>OX235272.1:32904945-33312221 GCA_944472155.2 Trichobilharzia szidati
TAGGGAATGTTCATCGTGCTTGAATCACAATATAAATTCAAACTACACAGTTTGAGGCTCACTGATGAACACAGTCACCTCAAAAGACTGTTCGGAAAACTACAACTTGCATCATTCCATGCGACTAAATAAAATATGGAAAAATGTTTCCTTAACCATAAAACACTTAGGGTGAGGAGATTAGTTCATCGCGACGCAAACACTCTGTGAAATAAATGGAGGGGAGTTATACTTTGAGAAAACAGGTAATATCACTGGTGAAAGTGAATTAGAATGGTAAAAATGGCGAATTCCATAGCTTCAAATGAATGTTAGAGAGAAGGATACAAATTATAAAACACTGTGACTAATAACTTTGGAACCTAAAGCAAATTGAATAAGATATAAAAACTTAAAAGTGAAACAAATTAGAGAAGAAGACACTTTCTAGCTTGTGGGGAAAAACGCTCATATCAAATTTAGGCACAGTGATAGCGATGCTACGACATGTAAGTTCTTTTCTAAATAAATTTATCCTAACATCTTCGGATACATGTAGAAGATAGTGGTAAACTGTTAGTGATGTTGTCCTCAGGATGTTTCGGTTAATCTTTTCCACTCTCAAAACATATCCTGACCATTATAAACATCTCGCGTTACAAGGAAGCACACCCGTGAAATTGATCGTAATCACGTATAAGTCAATCGGTTCGGTTTCATGTCTATTTCATCTACTGCATGAAATCAATATCTTCTGTAAATTTCTATTTCATTTACTTTTTTTAATTTCGCTCTAATTCTTTAGGCAGATCCACATTACGAATTTGTTTAAGCAGGTCCTTAAAATGAAAGTCTTATAAATCTACTACCGGAATTATTTTCCAGCAGCATCAAAACATATTTTGATTTGATAGGACGAGTGTACAGCAATAGCTTATATCAAAAATACTAAAATACTAAAAAGAGCTGGATAGATCATATCACGTGTGTCGCTCTTTATCCAGAGTCAGACATCCTTGCACTCGGTAGTAACCGAACGCATTATTGCCAAAATTACAACAAAAACCAATAGCAAAATTAAAACAATAAGTGTAGCAATCAGCCAGAAATAACAATTATATGGAAAAGAGTCAAAACGATATATGATAACATTTGAAAGATGAAACACAGGCCAAGAAATAAGGGGTATCAATATAGGGGTAATAATTTGATATTTTGAAGAAAGCACCAATATTGTAAGCGATCGGATATTCAGATTAATTAATCTGATTCTGTATCATGCGAGGAAAGAACATACGGAAAGCTGTACTGAGAAGAAACAAATTTTGTCACATTTAAGATCCAGTTAACCCCCTATGGTAAATTTTTATCATTGGAATGACTGTTTCGTACATGTAGGTAAAACAGTTAAACATGGTTCATTTGCGCAATCAGAGAAAAGAAATTTAGTGAAATCTCAAATGAATAATCTCATGTGCTACTATCTTAAAGTGATAAGAAGGTTGTATTTCAAAGACAGTTTGGTTATGAATCGAATTGTGCTACAGAATTATACATCGATTGAACAGTGAATAACTTTATTGCAGAAACATGTTATCTGTGAATAAGTAGATCCAGCTAAGGACCAGAAGCATGTCCATGAGGTAACGTGTCATGCGTTATACCATTCACCTACTGAGTACCGTGGCAAAACACAACATAGCTCGAGTTGAACTAACTTAAAGAAAAAGTTACAGGTGCAGTGAAAGCTGGAAATTCACATTATATCATATTATATTTTATCTCGTCTTGCAAATCATCGCTTCTCTCCAATCAAAACTACTTTCTTTGCTGCCATTCTGGTTATTAGGATAACCGTTAAATAGTGGCAGTCGTTTGTAAGCACCTGTTGGTAATTTAAGAAAATATAGAAAATAAAAATGTGATTAAGCGAATAGACTCGTTTCAAAGAATTTATTATTACTTTACCTGAAACACTTTCATAATCCCATCTCAGTTGTGTTATTGATGGTCATCATCATACTCGTTGTCATCTTCCTAAATGATTATATCCTTTCATGTTCCAGGCGAATACATTCGGTTATACGAGCTATTCATCCTTTTCTTAACAACCAATATACATCGGTTATTACTGTTTTGTCTCCCTTCAGCGTTATACTACTACATTGTATAAAGTAGTACAGATAAATGCATACAATAATATCACACTAACACATTTGCGAAAATGTTCACTTTTATAAAATTGAATTCCATTTACTCACACGATTGGACAGAATCATATATTTTAACTACTCATTTACGCAAACAATGAATCCCACTCAATATATCGATGTTCTGTCACTAGTGGAAATGTTTTCACTTCACAATTTGTTATTTTGTTATTGCTTTTACTTGTGTTCCACTCTCACTCCAGTGTGCAGTCCAAACCATTCTCCGATTCTCTATTTCCCACTGTGAATTATTTTGATGAATTTCACCCGTTTATATAATTGAAGTGTCTGTGGAATGCTCAAACGGGCAATATCGAAGATGCTATATGGAATGAACGTTATAATGAACATTATAATGCATGATTCATTTTTCTATATCACAGTAAATTAAATAAATAATGCGCTATAGATTTCACACAAAAATACCATGGCAGATGTTCTATTACCTCTGTTATTTGGTTTAGTGATCGTCATTGTTATTTTCAGCTTCACTATGTCCTTTTAAATCGACGAAAATTTGTTTTGTCACCTCTTAACTCTTTATTGATTTCATACATATTCATGTGAAAAGTTCGTGTGTGATCAGATTGTTCGAAATGTGTTGCGCAAATACATAACACGATTCAGACAAATTACTTCTTCTTATCGCTTTGTCTTAATAGAATTTAACATTGAAAAACAGAACTGATTTCGAATGACAAGTGGAACAAGTGAAATAATATCGGAGACATTTCGAAACGAGAATAGTAATAGTAACAATTGACGTAATAAAGGAAGAGTGTACAAATTGAATTGACAAAATGAAAAAAAATTAGTAAAGCCAAATTATGACTAGGGATTACCCTTACTTACTTTACTTCGGCTATCTCCTACGAGAGGGTGAGCCACATTCATGAACTTTTCGAATCATCGCTGCCCAGGTGCGGCGATCTGATGGAAGGTTTTGCGACAGGGTTATCCAAATCTTGTTCCACAGACGGAGTCCGTGGACGGTTTGTAGCCCCAGGCACTCCATATCAGCCTTGACTGTACCAAGCCATGTTTTCAGCTGTCCACCCCTGCGACATCACCAAGATGGTAATGGCGAGGGATTTAGAACTGATTTGACCAGATCGTCATCCGGTCGGCGCAGAACATGGCCGAAACACCGAAGGCGACGTTTTTGCACCAGTACTGGAATTTGGTTGATGTTGTGGATTTTCATAAAGTCTTATTTCCTCATCCAAGATAACGCATTTGTTTTGTGCGGTCACTGTCAAAATTTGACATCTAACCAAGTGCATTATATTTGGTCTATCTGAGTGTTTCACCTCCTTCTTCACTTGTTATCGGAACCGACAATATCAATTCAGTTATCCCCTCTGACCAAAGATGTATATATATGTATATTCCAAATTGTTCACATAAAATCTGTATGATTTAGGTTATGAACATTTAGGAAATGTGATTTCAGGTCGGGCGTGAGGACAAATACTCGCCGAAGACATTGGCTAGGGGTTGCGCTATGTCGTGAATTGGCAGAAGTTAGAATTCATGGACCATTGGATCGGGTCCCAGTGGCTTAATGGCGTACGAGCTCGCCTTGTAACCAGAAGGTCCTGGGTTCGAATCCCGGAGGGTGTGTAATGATGAAGAGTCCCAAACTAGGACGAAACACCTGTCCAGTACTCCCAGGTTTCCCAATGGTTCTCTAACTAATGTCAGCTCATGATGAAAATCCTGTAACCAATCAAATCCCTACAAACCAACGCTTGATTTCAGAATTACTTATCATTCGAAATAAATAAATGAATATGTGGTACGCTATCTCTTAGAAAAACGCAAATGTTTGTTGCTTTTTTGACTCCGGTAGTCAATTCATAGGAAATCGAAATATTAAAAGTATCAGAATTATGTCTCTCCCAATACTAATCGTTCAATCTACCGGTCAGAATTGATGCTAAGTTATTGCATTGTCTTTTTTCGGAGAGGTGCACACATGTGAATCATTGCTTGTTCCGAATTACTTAACTGTTCCCCTGCACAAAATTGGAACCTTTTCTAAGATGTCTTCTAAATAAAACATAGTTCATCTTCTCAATTTTCGGACATGGAAGTATAGATATCTTGGGTATCATGTGAATAAAGTCTTAGGGAATGTTCATCGTGCTTGAATCACAATATAAATTCAAACTACACAGTTTGAGGCTCACTGATGAACACAGTCACCTCAAAAGACTGTTCGGAAAACTACAACTTGCATCATTCCATGCGACTAAATAAAATATGGAAAAATGTTTCCTTAACCATAAAACACTTAGGGTGAGGAGATTAGTTCATCGCGACGCAAACACTCTGTGAAATAAATGGAGGGGAGTTATACTTTGAGAAAACAGGTAATATCACAGGTGAAAGTGAATTAGAATGGTAAAAATGGCGAATTCCATAGCTTCAAATGAATGTTAGATAGAAGGATACAAATTATAAAACACTGTGACTAATAACTTTGGAACCAAAAGCAAATCGAATAAGATAAAAAAACCTAAAAGTGAAAAAAAAATTGGCAATAAAATATCCCTCCAAATGTGAGGGGCTCCATTTGGATTAATTGAAGATTGACAAAGAGAAGACGACTTCTGTAGATTCAGATTTCAGTGAAGGATTTCGATCTCTGAAATCCAGACTTATACATGAAATGTTTTCCTACCACTCATTTATAATATAAACACATTCTGCTTCATTGTGAACCGTTATGAAAGATCCTTACTTTGTTATCCATTACAGTTTGCCACCCTGACTTAATGCTTATACAAAACAGTGTTGAATGGTTCACATTCTGGTTCATTTTTGCGATTTCTCAATTAATTAAAATGAGCGTTGAATGGTGTAGAGTCCGTTCTAGTTGACCAAGAAAACTGCAACCTGTGTTCTTCCCATATAATATAATGGTGTCATTTGAGCATCTTAAAACTGTATGACCACAATTGTAAACACAAAATACAAAATTATTTACTGTAGTTGCACAAATAATTTTGTTTGCACATTGTCAATAATAAGTTAGTATATGTAATGGCATTATATCACTGGCTAGGGAACACCGATATGTATCAACGAGAATTTTAGTTGCTTATTATCTAAATATAAAAATAAACGGAATCACTCATTTCCTGAGAATTATGGCGACACTAATAATGAGGAGGGAAAGTACTTCTCCTATCAATCTATCTATCTATATAAATATGTATACAGATATCAGTCGAGGCAGTGAAGAATCCTACAGGTGTGAGAAATTGTTGAAGACTGAAATAAGATGTCCAGAATTAGGCCTAAAGTGTGATAAAGGAAAGCAAACACAAATGACGTGAAGACAAATTAACAGAAATATAAATATCCAGCACAAGTAGAAACACCAAAATCATATGTCCTTTCAGAAAACTAGAATTCAAGCGGAGGAGAAAGTGTTTGATAAATATTTCATTTCCTGAATTAAGATAACAAACCTACGAGATATTGTGATATCCATCTGTGTTATCAACTTCAGTGGGAACCGATAGTTAACACATTTCCGCATCAATTCAATGATAGTTTTTGACACTGTAAGGACACCAAGCTCATTGATGCAATATCTCATCCACTGAACTAGTTAGCTTCAAAATAGCTCATATTCTATATACAAACATCCCTATATCACGGAAGTGTATTTGGAAACATTCGATAAACTTTTGTCAGATCCACTGTCAATTATTCCAATAGTTACACATTATCACAACACCTTATTTTTTCTGATGGAACACTTCATCACTTATTTCCTAAAGTTGAAGTAACCCTTCTATTATCTTCAATGACAACATCAATCACTCCTCGAATTGAGAAAACTCTCTATGGTTTCAGCGAAAACAACAAGCCTAAGCATTACTCATGGATCGGTATAACCTGGATAATGAGTGCACTTTTATTATTTGTGAAGTAGGTGGTTTTGTGCATATGCTTATTTTTACAGCGTGAATTCTATTTGAGAAATTTTCATACACCATCATTGAATATGTCATTTATCTTGATGACTGTAAATGTCACTATACATTTTTTCATGTACTGGAATATTTACAGATTCTGAGTCGACACCGTCAATAAACACGTATTTCAACAAGTGCAATTCTATTTGCAGTCTGCCTCATCGTGGGTGCTAGATAAACTGGAAGCTTCCATCACATGCATCCATCTTTATCGCTGTCTATTACTTCACTTGTTGTTGTTTCATTCCGATATTTCTTATCATTTCAGTTCAGCATACTTTACGCTACATTGCTTATGTTTCATTGTTTAAGAAAACAATAAACTGAAAGTCTGTAATAATTTCAAACATTGATCAATCACGATTAAATGACGTGGAAAACACTTACAAGACAAAAGGATGACTTTATGCTAATTGTGAAACCATAGAGAATTTTCTCAATTCGAGGAGTGATTGATGTTGTCATTGGAGATAATAGAAGGGTTACTTCAACTTTAGGAAATAAGTGATGAAGTGTTCCATCAGAAAAAATAAGGTGTTGTGATAATGTGTAACTATTGGAATAATTGACAGTGGATCTGACAAAAGTTTATCGAATGTTTCCAAATACACTTCCGTGATATAGGGATGTTTGTATATAGAATATGAGCTATTTTGAAGCTAACTAGTTCAGTGGATGAGATATTGCATCAATGAGCTTGGTGTCCTTACAGTGTCAAAAACTATCATTGAATTGATGCGGAAATGTGTTAACTATCGGTTCCCACTGAAGTTGATAACACAGATGGATATCACAATATCTCGTAGGTTTGTTATCTTAATTCAGGAAATGAAATATTTATCAAACACTTTCTCCTCCGCTTGAATTATAGGTTTCTGAAAGGACATATGATTTTGGTGTTTCTACTTGTGCTGGATATTTATATTTCTGTTAATTTGTCTTCACGTCATTTGTGTTTGCTTTCCTTTATCACACTTTAGGCCTAATTCTGGACATCTTATTTCAGTCTTCAACAATTTCTCACACCTGTAGGATTCTTCACTGCCTCGACTGATATCTGTATACATATTTATATAGATAGATAGATTGATAGGAGAAGTACTTTCCCTCCTCATTATTAGTGTCGCCATAATTTTCAGGAAATGAGTGATTCCGTTTATTTTTATATTTAGATAATAAGCAACTAAAATTCTCGTTGATACATATCGGTGTTCCCTAGCCAGTGATATAATGCCATTACATATACTAACTTATTATTGACAATGTGCAAACAAAATTATTTGTGCAACTACAGTAAATAATTTTGTATTTTGTGTTTACAATTGTGGTCATACAGTTTTAAGATGCTCAAATGACACCATTATATTATATGGGAAGAACACAGGTTGCAGTTTTCTTGGTCAACTAGAACGGACTCTACACCATTCAACGCTCATTTTAATTAATTGAGAAATCGCAAAATTGAACCAGAATGTGAACCATTCAACACTGTTTTGTATAGGCATTAAGTCAGGGTGGCAAACTGTAATGGATAACAAAGTAAGGATCTTTCATAACGGTTCACAATGAAGCAGAATGTGTTTATATTATAAATGAGTGGTAGGAAAACATTTCATGTATAAGTCTGGATTCCAGAGATCGAAATCCTTCACTGAAATCTGAATCTACAGAAGTCGTCTTCTCTCTGTCAATCTTCAATGAATCCAAAAAGCGCCCTCCTCAGTTGGAGGGAGTTTTTGATTGTCAATGAGAATACCAAGGTTTGAACCTAATTTAACAGATTCTATACATGCACAAACGCTATTGCGCCAAGGTTTAACAGCAATACAACGTGTACAAATCAGTCTAATTCAGTGTGAACACCAATCACTAACTTTAATTACCAAGCATTACTTAACCCCGAATATCATTTACTTTTAAAATTTATAATATGTATACTATGAAATAAACATGTTGTGAACCATATATTGTCAACAGCTTATTCGCTTATATCAGGTGAAATTTTGGTGTCACTAGTTTGATTTTGTTCACCATATCAAACGTTGGATAACTATCATAAATATGTAAATGTAGTACCTGATGAAGCAGTTATCGAAGCGAGAATTCTTGTTTTACTCACGATGTTTCTGAAATTTTTTATTGGGAGATGTTATGAAACTAGTCGATTGTCCAAATATTTCCAGCTCGCAACCGACATAACGGATACCTTCAGTGATAACATTCATTGCAGTGATCAACCATTGCCCAGACAGGGAAACAAATAGTCAAGGTTCATAATGTATTCATCCACTTCGTAGTTGATTGAGCATTAGAATTCAGTCAAATTCCCGAATTATTTCCACTAGCACTCCGCTCACTATAAAGACATTTAGTTAGCATTTCGACCGACTTATTTGTCAGAATATGAACCCATAAATCGTCTACCCATGCGTACTGGAAATGTGAAGTTCAAGCAACACTGTATACAGTGCGGAAGAAGCCAACCAGTCTTCTTAAAGGCTAGATTTACAGAAGGCCAATTACCTGAATAAGTTAAATGCAGAGTAAATGCCCGCTCGTCATCACCTGGCAGATGGTGACCACGAAATCAGTGTTTAGAAACCATTAAGGGTAATCCATGTGCGCGTAAGCTACAACCAATTTTATCTCACCTAATCCATAGCGGTGTAACGGTTGAAAATCTGGTCGTGCTTTCAGAGACACACGGTAGTTAGCCCTTCCTTTCTCTGACGAAAGTATATTCCAATTTGTTATTTCAACTAATTTTGACGGTAATATTTTATGCGCCTTTGTTTATGGAGGTGATGAAGATAACCAACGAACTACATTGACTACCAGCACAAATCACCATCAACAGGATATCTTTAACAGAGTTTTCCTCCTTCACTTATCCGGCTAGGTAGCGTCTCTTCGACTACAGACGCAACGGACGCAGATGTCAAAGTGAGAATCAGAAAGGCAAGGTACGCCTTCATCAACCTGAAACCAGTTTGGAAATCTTTCACACTCAGCATAAGGAACCATATTCGCATATCCAACACCGATGTGAAGTCGGTCGGTGCTTCTATACGGGTCACAAACTTGACCGGGGTGTCACGAAAAGCGTTCACAATAGGTCGCAGACTTTTATCAACAGCTGCCGACTTCAATGGCTCCATACTGAAGTTCAAATAGCAAGAAAGAATAAGCAACACGAAATTATGGGAACAAACCAATCAAGAGCCAATCACTCAAGAAATTGTAAGAGAAAATGGAGATGGATGGATCAGACACATATTGAGAACGCCACTGAATGACATCGCACATCAGGTCGTCAAGTACAATCCCAATAGGAGACGATGAGTGGGTCGTCCTAGGGTGACACGGAGGAGATCGTGTTAGGAAGAGATGAGAATTTGGTCAATCGTAGACCCAGCTGAAGAGGACAGGAGAAACCAGAGCAATGTGGATATGTGTTGTTGAAGCAATATGTTCCCATCCAAACGCAAGAGAATAAAATATAATGCATATTTTATTCAACGAATATGTAGCAGACTATCACATGCTTTATGATATAGTGTCTCGCCATTTACCTTCAGTTTTAGGGATCCATTATGTTTACGCCAATAGGTTGTTTGGCGTTTGTCGAGGATTGACATGAATGCCATTGTTTTGGGGGAGAAGGAGAGTTTATAGGCGATTGTGGAGCCAGCTGTAGAGGTTTCGTGTATTGGCACATTGACCCGTGCACCCTCGGTGACACTGTTTGTTGAAACAACTGGAGCTAGTGCTAAATGAAGCCAACCATGATATATTTCATTGAAACTGATATTACACCTGATATTTCACAACACATTATCACATGAATGAATATCAGTTATATTAGAAAAATATTTGTAACCTATTGCAAAATGGAATGCAGCTATTCATCAGCTGAAACACACCTGAGTTTTGCTCTCGTCTAAGCAGACATTATTGCACACTGAAGAGTGTGTATTGAGCGAATTTTGTAAGTCAGGATATTCATTAATTTAACTGAATTCATCAAATTTCGGTAGAATTCGTCAGCTGAATAATCTACATACTATACTTTGGAAATGACATTGGGAGTTATAAGACTGATAAGCAAATAAACCACATTAGATCAGTCATGCAGAAAGGAATCTGTCTATGTTAGTTTGCCACTGATATAAGATGATGTACAAGAGGTAGTCAAACGAAGACTCGATAAAGCCATCAAGATAACTTCTCATTCTACATAGCGTGTTTTCTCTAACAACACGAAGTGAGTGCTTCAACAATCTGGCAAAGACCGGTATATGTGATGTAATTGAAGCGTGATGCATTTTCTCTTAATTGTAATCTCTCACACCCCTCTCCTCTCATCTATTCGAACATGACCAGGAAAACATTCGCACCTGTCTTCCTGCATGACAAATTCAATGTAATTTATTTGCTTATCAGTCTTGTATTTCCCAATGTCATTTCAAAAGTATATATATAATTGTATGCAGTGTATTCAGCTGATGGATATTTCCACCGAAATTTGATGAATTCATTAAATCCTGCTATATTAACCTTTGTTGCATATTTAAAAACCTCTGGTCATTGCCTAGGGCGAGTGAGGACGGATAATTCATTATTCTTAAACGATGCTCCGAAAATAAGTATATACAGTGAGTTGATGCCTCTGAAACTGAGACTTTCATCACTCATGTAAACTGAAAGTGGCACAGTCGTTAGGACTCTCACCGACCATGCACAAGCTCCGGAGTTCGATCCCCTGCCGACGCACATCTGATATCTGTGGTCGGCCTGCAAAATCTGAGCTATCGTTATCCAAGCCGAAAATTCCATACTTGTACTGAAAATACGGTGTGGCATCAACTATTATTGTTACTGTTCCCTTGCGTTCCTAGTGGAACATAGGGCTTCAACTGCACGTCTGCACTTGTTTCTGTCTTCTGCTGTACGTTTCATCTGCATCCATATTAGTGCATACTGTTACAGCTCCTCTTCACACGATCTCCTCCATGTCACCCTTGGATGTCCCACTCGCCGCTTCCCACCAGGGTTCCGTAAGTTTCCTGTTGTGGATTACTTGTCATGCAGCATTGTTGTACAGCTGATTGATGAGATGTATAATTGTCGGTGGCACTCCGTAATAGCGAAGTAGTTGCCAAATCACCTCACGATCGACGCTGTCTGCTGAAGGCCTTTTCAAAGTCGATGAATTTGAGATAGAAAGGTGACTTCCATTCCACCTCACTCCGGGACGTCCCACTCGCCGCTTCCCACCAGACACCACTCGAGGGCCTGACGCCCGATATCACCTAGTGGCCTCCTCAGTGAGTGTCCAATCCATCTCCACTTTCAGCTACATATTTTTTGATCGATTGGTTCTTGATTTGTTTGTTCCCATTGTTCCTTGTTCGTGATTCTTTCCGGCCATCTGATCTTGAGTATAGAGCAAAGACAGTTGTTGATGATGTTCTGCAACCTGTTGGAAATATTCTTTGTGACCTGTGAAGTTTCTGATCCGTATAGAAGAACTGACTGACTTGACGTCTGTATTGAAAATCCGAATTTTGTTGTTGATGTTGAGTGACGAAGATCTCCAGAATTGTTTCAGGTTGATGAATGTGTTTCTTGCCTTCCCGATTCTCGATTTGACATCCTCGTCCGTTCCATCCTGTAGTTGAGACAATGGTCCCTAGATAAGTGAATGAAGTTACCTCTTTCAAATCCCTCCCATTGAAGGTGATTGGCGCTGGATGTTGCTGCTGTTGTTGTTGGTTGGTTGGTTATTTTCATAACCTCCATCTTGTCTATTTTCACCTGGAGTCCTGTCTTTGCTGCTTCTTCGACCAGTTTGTCGGTTTTCGCTTGTAAGTCTTCGATTTTGTGTGACATCAAACATAGATCATCTGCGAAATCCAGGTCTTCTAGATTCTTCACGTCAGTCCAGGATATCCGTGTCTTCTCGTTTCACACTGTCTGACGCATAATCCAGTCCACCACAATTAGGAATATCATTGGTGATAATAAGCACCCTAGTCTGACTTCTGTGTTTACTTCAAACGCCTCGCTGAGTTTTCCGTGGTGGATCACTTGACATGTGCCGTTGTCGTACAGCTGTTGAATGAGGTTGATGAATATTTGGAGTACACCGTAGTACTCGAGTAGTTTCCAAATTACTTCGCGGTCAACGCTGTGGAAGGTCTCCTCAAAGTCTATAAAGTTGAAGTAGAGGTTTGATTGCCATTCCACGCTTTGTTCGATGATGATACGTAGGGTTGCAATTTGGTCAGAACATGATTTGCCTTTCCTGAATCCAGCTTGTTCTGGTCGGAATTCAGTATCCAGTGCGTCCTTTATTCTCTTCTGGACGATGCGATTCATAATTTTACTTGGCGTCGACAGGAGCATGATTCCTCGCCAGTTCTTGCAGAGTCCTAATTCTCACTTCTCTGGTAGTTTCACGAGGTAACCTTTCCTCCAGTCAGTAGGCACCTTTCCCTCCTTCCAGACGTTTTGCAATAGTGGAGTCAGCATATCTGCTGTCGTCTCTGGGTCCGGTTTCACTGCTTCAGTGTTTATTCTATCTGGTTCAGCTGCTTTTACAGCTTTGAGGAGCTTGATTGCATTCAAAACTTCAGGTTTCGTTAGAGGATCGGTGTCAACTTTCAGTTGTGTACGTGCATTTTTGGTATTTCTGGACACGTTGTAGGTGGTGGTCTTTTCAAGAGTCCTTTGAAGTGGTCCGCACATTGTTTAATCTGTCTTTCTTCCTTGGTAATTGGGTTCCCTTGACTGCCTTTTATAGGTTTCACTTGTGTTGATCTCTTCCCGGATGGAGACTTGGTTATCTGATATTATGTTCTCAGGTCCCTTTTGCCTGCTACCTTCTCAGCTTCAGTGGCTAGATGGTAGTAGAATTGTTTTTTGTCCTTCCTAGCACTCTTCGTCACTTCTGTGTCCAGTGCTGTGTAAGTTGAACTAAGCGTCTCCTTCTCTTGTCCTACTTTGAATTAACTCATTTTCTCTTTCACCATTCTCCCCTCCTCTATTAGCTTCGAGGTAGGTGTCCGTTGAGAGCCATTCCTTGTCCTGTCTCTTCTTTCCTCCTAAAACCGTTGAACGCGATTCGTTGACAATCACTTTCAGAATGTTACTATGGTCTTCCATGCATGATTCCTCATTGACGCCACGTAGTGTTTCCTGCTTTGCTCTAACAGTTGCAGCGAAGTGTCCTTTGTGGATGTGCTCTTCAGTTTCTGCGTGTTGAACTTGCATTGTGGCCTATCCTCAGATATCCTCGAGGCTTTTAGCTTCTGCTTGAAAGTCCCTTGTACTAGATAGTGGTGTGATCCCACATCTGCTCCTCTCCTTGACCTTGCGTTCAGTAAGCTCCGTCTCTACTTCTCTAAGATTGAAGTGGAGTCTATCTGGCTTTTGGTGTGTCCATCTGGTGGAATCCATGTCGCCTTGTGTATATCTCTGTGTTAGAACACACTGCCACCAATCACCAAATCATTGAAGGCGCAGAAGTCTGAAAAGAGTTCACTGTTGTCGTTCATTTTTCTGAGGGCCTCGCGACCCATGGTGAGTTCTCCTCCTGTATTGTCTCCTCCCAGTTTTGCATTCATGTCACCCATCAGGAATTTGATATCGTCCTTTGGGACGTAGTCCATTACTGTTTGTAGTTGTCTGTAGAAATCCTCCTTCTTCTCTTGTTCTCAGACGTTTGTAGGCGCGTATCATTGAATGGTTGTAACCTTCGTTCATTTTGAGTTGATCCTAGCTGCCATTATCCTGAAGGAGAGCTTTGGTTGCTGCTGCACAAGCCACTGTTTTCCTTGCTTTATTTAAATTCATCAAGGGGAATAAATTCATGAAGCTTCTCAATTTTACTGGAGATCGCTAAGTCATGGGGAGACCAGGAGAAATCAGAAGAGAGAATAAGTCCAAGATACTTAATTTCTGATTTAATTCCTATTTCATTGTCGTCAATCCTACAACTATCATGAGAATCGACGGCGTCTTTTAACTGTCGTTTACATCTTAAGCTGAAACTAACAGTTTCACATTTAGAAGGATTAAGTTTAAGACCGTTAGACTCTGCCCATTTACTGACTCCTGACAGAAAGCTATTTATTTTGGTACAATCTAGCTGGGAGTTAACAGCCATTGAACCAGTTAAATCATCAGCGTACTTCATAAAGTTTATTTCATCAGAGTGGGGCAAGTCATGCAAGAAGAAAGAAAACAGAAGAGGAGAAGGAACAGCGCCTTGAGGGCCACTAGTTTCAGTAAGCAATTAAGGGGAAGACTTCCGTTTATGCACGGTGTACTGCTTTCTTTCTGAGAAATAGGAATGTGACCAGTTAATAGCCCAACATTCTGTTTGACTTGCAGCAAGTTTATTTAATAAGATGTCCCTAGGTACCGAGTCAAAAGCAGATGTATAGTCTAGGAAGTCACAATGAACAGATAGTTCAAGTTCATCAAAGGATTTAAGTGAAGTACAAGACTAAGTGAAAGCAATTTATCCATAATTTTCAAAAAAGGAGAGGTAATAGCGATGGGTCTAAATTTGATACATGCTCCAGTAGATGATTTAGGTATAGGTACAACATTAATGTCCTTCCAAACAGCAGGCACAATATTACTGGAAAAAGATTTGTTAAATAGATCAGTGAGAGGGTGATACAGAATATCAGAAATATATATTTCTTCGCTCAATCTGTTCTTTTGTCTTAATCTTATTTCAAGCGGAGAAACCACACATCAGAATAAATCAGAAGTAATCAGTAGGAAATGAATTAAACAAAAACACATAAATCCAATAATCCTCACCTTTCTATATTGCCAATGTGCAGATCCCCAATAGATGAACTTGCTAAATGGTTCATAGAATTATTGCACTCAGTCAAAACTCATTTCTGTAAGTATGTATAAACAGATACATTTGAATTGGTTATTTGCCTTGATAATGTTATTTATTTATTTGTTTTGATTACATCTTGGTGCCACACCGTATTTTCAGTACAAGTATGGAACTTTCAGCATGGATATCGTTAGCCCAAATTTTGCAGGCCGGCCATAGATATCGGGTGTGCGTCGTCAGGGGATCGAACCCCGGACCAGATGCATGGTCGGCGAGAGTCCTAACCACTATGTCACCGACGCACATGTTATGAATAAAAATATGTATTCTGTATATGTAAGCTCTTAATTCACTTATGTGCCTTTGCTTAAAACAGTTGACATTTTGTGTTATTAAATTTTCGTGTTTAACCACATCCCTTTCCCCATATTTTGTTTAAGGGACTTAATACTTCTATGTACTAGATAAATTAGTTTAACATTTGATGGTGACTGTTTCCGTCAGGTTGTTGGTGATGTGCTTCTACGGTACTGTCTACTTTAAACAATGAAATTTCCCATGATTACAATGTGAGTCAGGCTGCATCGTCCGTCAATTAGTTTTACAATTTTCAATGAAAGTAAGTAAGTTTCTCTACATCCCCTAATCTCTTGCTGTAGTTATTTTCTCTATGTCTCTCTCGAACTAACGCTCAAATCGCCGTTTCGCTTCTGGATCTCAATCGGTGGCTTGATGCCTGATGTCCCACAACGGTGTGATCCCTATCTGTCTTATCCATCTGAATTTTCTTCGACGTCGTTTTTAAACAATAGGCTCTTGATTTTTCGGTCGCCCACTAGAATTCCTTTTCTACAGTCACTTCTGGCCAGCCGTCTGACTTTTGATAATAAGTCAGCAAAAGCAGCTGTTGATAAAAGACTTAAATAGCCAGTTGGAAATGCTTCTGAGTGATGCGTGCATAGTCTCTAAACCATAGAGAACTGATTCGACATTATTGTAAGAGATACGAATCATGTTGTTTATGCTCAGTGAAGTAGTCTTCTTTTAGATTTATGCACGTGTATCTCGCTCTCTTTATTTTCCATTTGACATACTCATATGCGACACCCGTAATTGAATTGATGCTCTGCAGATAAGCGAAAGAAGAGACTTCTGTCAAATTTTCCCGATGATGCTGATTAATTCTGGTTGTTCTGGTTGGCTATGTTAATCAGCTGTGCCTTGTGTGTGTTCACTATGTGTCTTGTCTCCGATGCATCTTCTGAAAACTTTTCACTTTTCGCCTGGAAACCTTCAAGTTCGTCTAACATTAGATACAAGTCATCCACGAAGTGTAAAACTTCTACAGTCATTCTGTTGGCCTAATGTATCACTGTAATTTCGCTTCCTTACATCTGCCTTATGATTTAGTCAATCTTAATCATGAAAGTCACCATTGATTCTTGAAAATATTTTCGTTCTCTCGACTTTAATTCGGAGACATTGCTGAGTTTTTCGCTGTGAATCACTTGAGATTTGATGACATCTAATAACTGCTGAATGACGTTGATCAAGGTTTAGTGCACTTCAGCTCGCAGTGCTGAGGCAGAAACCAAATCTGTTTTTTCTACTCGCTGATGAAGGATTTCCCAAAGTCGATGAATGTGAAGTAAAGACTACACTGGTGTTCCTTGCTCAATTCACTGATAACGTGAAACGTTGCAGCTTAATCCACACCTGATTTAATTCTCTGAATCTGGCTTTTCAAAATGGATTTTTGCATCGAGAGCAACTAAAAGTCTTTCGATGTTGACATGACCTAACTTTGAACTAAACATGCATAGTCGTATGATCGCGCAGCAGCTTTTGCTAATGCTTAAGTGTCTTTCTTCGATAGTTTAATAAATAAGTGATTTGATGAACCACTAAGTTTGTTTCTATCTTTCCTAACATTCAAGAATACTGACGTGAAGATATCGGTGGAGAATTTCCATCTTGTTTTGATTCTTCTCTAGCTAGCTGTCGGTAACCCTTTTGATCTCAAGACCTCTACTTTTTGTCAGATTAGTGATAAGTGTCAGCTGTATGTATATCAGTGACATTTGCGAAGAATTCTTAGATGGTGTTGGTCGAGGCCCAGTAATGCAATGAATACAGGAACACACCTTATTCATCAGGCATCTTTTGTTATTGTAAATAGCTTTGACTTGATTTCAGCAGATATTCATCGAGCATTTTCAAATATGTATGCAGTTAAAGCACTCTTTACTGACCCATTGTGACTTTTCCACAACTTTGCGAAGTAATTTACCTTGACTCTAATAGATAAGAACAACCACTGAACGCTTCAACATTGCAAATGAATTGGTAAATACACACAGAAGCGGTCTAATGCTATAGTTGATCATTGAAGTTATTGAAGAACATTAAGGTGAAGGAGAAAATCTATCCTAACGTAAATGAAAATATGTCCTTTCCAGGTTTTGATATATCACGCGATAAATTTTCGATCAGAATTTCTTCTCTGAACCGTATGTTTACTTTGAACAGCTACTTCAGCAAATTTTTTCCAAAATCAATATAGAGTGGTCTTAACTCCGGAAAGCAAACTTCGCATGCTACTGTACATCTGTCATGTATCATGCTGAAATTCCACACTTGTACTGAATATGTGGAATTTAGCTGAACAAAACTTCATTGAGTTACATGGAGTACAGAAATACTGCGCATTATTGAAAAGACAGCTATCTGTGATACTGTCCGTGGTAGCATTTAACAATAATATCAGCTGTGCAGATTACATTTCTCAGATAAAAGGAAATGAAATTATTTAGTCAAAAGCAACTTTATGAATAACCTGACATTCAAGTAGAATATTCCCAGCTGGGTGAGATCAAAACACTTTCGACAAGAATCATGCGACAAACACCTACTTTACCCTAACCGCACTCAAACAAAACCTGATTTGTAAAACCGCACACCATCAGTATCAACATATAACCACATAGAGGAACATTGAAATTAGACACTATACCAGAACAAGTACATGTATTCTGGATTACGTCAGTAGGTGATGTGAAAACGTTACAACAGTGAATTATAGCACAGAAGAGAACAGGAAAATAATCATGAAGTTATTTGGAATATACAAATAAGTATCAAAGTTGTTGACCGGTCGTTTGAGAGAAATTCTTTGAACGCTTATTCGATTACAGGCAGTGACATGAGCTTTCAACTGTTGGGTTACTGTCTGAAGAACTCTTCGATAAACTGCGAAACATAGCCATTTCCACTTTCAGTCCATCTGCAGACAATCCGGTGAAGAGTAGGAAGAGATATTATCAGGTTTCAGTATGCGGTTTACGAGTATCAAAAGTGTAAATATTTGTCAGCTGAACTTCTCACGTATTCATTGTTCGTTTTGATGCCATCTGTCTTCCTCTAAACGAGAAAAGGGTTTCTGCTTCGGTAGTTAGATTGATGGTTGACAGGGAACTATGGAAAACGTGATGAAACTATTAAATATCACAAAAGTTTCATCGACATACGTTTTATGTAAAATTGGCATAGATATTCAGTTTCAACAGAATATAAATAAACAACAAAATATTTAGAAGACAAAATTATCAAACTAGATAGAACTACTCTAAATAAAGAAAGTTTTTAACATCAATCAACACACAACTTGATAAAAGCGTTGATCATACTGAGTTTATCATATTTATGCATGTACACGTGAAATTATTCGCTTAAATCTATTGCGAATTCGAATATCCCTCCATCATTCTTCATAAGTACAACAAATATCATAAGTGTGTGTTTTCGCAATAGAAATGTATTTAAATGCTGCAATAATCATTCACATCCGATAAGATATTTCACAATATGTACAAAGTACTTTTGCTCATCCTGGTTTTTCAAAAGAGTTCATCACCGAACCTTGGTAAGCATTTTGTAATATTTTTGCTTCAATGCAATACGCCATAGTGACTAATAAAAGAAATTTTGTTTAATTCACGTCTAGGATGTGAAACTGTTGGACATTAAGTGTCAATTGTTCTTCACTCAGTAATAATTATGAATACAAAGGTAATATTATTGAGGTAGTGAAAACAATACGATTGTAATGTGGCTTTTGGAGATAGAAATGGAAACCATAATAAAGGCAATAATACTGGAAAATATTAACAAAAACATTTTAGCAAGGTGATTTACATGCTCCAATTGAGCTGAAATCGAAATGTTTGTACACTCACCATGAACTTTGCTCGAATGATAAATAAAATTTGTAGAGAAACAGCTAATTCAAATGACTGCACAGATGTAGTTGAATTGATGGAAAGATGAAGAGTTGACTAACGCAGTCAACTGATATTTTGATCATTCGTCATTGGTAGTCGTGTTGAAATAATGAGTTGCAATTTGTCAGAAGTGGTAATACTTTGAATCGATTTGCTTATATACGTAATAATCCGTATTGTATACAGTAATCTGCATTGACATGAACAGTGTTCACATATACACTGGCACTCCTGTCGATGAGGACACTTCACATACCTTCATTTACCAGTATTCACAACACCGTGTGTGATTCATAGGATTACTTAGCAATTCCGCATTTTGTTTATTAGGGTACAATCACAAAATGTTTGCGCATTTTACATTTTGATAACAACAAACATCTAGCTCGCGGTTGATTAGTTCTGTTTCTTAAAAGGAGACTGGGATTAGGTTTCCAGTATAACTGTAAATATTTAAACCCAAATCTTCTGTGTATATGTCAGTTTACCTTTTCGGGGTCAAGCATAACATTTACCCATTGCACACTTCTATATTTTCAACATGCCTGACGGTTTACAATAATAGTTTCGCATGTTAACCGAATCTCAAATATTTTAGCCAACGCAGTCTGCTTTTCCTTTCCAATCAGTACTTGAAACACTCAGTGAGTCATGAACAAAATGAATTCCACTTCATCCATTCATGTTCGGCGAAAGGATATTACAAGACTGTTACTAGCTCAGTTCTCGAGCACTTGGTGAACTCAAGTGAAGCAGCTCCACCAGAGTGTTCTTTCAAGAATATCTACAAGGTCAGGCCAACTGATACAAAGGGCATCAGGTCTCCGCACTCGTGTATTATGAAGGCTTTGGCAATTCTCCAATACAACCTCAAAGTCTGCATAGAGAAAACGTATATCCAATCTCATCCTAGCATGGTCTTAACCTCTTCATTGGTCGTTCCCTGTAAATGTTTTATTTCTGGTGTTTACTCCGCTTTCAATTTAGTGATTAATTCACTATTATCACTCTAACATGTTCCTTTTCTACGTTTTCTCACCCTCTCAACACTCGTTGAATGGACACTCAATAACTTTTCTTCTCACTCAATAGCGATTCTAAAATTATCGAATTCTTAATGCTTTATTTCTTTGTTCCATTGAGCATTACGTAATTTACAACTGTTATGTTTACTTTTGGAGCCATTTCAAATTGTTAATATCAGGTGTATCACCCCTATTACTCGACAATGGACTACTGCACATTTCTAGTAAATGTAAATACGATTGTATAGCCTCTGAAAATGGTTTTGTCAATAGATATAATCACTTATCTGTTATCGTTACTCGAATATCACATAGGATTTTTGAGGTAATGCATTTAGGCATCAGTTATTATGCACACGTTCAAGGAATTCGAAACTGAAGTAATTGTTTTAGCAACCCATGGGTTATTATTTCGTTTTCATCAAAATTTAATTGATGATTCAAATAATTTGCTTGAATGAATTGGTCATGATGAACGTATTTTGAAACATCACTATTTCCTCTGATTCAATACTTGTAGTTTTGCTGGTTTTATGAAGTGAAATGTATTTTACTGCAACTTACTCCTCTATGTGGGACATTTCTAGCTGTGTAGTTCTTCATAACATTATGATGTTCAATGCCTAATGAGTGTCTGAATGATTTTAGGCGACAGCACGAAGTTTCTTGGCAAATACACATACACAGATTTTACTAACATCCATGGGTATCAAATAATCCGCAGCTTGACTAATCCAGAGAGTAAGTGTTTCAGGAACTGGAAGTGGTGTAAACACAACCGCATATTTCCTAATATATATCTTTTTCACCGAAAACTAAGATTTTACAAGATTAATGATGATTTTACTTCATTGCCGGATTAGACATTAACTAAGGCATCTAAATCGTATGCAGAATGTTTTCGTAGCTAAACATAAGCCGATTTCACTACACCACACATTATGTTGAATGATCCAGTCAACCAGAATCAGGAATACTCTCGGTTATAAGAAATAGCCTTGTTTATCCTTTGTTTTCATTTTGTTGAGTTTTCCGTTGTGACATCACGTAGCTGTTGAATGAAGTGGTATTGTGCATTTCCCAGCTCTCTTCTTCACTCATCTGTTTAATACACTGCAAACAAGACTCAACTTCTATTTTTCTGTTCATCCTTGTACCAGCATATCTTCCGTTTCACCATCACTCTTGCTTCTATTATATGCAACGTATCTGTAGCCTTTCATCCCTTAACTTGCTTCTCTTCCCTACCTCAGATGGATTACAAGTTTCCTTCTACATAGATTCCATTGAGTTTCAGTTTTCCTCCACACAGGTTTCCTTGCTGATACTGCATACTGTAGAAGCGTAGCGTTGATTATAACTTTTCTACCGTACAAATTGAATATTGCTGTTGCTATCCAGGATGGAAGTGATTCCTACCAGATAAGAGTTGATGACATCATAGCAGCTACAATTTCAGATTGCTTGTGGTCTTTGGGTCTGGTTGCATTCACTTTCTTGCCACGGTATATACATTAACTGCAATTAAAAACTAGCTCATCGCCATGCGAAATGTTAAGACGAACAGTGTCAAGGATAGATATGAAGAAAAAAATATGGTGGAGTCTTATTCTTTTATGGATAAAATTTATTTTCATAAAGTTACACGGTAATATTTGCAATTAATATTACCGTATAACACTGTGTGATTTTATCAAAATAAACATGAACAGTAATGTTGTCACACAGTGTAACTTCTGCAGATATATTACGCTATGAACAAATAGAACGGTGGCGTATCACTCCCTAAAATATACTACCCAATGTACGCAAACATTATATATAAATATCAACGGAATATAAATGATGTCCCTCCACATGACGTGCAATGAATCCGCCGTGTTTTATTTCAAAGTTTGATGTGAAACAGTAGTAAGAGTAATTTTATAATTCCAGAACATACCACAGGTACAAACGAGCCAGTATACACCAACTTCTGAGTATTTGCTTGATTCAGGTTTAATTTTCTGCAATGTTTTTCATTTAGTTTCCTGGAACATTTCGCTGAGGCATACTACTGAATATGTCAGTTTACTGACTTAATGTGCCAGCATCAGCAAATAAGTCTACGAATCTGAATTCTTACCATCTATACATGAATACGCAATGTAGGCGGTGAAAACCTATAATGAAAGAAGATGAAATCCAACAAGACCAACTGATAAATAGCCACGAATTAATAGTGATCTGTCCAGGTGAAGGATGGAGGATAGCTAATTTTCTATATCTAACGAATAAAATAATAAAATTTGTAACACTCTCTGTGACAGCGATGGTTGCATAAAATCAGCTTACCAGAAAGACAGAGACATGAGTAATCAGAGGAAAATCTCTAAATCACTAATGGGATTGAAGAATGAGTGCACCAATTTCACCTGCATCTATGAATATTGTACGGCGTTCTTTTTTTAGCATTCTTTGTTTATATGCTTTTGTAGTACACGCGAAGATAGTGTCCCTATGCAATCTTTGTTAGATATGCGGAACTCACCTCACCACCAGATGGTGAAATGGCTTGCTGAAATCCGTGAGCCAGTGTCATCTAGTCTGTATAGCCATAGTACTCTGAATGACGTGAACTTTGTCATTTACACTGTTGGAAGCGAATGACTTTGCTGGGTGATTGCTTTCTTTTCAAAACAGTAGCGTAAATACATGGGAAAAATTACTATAGAGTATTCATGATGCTACCTACACAGCCATTAAATATAATGGCTGGTTCAGATCACACTTCTCCCACTGAGTAGTTGACTTATTTTTCTAAACTTCCAACAAAGCATCATTTCAGATATGTTGGTCTAGTAGTCCTGAAAAGTTTCCTAGGAATATACAGGTATTCATATTGGTTGAAAATAAAGCAAATGAAAATAAGACTTGTGAATTCGACCGCCATTCTCAATTTTGATTCCATTATTACAGTACACTCTTAACTTCGCTCTTAACAGTAGTAGTGATATTTTTAGCAAAGATATATGAATTTGATTCGGTTGTCATTGCTTCTTCTACAATGATGACTACAAACAGCTAGGCTGGAGGTTATTCGATCTAGTTCAGGGTGAGATGTTAAATGAGTCCTTAGTCTGTCTGTAAACCTGTTTGAAGTGAATCTCAGTGTCTCTGTGACTGATAATTTATTCATGTCGCAAAATCGTAGACCTCTCTTTCCACTTTATCTCATCTAAAACTGCTACACTTTTGAAAGTGATGATTATGAGTCTATAGGATAATCGCTGACTAGTCCTCAAGCACACTGTTCAACACATAGTTCTTTTAGTTTTGGATTCTTGTTGAAGCTTATTGAATCTGAAGTCGACCATCATATCTCATGATTGACGTATATTATTCTGATAAGTTATTCATTTCCGCAAAGTGTGTACGTCAATTAACTTAAAAAGCTAAGTAATATATATTTCAACAGGTGAAGTCCCATCACCTGATCTTCATTTGAATGCATTTGAGAAATAAATTTAGCCATATCATGATTTACTTTGTGACGTTTGTGTGTTAACTGGTGTTCTAAATTCTCTAGTTATTGTTCTATTAGACGAAATAAAAGTGGTGTCGATATCAAGTGAAATTTAACTAATTGTCGTGTGACTACCTTCGTATTATCCATTGCTTTATTATGTATACATCGGTTTGATTTCTAATGTTGCGTAAATCTTTGAATAATTTCAGGAAACTGCCCTCAGGAAGTCAAGATACGTATTTGCTCTCAGCCGAAAGTCCGTTATTACTATGATCCAAAAGAGAACAAATGTTTGCAATATGGTTTACGCGAGTGTCCCGGCAATAAGAATGCTTTCCGCAGTAGAAGAATGTGCATGGCGCGGTGTGTAAAGTAGGTTCCCTATTATGTATTTCTAATACTGAGGTATTCACTTCACTGTATAAATACTACTTTACACTTTATTTCCTTAATGCATACATTACTTACACTTAAGATTCACTGAAAGGACTAAGCGAAAGCAATGAAAAGCAGTGTTTTATAAATAGTCATTATAAGAAAGGCTTTTGTATTTCCCAATGAATGAAAAACAAGACGATATTGTTTTTACTGACATTTCGCTATTTAATGCTAATAGCTTTATCAAAGTATTATTAAACCGGAATTTACAAAATCTCAGTATATATATATATACCCTGGACTACTTGACCTATCTAAATATGATTGGTCATTAGTATGTACTTTTGTTTTTATTTAACTGAGTAATTGTCATGAACTTTATTTTATTATTGTAAACCATGTTAGTTGTAAAGCGGTTGTAAAGAAACTATGAAATGATATCATCTCGGGAAATTTGTCTTCTTAATGCCTTATTCAAATATATATATATAACAAAGAGTTGAGGGGTGGGAAAATAGACTTAGGTCAAGTTAAAAGGACATATTGAAAGTTAAAATAACAATGAATATCACTAAATCAAATAACAAAGATAATAGTACATCTGTTATAGTATCAAAATAAAGTTTACTAACTTGATCATCGTTCGTTAGTCTGGGGTCATTTTTCGTTGTCAAGTTGGTCAATTGGTAAAGATAATAAAATTAAGTGTGGATTGTTGGATTTGATCAGTGTTTAAAATTACAAAGACAGCGTGTGTTTACATAGTGAACTTGCATATCATATTCGTGTGGATCTTGTCCCTTCATGGGGGAGGGAGGTGTTGTAACCAGGTCAGATTCTGTTTTAATCCATCATTCTTATTCAGGCAAAAATCTTATGCACCTTCAAGATTCTAGGGTCAACCAGAGATACACAAACCCACAGTTCCATTAAGACCAGTAATAGATTTCACCAACTCACCGACATACAAACAATCTAAATACTTACTCTCGATACTACAACCACTACAAACGGACACTCAAAATATTGTAAGGAATTCATATGATTTCAAATCCCAAAAACAACACCTAGTAATTGATAAAGAAGACATTATGGTAAGCTATGATATTAACTCATTATATACTAATATCCCTATTAACGAAAGTCTTGATATCATTTCCAGTCTACTAGAATCAGATACAACGCTGTCACAAAGATGTTTAATGGACACCAGTGAAATAATTAAGAGCTTGAAATTCTGTCTAGAAAGTAATTATTTTACATTTAAAGGGAGTTTATACAGAGAGACAAATGGTGTTGCCATGGATTTACCAGTCTCCCCAATAGTCGCCGACCTTTTCATGAATAGATTCGAAAATAACATCTTTTCAAACATACTCACTCCTAAAATATGTTTAAGATATGTGGATGATACTTTCGTAGTACCAAAACGAAATCTACACAATTCATTCCTGGAGAAAATAAACTGTGTATCTCCCAGAATCCAGTTTACTACGGAAGCAGAATCAGACGTCGGTGAACTTTCATTTCTAGACTGTCTAGTTAACACGGGGGAAAACGGACACTTCAGTTTATGCATATTCAGGAAGAAAACCCACTCCAATAAATATTTAGACTTCAAATCATCACACCCCACCAGCGCAAAGATTTCAGTTGCTTCGAGTCTTCTTAGACGAGCACACTCTCTGATAACGGATGAGAAAGAAAAAGAAGAAGAAATATCAAACATTACTGAAACTCTCAAGCAAAACAACTACCCAAGGGACTTCATCAACAAAATCAACAGAGACATTTAGCATGGCCGAAAACGCATTCCGAAAACATGGACCTCGACAGTCGTCACTCCATATAGAGAAGAGACGTCAGACGATATCAGAAGAGTACTCAATCAGCTCGGCATCAGAGTTTTCTTCAAAACATCAGACACACTACGAAACAACCTTGTCCATATAAAAGACCAGATCCCTAAAACTTCTCTATCTATAAAATAAAATGCTTGGAATGTGATGCGATATACATCGGACAAACATCTCGAGAAATCAAAATCAGAAGAAACGAACACCGTAGAGCATCTCTTCGACCACCGAGAAATCCAATTGAACTAGAAAAACTTGAAAAATCATCAGCCATAGGTCTACATGCTATAGAATCAGGTCACAAAATTGATGTTGACATCTTCCACTGCGGCCTGCTTAATTCTTGGGCTACCAAAATTTCCATCCTATATATTGCATCTATTTTCTCGGATTTGTTTTATTTTAATCATTCAATTATATGTCCTAATCGTATTGTTTACTCTCCCGGTTACTTAAAACGTTTCCAACCGGCTGATTAATGCTGAAAATCCCATTCTGTATCACAACCATTGTTTCTAGAATAAAGTAAATCATTATTATTATTAAAAAAATATTGAACTAATCCAGAAAAGCTTCAGAAATCACAAAGAACGTTAAATATCAGAAGCACTTCATATCAAGTGGAATCCAAATTGCCTGCATAAGAATGATGGACTAAAACAGAATCTAACCTGGTTACAACACCTCCCTCCCCCATGAAGGGACAAGATCCACACGAATATGATATGCAAGTTCACTATGTAAACACACGCTGTCTTTGTAATTTTAAACACTGATCAAATCCAACAATCCACACTTAATTTTATTATCTTTACCAATTGACCAACTTGACAACGAAAAATGACCCCAGACTAACGAACGATGATCAAGTTAGTAAACTTTATTTTGATACTATAACAGATGTACTATTATCTTTGTTATTTGGTTTAGTGATATTCATTGTTATTTTAACGTTCAATATGTCCTTTTAACTTGACCTAAGTCTATTTTCCCACCCCTCAACTCTTTGTTATATATATATATACTGAGATTTTGTAAATTCCGGTTTAATAATACTTTGATAAAGCTATTAGCATTAAATAGCGAAATGTCAGTAAAAACAATATCGTCTTGTTTTTCATTCATTGGGAAATACAAAAGCCTTTCTTATAATGACTATCATATACCCAATACCCAAATTTCTTCAAACTGTTAAAATTGTCTTTGGTTTGATATAAATAACTTTATAACTAGTGTTTAACATATGCTCAGATAAATCGTGAATAATTAAGACAAATGTCTGGTTTCAAAAATCCTGATGATCATCATGTATAAAGTGAACAAGTGATTCACTTTATAAGCCTCATGTTGATTAACACAATCTCAAACAACTACATACAAAACAAAATCGGTGGTTGTAATTGTAGGATTTGGGCACTGCGGTAGTATGTAATTCCATACTAATTTGTTTGTTATATATATCATGCAATAAAAAATTAGAAGTATTTACTGGATGACATTTTCAACACAGTTTAATTTTCACAATCATACCAGTTAGCATATCAATTAAAACTCAAGTTTCGAAGTCGTTTGATTATAATTGATATGATTATGAACAATTCAAATTGAATTTTGCGCTGAAGACGTTGTCTAGTCGGGCAACGACAGCTTCGCAAATAAACCATCCAGCTCAGGGAACACAACTACATCGAAAGCGAGTAGTACTGTTTCACTGTATAATATATCTAATTAAGAAATTAACATGGACCAGAGTCGTAAGGCTTCTATAATACGTCATGAATTTTTCGGATTTTATAGGCTACAACTATCCGCCGGAACCATAACACTGAAGTGACATATGTTTTAAGTCTAAGACCAGATAATATATATATCTTCTACATCTGCATCATAGAGTCTTGAACACAACAATGTAAGTTTATCAGGATAAAACAAAAAATATGATTGACTCAGTGTTGCTTGTGTAGTTACGATAAAAACAAGTGGAACAATTCCCGTACCCGTGCTTTAAAAATATTAATTGAGTATCGAACAGACACAAGGCGACCAAGACAGTCAGGCCTACTATATACCTTTGTTTTGATTGATTGAAATGATATTTTCCTAAATAAGGTGGTTAACTGCGATATGTTGAACTGTTTCCTGAAGCATAACTTTGGATATATTGATTCGATAGTTATGAGAATCACAATTATCAAACCCATCAAAAATCACAAACACTGAGAATGAAACAAGCTGAATTAGGGCAAGTCCCATGGAATTTCTGCCATCTAAATGACACTAACAGGAAGAAAAGTCGACAAGTATGAGTTGAATGGCCTAAAGCGTTGTGCTTGAAAATTACAGGTAATTACATGTGGAGAGATTGAAGTAGACAATGAAAGGACCTCTCTGTTCCAATGTAACTCTTATTCGTTTAACGAAAACCTCATGGTTTTGAATGATTTGAATTCGTGATTTCACTGCTTACTTTTCATTTAATTGAAATGAATCTCAGTTAGACTTTGATTTATAAATCCTCAATTATCTATTTTATGAATTAGCTGGATATTGGTTCCAACTGCAAAATATTGTTGATTTTATTAATTCGTATATAATGTTACCTTCTAACCGAATATGTTTATAATAATTTTGTTAGATTGAATCCAATAACTTCCACGACTGGTAAGTGATATAATGAAGTAAATAATAACAAGATAACGATAAAAAAGGAATAAAGACATTAGGTCACTTGGAAATTTATCCTACAACGGAAGAAATTGAAAAAATTAGAGAAATAAAACAATAAGAGAAAACGGTCAGATAGATTTAAAATAATGTACAGAATCTGACGAACAAACAAAACAAATATATATTCGATCTAATAAACTAAGAAATTATATAGCTGCAAGCACTTACGGGAAGCGATGCATAAACGAATATTCCGAAATCCTCGTAGTGTGACCCCGAATTGAGACCATTTATTCCGTGACATGGGTTTGATTCGTTGGTGTGCACTATCGACTGGTTCAATGTGCAATGCATTACTAATTAAACTCCCCTAAATCATCAACTTCAACGACGACTGAAACAAACCGGTTGAAAATTCTCATACGAATTAGTTTAAAGTCAGTTTGTCAACTGAGATGATATTCACTATGTGAGGTGAATACAACTAAATTAAATGTAAAATGAAACATTTTGTCCATTTATGTATTTCCACTGTTACTGACTATTGATGATATGCATATCATTTCCTATTGAACCATCAGGAATCCTCAACTGATATGACACCTGATTTTCAAAACTAATGTTGCCGTCCATAGCTACATATATATATATCCTCATTATCAAATATCATGCTAATTGATCGTCTTTCAAAATGTCACAAAAGTAAATGAAAATATTTCATGTAATTCGTATGAAATAAATACCAATATAATTATATTTGTAACAACTACGGTTTAGCTACATCCACAAGTGAGTTCATGTAATCTGTGTGTTGCTTCTATCAAACTAGTTTGACATCTTCTCACTCTCAGGTATTGATAACGAAATCAAGCGAACGGACATGGTTATCTGTATCGTCTAACCATCTTATGGTAGTAATCTCTGTCCGTCTCACTTTCAGCATCCTTTAAATTCATGATATATGGATGCACTTTATACTTTTATCTTTTCATGATATTCCATTTTCGTTATCTCATAAATTTCAAAATTTAATTCGCATGTCAATGTCATATTTTAGTTTCATTTTGCAACTAGCTGTTCGCTCACTACACGAAATCAATTTTAATCTTAATTAATTTGCCTCTTTATTTTCACTTACCCAACATCATTTAACACTTCTTCTATGATTCCAGGATTAATAATTTACTCATAAACTTGGTCTCTTTGGGTTGTTTTTCACTAATTTACTTAGAGTTCCTACTTCAGCATGTATGATTCACTTCTAAATTTTGAAATTTTCTACTATTTACTTCGGATTGTGACGCTTTCATGTGAACATTTTATACCATTGATAACATTCTCTTCCCACACAGTTATTGTTTGAAATTTATTTTTTGTGAGCCCGGAATCCTTCTGGTGGGCAACAATTTTGAGACGATCTGAATCAGTTGCCTTGGACATTTTCAGATATCCCTGTGGTATTCACTTCCTGGCATCTCCTGATGTTTGCCAGACGTTACATAACAGCATCTAAATATTTGTGTCCATCTCACCCATTAACTCGTTATTTTTCATAGAAACTGATACCAAATCAGGCTGTACAAATGCGACATATATTTGATTCCTGTGTTTCACTTTCTAACAAAATATTCCTATTCAGCCTCATGAATAAATGTGTTTGTTTCTCCATTTGTGACAGGAAATGAAAATCAACTATCGGATATCACTGATGGTAAGTACCTCTTACTGCTTCTTTCATTTCCAACAAGTAATATTCGCACATCTAGTGCATCTCGATTTATAACGCTGCTGTAATTGGTTAAGCACTTACATGGAAATGTTAATCGAATTAAATGGAGTCAACAATGCCGAACACACTATAAACCTATCTTTATATGGTCCACTGTTTAGGTATTTATACTAGTAAGTTCATATTGATGTAATTCAGGAGGAATTGCAAAATTTGACTTTACGCTCAATAATCCTATTTTTCTCTGGTTTCAAAATGATATGAACTATCAAGGACCTCTTCAATTTGTTTCGTAATATGTCATTAAATCTGAGGGTGTGATGAAATGGACACCTACTAACATAGCGAATTACTTGTATTTACTGCGAAGAGTCATTTTAGAACGGAGTTTATTTAAAATGTAACCTCGACTTCTAAAATTATTTGGTATTTTCACTGTACAATTTCCAAGTTTCGTTTTCCTTCAAGGTTTGTAGGAATTTAAACATACTTTTTGGCAAAATATAAATATTTATCCTGAAGAGTTATGCATTTTCTTCATTTAGGTTTCTTCGACGTGAGTTTGTATATTCTGTATTACGGTTGACATTATCGTCAACTTTCTGTCTAATACACGCTATCAAATCTGAGTTGTGGTTAAAGCTAATAAGGTAATATGCAGATAACAAAGTGGTTGATCGCTGTCAGTTTAGGCATTTTCCTTTGCATACAATAATTAGTACACCATATCTGATATGCGGTGATGTTGATAAACTATTATGGCAGGAAGCTTTACAACATCAATGCCTAAAATATATACCCATGTACACTTCACTGATTACCTAACAGACAGCTGGAAATTTTCACTACCTACAATGATAATTGACAACAGCCTATTAACACTAAGGTGTGCACTTGACCAGATTTTATTTAGAGGCACTTTCCTATGTTTTTAATATTCGAAGAATGTAAAATAGTTAAATTATTGGAAAGTAACAAGATGCAATTCAGAAATTATTTTTTGATTAGATACAAATTATTTCATGATCTCTGTATTCATATATGCTAATCAGCTTTTGTCTTCAGTTAACATTTTTAATGTTTGTACGCTGCCTAATAAAATGTTCAATTTTCAGCTCCTCCTGATAATCCCTTTGCTTTAATTGATTTCGCGCTCAACTCAAATTCATGACGTTTTCAAACAGCTGCTAATAATTTTGTCGTATGCTCAAATCATAGCAAATACCTGTTGACTTGTAATGTTTATTCCTTAAAATATTCATAAACTCTTGTTCACTAATAATGAAAATAAGTTAAATTCCATTCAGCAGCTTCGTTTTCATGCTCAACAGTAGAATTCAAATTACGGGAAAATCTATTAGGTTGCAACAGAAATATCAGGTAAATATACGTATGATAACGATAAATTTAACGAGGAGTTGAATTGGAGTAACTGTAAAGTTTTGAAAGATTATTGGACGAGTGAATCAGTATTGAGTTTTAAAGTAGGTCAAGTGATGTCAAAAAGTGAAATTGTGATAATGATCATTGTAAAGAATGTTATGATGGAGAGAAGTGGTATGAGGTAATGGATAAATTAAAGTGAAAAAAACGAAAATTTCCTCTGATAGAGGAATCGGACTTGTGCATTGTAGCGGAGAATAATTCCATTGTGAATGAAATTTATGTTCATAAAGTCTCACAATGTTCTACTGTAATATTTACTGATGACGAATTGTGCTAGAAACGTCGTCAGTGAATATTACTATGTAACACATTGAGACGTTATCCAAATCAATTTTATCCGCGATGAATTTGGCTCTGTACATGAATTCAGTTCTGAGTGGGCTGGCTAATGAGAATGTTCATGGGTAGAATTGCTAGTCATTTTATATTTGCTTTTCATTAACTAGTCCGCTTGTGTTCATTTTTACCTTCGACATGGTCAAATAATTTATAAGCTAGAGAATACCCTATGTTAAGCAGTGGTATCAAAATAGTTAATTTTACTTATGGAGTGATAAGGTAAGAAGTGATTTTGTTTCGCGCTTAACTGAGAACGTCTTTCTTAGAGAAAGCCGATAGCCAAAATACAGAGGTGCCATATGGTTTTCGCATCATTCATGTTCACCGAAAAATGTATTTTCATCACGTTCGCATAATCCATGTTCAAATATTTAAAGCCTATCCGCAGTTATATTATGGGGGCAACAGCCTATATACTCACTCTGAATCTAGCCAGAATTCCAGGAGGCAGTCACCTGGAATTTCTCAAATATTCAGCAGGCAATAAAAATTATCCTTATATAACGCAATGCAACGAACCGTTATGCAGTTCTTTCATAGGAAAACAAATGATAAAGAGGCTCATTTCATATCACCAGTACTTATGTTGTTTCGTCTCATAAAGATGAATAATGGATCTAGACACCATAAGACAGGCCTAACCATCCGTTTAGGTTAACTGAATAATCAGCCGGATTCACAATAAAAATCGAGAGCTGTTTTTTATCTCCCAAACTATTGGTGTTAGTTTCGCAGATCTGTAACGTGCACATTTTGGAGCTGATGGCTGAATAAAATTCATTATACATAAAAACATTTACACCATATCTAAACTAGGATTGCCAAAGTTTTATTCAGAATCTGAAATACAAAACATTCTGTAATATTTCAGAGAATTGATATACTGTCAACAGTTAGAAACTTTCTCACAGACTATGGACCTCGTTCAGCCATCTTACAATCCAACTCCACCCTAGTGGTTAGTTGTTAGCAGTACAGTGAAATATGGAATGACACTTAATATTCGCCCACATAAGCGATGAATTTTATGTGTATTGTTAACTAGATCATATATTCAGCAAAATAAGGAAAACACTGAAATATCAAATAAATGAATAATAACAGTCATCTCATGCTTGTAAAAGACAATCATATCGGGAACCAATCCGTCGCTTTGACCAGTGAAAAAATCACATGCATATAATAAAGAATAAGTGAGAAGTAGATTAACGTTGGGATTCTAAGGAATTCGTCAACCACCACTTTACTGTACTGTGAAAAGTGGATTCGAAGTTGAGTGAAAGTTAACTAATAGTCTCGTGAATGATGATACCTTAATTCTTGAAAAACACACACAATGTAGACATCTGATCATTGCCTATTTCAATGAATTACAAATAATAGTCGAATCCGCCTGTGGAGATCAGTGTTAATGTTAAATTGTCTACTAGGGTGTTCATCTCACAAGAAGAATCTGATACTGCGATCAGAAGCAATTAACGAACAAAATTTCACTCATGTGTACAATATACACATTTCCATCATCTTTTTCTCTAAACTCTTTGCGAAATTCAACTAAGAGGTGTGCCAGTTGCATGGACGTTCGGAAAATTTGGGTGAAAGCTGACAGAATGAAGATAGTCAGACGAATTTGTTTTCGACAATGCATATGGCTATGGAATCAGGAAACATATGTGTCATATCTACAAATAAAAAGTCACTCATCATTGCAGTACAGTTTAAAGAGAGCAAAGAGGAAATCTATTTTGAGAAATTCCAACAACAACAAACCACAACTCAGGAAGACCCCACGCCTTCTTGTGACACATAATCTGAAACATGAAGTACTTATCGCACTGATCTTCGTTCCTTTGGAGTTGAACCTGGCTGTCATTATCCTGGAGGAGATTGGTTCCCACTGCATGAGAGCTTTGGCTGCTGTTGGTGACATCATTATGTCTACTCACTCAGTGTGCTCGTGATTGTCCTCTGGGTAACCGGACTAGATTACTGTCTCTCCAGTTGATAGTTGGCTCCTTCCACATCCGTTCCATCTACTCTCGCAGATTCCCAAAATTTCTATTTTATATCTCCTCATTTCTGCGGCTAGCTGGGCAGCCTTTCCAGCTTCGTACATTGTACGAATATTCCACATCGCCATCCTTATTTTTGTTTTCATCGAAAGAAGGCACATCGACTGACTGGCTTCCCGAAGGTTTTCACCAGCCTGCGTCATTTCACTTCCCCGATTCCAGCGAAAAATAAGGTTATTCTTTTTATTTTTAGCATTTTAAATATATTTGTGCGTTGAAGTTTCTGTAGCGATTTGGCTAAGTTTTGTGGGTGGAGTTGCTAGCACCACACCCCGACCTTCTCTCTTTCTCCAGTCTTGGGACCAGCTCAAAAACTAGCGAGCTTGTAATCTAGGCGAGGCCCTTCGGTGAAATCAACGACAATGGTGAACTCTTCTCAGACTTCTGCGCCTTCAGTGACTTGGTGATTTGTAGCAGTGTGTTCAAACATAAGGATATACACAAGGCAACATCGATTTCACCAGATGGACACACCGAAAGCCAGATAGAATTCATTTCAATCTCAGGGAAGTTGAGACGGAGCCTACTGGACACAAGATCGAGGAGAGGAGCAGATGTGGGTTCAGACCACTATATAGTACAAGAGATTTTCAAGGTGAAGCTAGAAGTCTCAAGGACAGCTGGGGATAGGCCACAATGCACGTTCAACACGTAAAAACCTGAAGGACACAATCACAAAGGACACCTTCACTGCAACTGTTACAGCAAAGCAGGAAACACTACGTGACATCAATGAGAAATCATGCGTGGAAGACCATTGGAACTCTCTGAAGGTGATTTTCAACGAAACGCGTTCAACGGTTTTACGAAGAAAGAAGAGAGAGGATAAGGAATGGCTCTCAACGAACACTTGGAAGCTAATAGAGGAGAAGAGAATGGTGGAAGAGAAAGTGATTTAATGCAAAGAAGGACAAGAGAAGGAGACGCTGAGTTCAACTTACGCAGCACTGGACAAAGAAGTGTAGAAGAGTGCTCGGAAGGACAGAAAACAATTCTACTGAAGCTGAGAAGGCAGCGGGCGAAAATGTCTTGAGGACACTATATCAGATAACCAAGTCTCTATCCGGGAAGAGATCAACACAAGTGAAACCTATAAAAGACAGTCAAGAGAAACCAATGAACAAGGAAGAAAGACAGATTAAACAATGAGCGGATCACTTCAAAGGACTCTTGAAACGACCACCACCTACAACCCGTCCATAAATACCAACAACAGCACGTACACAACTGCAAGTTGACACCGATCCTCCAAAAAAACTGAAGTCTTAAATGCAATCAAGCTTCTGAAAGCTGGAAAAACAGCTGCACCAGATGCAATACCTCCTGGAGCACTGAAAGCGGACCCAGAAACGACAGCAGATATGCTGACTCCATTATTGCAAAAGGTCTGGAAGGAGGTAAATGTGCCTACCGACTGGGGAAAAGGTGACCTCGTGAAACTTCAAAAGAAGGGCGACTTAGTATCTGCAAGAACTGGCGAGGAATCACGCTCCTGTCGACGCCAAGCAAAACTCTGAGTCGCATCATCCTGGAGAGAATAAAAGACGCACTGGATACAGAAATCCGACCAGAACAAGCTGGATTCAGGAAAGGCAAATCATGTTCTGACTAAATTGCAACTCTACGTATCATCATCGAGTAAAGCATGAAATGGCAACCAAACCTCTGCCTCAACTATATAGACTTTGAGAAGGCCTTCGACAGCGTTGACCGCGAAGTAATTTGGAAACTACTCGAGTACTACGGCGTACCACAAATATTCATCAACCTCATTCAACAGCTGTACGACAACGGCACATGCCAAGTAATCCACCACGGAAAACTCAGCGAGGCGTTTGGAGTCAACACAGGAGTCAGTCCAAGGTGCTTATTATCACCAATGATATTCCTAATTGTGGTGGACTGGATTATGTGTCAGACAGTGGGAAACGCGAAGTCTGGGATATCCTGCACCAACGTGAAGTACCAAGAAGACCTGGGTTACGCGGATGATTTATGTTTGAAGTAACACAAAATCGAAGACTTACAAGCAAAACCGACTAACTGGTCGAAGAAGCAGCAGAGACAGGACTCCAAGTGAACATAGACAAGACGGAGGTTATGAAAATAGCCATCCAACAACAACAACAGTAGCAACATTCACCGCCAATCACCTTCAACGGCAGGGATTTGAAAGAGGTTACTTCATTCACTTATCTAGGGAGCATTGTCTCAACTACAGGCAGATGGAACGGACGAGGATGTCAAATCGAGAATCGGGAAGGCGAGAAACACATTCATCAACCTGAAACCAATCTGGAAATCTTCGTTACTCCCCAACACTAACAACAAAATTCGGATTTTCAATACAAACGTCAAGTCAGTTCTTCTATACGGATCAGAAACTTTGCGGGTCACAAAGAATATTTCCAACAGCCTGTTGCAGACCATCATCAGCAACTGTCTTCGCTCTATAGTGAAGATCAGATGGCTGGAAAGAATCACGAACAAGGAACAATGGGAACGAACAAAGAAGAACCAATCGCTCAACAAATGTGCAGGAGAAATTGGAGATGGGTTGAGCACTCGCTGAGGCGGCAGCTGGGTGATATCACACGTCAGGCCCTCGAGTGGAACCCTGGAGGGAAGCGGTGAGTTGGACGTCCAAGGGTGACATGGAGGAGATCGTTTGAAGAGGAACTGAAACAGCATGGACTCAAATGGATGCAGGTGAAAAGTACAGCAGAAGACAGAAGCAAGTGGAGACGTGCAGTTGAAGTCCTATGTTCCATTAAGAACCCAAGTTGAAAATAATAATAATCCCACTGAAGTGTGTATGTATCTACGGGAGTGCTCACATTAAATGCTTCCCGAGAAAGGTGAGTCTTTTACTGCAGATAACTTCAACAACAGCTGCATATTAGCATATCTGAGTTAAGTAAACCACAAAGCATGAAATGAACAGTCGTTCACCATCAGTTATCATAAATTTGGCAGAAGGGTAGCTTCATAAACAAAAGAACCTCAGTCAACAATGATAACGTGATTATCGTTGCCCTCTTGAAACCACAAAACTTCATGCTTCATTGTAGCTCCGGCTTTTGACCTGAGATCCTGCATGTTTACACTTAATTTCTAGATAAAGTATTTCCGAATGACTGACTTTCGTAACTTCACATCCATGAAGAAATACACCTGCTAATTTTTTTGTTCACCTTGGCGACTCACCATATCTTGGTTTCTTTTATAAATAAAACTGAAATTATTTTGAAAAAGTCACTCATGAAGATTACAGTCGAATTTAAAGTAATTTTCAGGAGAAAGAGGAATATACACACTTCAAGTTTACATTCAAATATTGTCTGCTCCACCTTCCGTGGAACATGAAATGACACAAACAGTTGTCATCAAGATAAATTCCACGCAACCACTGTTATTATTCCCATACAGAACGAAGAACCTATTATGTATTTCACTGTTTCTCATTTTGACAAAACTAATTGAAACGATTATGGACATTTATGTGAGTAGAAGTTGAACACTTTAGCAGCAAGACGTTTACACCCAAAAGATTAAAATATTGTGAGTATGTGGTACGCTATTTCTTTGAAAAACGCAAATGTTTGTTACTTTTTTGACTCCGGTAGTCAATTTGTACGAAATCGAAATATTAAAAGTATCAGAATTATGTCTCTCCCAATACTAATCGTTCAATCTACCTATCAGAATTGATGCTAAGTTATTGCATTGTCTTTTTTGTAGTGGTGCACACATGTGAATCATTGCTTGTTCCGAATTACTTAACTGTTCCCTTGCACGAAATTGGAACCTTTTCTAAGACGTTTTCTAAATAACACTTTGTTCATGTCCTCAATTTTCAAATATAGAAGTATAGATATCTTGGGTATCATGTGAATAAAGTCATCGCGCTTGCATCACAATATAAATCCAAACTACACAGTTTGAGGCTCACTGATGAACACAGTCACCTCAACAGACTGTTCGGAAATCTACAACTTGCATCATTCCATGCGACTAAATAAAATATGGAAATATGTTTCCTTAAGCATAAAACACTTAGGGTGAGGAGATTGGTTCATCCCAACGCAAACACTCTGTGAAATTATTAGAGTGGAGTTATACTTTGAGAAAACAGGTAATATCACTGGTGAAAGTGAATTAGAATGGTACAAATGGCGAATTCCATAGCTTCAAATGAATGTTAGAGAGAAGGATACAAATTATAAAACACTGTGAATAATGTCTTTGGAACCAAAAGCAAATTGAATAAGATATTAAAACTTAGAAGTGAAACAAATTATAGAAGAGGACACTTTCTAGCTTGTGGGGAAAAACGCTCATACCAAATTTAGGCACAGTGATATCGACGCTATGACCTGTAAGTTCCTGTCTAACTAAATATATCCTAACATCTTCGGTTACATTTAGAAGATAGTGGTAAACTGTTAGTGATATTGATCTCAGGATGTTTCCGTTAATCTTTTCCACTCTCAAAACATATCCTGACCATTATAAACATCTCGCGTTACAAGGAAGCACACCTGTGAAATTGATGGTAATCACGTATAAGTCAATCGGTTCGGTTTCATGTCTATTTCATCTAATGCATGAAATCAATATCTTCTGAAAATTTCTATTTTATTTACCTTTGAAAATTTCGCTCTAATTCTTTAGGCAGATTCACTTTACGAATTTGTTTAAGTAGGTCCTCAAAATGAAAGTCTTATAACTCTACTACCGGAATTCTTTTCCAGCAGCATCAAAACACTTTTTGATTTGATAGGACGAGTGTACAGCAATAGCTTATATCAAAAATACTAAAATACTAAAAGGAGCTGGATAGATCATATCACGTGTGTCGCTCTTTATCCAGAGTCAGACATCCTTGCACTCGGTAGTAACCAAACACATTATTGCCGAAATTGCACCAAAAGCCAGTAGCGAAATTAAAACAATAAGTGTAGCAATCAGCCAGAAATAACAATTATGAGGAAGAGTCAAAACGATATATGATAACATTTGAAAGATGAAACACAGGCCAAGAAATAAGGGGTATCAATATAGGGGTAATAATTTGACATTTTGAAGAAAGCACCAATATTGTAAGCGATCGGATATTCCGATTAATTAATCTGATTCTGTATCATTCGAGGAAAGAACATACGGAAAGCTGTACTCAGAAGAAACAAATTTTGTCACATTTGAGATCCAGTTAACCCCCTATGGTAAATTTTTATCATTCATCCGATATGATGGAATGACTTTGTCGTACATGTAGGTAAAACAGTTAAACATGGTTCATTTGCGCAATCAGAGAAAAGAAATTTAGTGAAATCTCAAATGAATAATCTCATGAAATCCTCCACGCAATCAAACAAAATCCCTACAAAACCAATACTTGAAAATATTCAAATTTATCAAGAATTGTAATTGTGTTAATCCTAATAATATGATAAGTTTAATCTGACAAGTTTGTTAATTGCCAATTTGTCTGAGCATCAGATTCCAAGTTCCTTTTTGGGCTTTTCAGTGTTTTCTCTGTCTAAAATTTGCATAAGGGAATATATGCGAATGTTTGTTAGTACTTTTTTCGAGGCGAAATTTGAAAAGTTGTCAGTAAACCTCAAAACGTCAGCAAATGCAAACAATGTGACATACTCAATTACACTGCGGGTATCTTTTATGTATACTGAATAACTCTGTTATTAGAGATAATGTAAATGTTGCATTATCTAGAAGAATAAGTGATGAAGTTTGTCATCAAAAATTGAAATTGTTATGATAATATTAAGATACTGAAATAATTGGCACTGTAACTCATTATATCGAATGTCCATAATTTCACTTTCATGATGGAGAAACATGCGTATGTGCGATATGAGATATTTTGAAGCTAACTGATTAAGGTGGATGAGATTTATATCAGAGAGCTTGGTGTGAAAACAGTGTTTAACACTATCATTGTATCGTTAGGGAAATAAGATGACAGTCAGATTCCACTGAATGTGATAACCAACAGAGATTGAAATATGCTATGCCTCATAGTGGTGTATATTTCTAACATCTGGTGGTTTATGCAGTCATAATGGTGAAGGTCTTACCAAATAATCAAACAGGCTGTGTGTCAAGTGGTATTTTTCTGAGATTATTAACAAGTACAACAGCGAATTTAAGAAACAGTTGTGATGTAGGAAACAGTGATAAAATTTTATTAACAGCAAGGTGTCTGATAGGGATAACAACAGTGACTACCATAAAAGTTAGCTTGAAACGGCCAGAAATGTGTGTATTAAAAAGGATTAAATTCAGCCACTCTCCCTTACTCGGTCTGCATTGGAGCCTACACACTTATGAACACTGTATTGCATGATGTCATCCATTCATATGACATCTGAATAAGATTCAATGTAAGCAGTAATCACTAGCGCTCATTATTACGCATTTTTGATTACTGGTGATAACTTGCTTTTGAAATTTATGGTATGTCTATAAACTGCCAACAGATCGCCGATATTTACCACAGGAAATTTCGATCTTGCTGTCAATATTAGCAGTAATTAATCTATTACGAATTAATTACTGTAGAGCTGGATAAGTAGGTAATCGAAAAGAACATCTTTTCTTCACTGGTTAGTCCTCTGAAATTTATAATGGACAATTTAATTCAGTAAATTATTGTTTAGATGTTCCCGGTTCATGATAGATATACCAGTTATCTATTGTGATAAGTTATTGCCTTAAATGGACTACAAATATTCAACTTCATAATTCATTCGTCTACTTCATAGTTAATTAGGTCTCAAAATATGTTTACATTCTCAAATTACTTCTAATAACAGTCCGTTCACTAAGAGGATTCGAATCGAACAAACGGTTCTGTAACTGACGATCAGAAAACATTTTAACTTTGGAAAGATACAAATTTCGAAACACCGATATTGCCCAAAAATTCAGAAAATAGAGAGTACAGTATTCTGTTTATCACTGATGTTTTGGTTGTATGTGTGAAATTAATGTAATGGTTTCAAAATAATAGATGAAATCACGTAAGAATAACGTAGCGTGCATACACACAATATTTTATATCGCGTCTGTATATCTTTCCTACTCACTTATCCAGGAAATTCAAGTGTAGTCCCATGTTTTCCTTAGAAGTCTCATGAAACTTCATATTTTGTTTACAATGCTTAGGAAATAAGTTCAAGAAAAAAAGTCTAGTGTTGTACTTCAACTTAAATTCATACAATTCAGATGGAGATTAGAAAGCACTCATGAGAATAAACCATAACAGGAATTGTTCTCAAATCTGAGAACAAAGTGTTTTCAAAAATATGTGGTGTTTCATAATAACATTGTACGAATTCGTGAGGGGAGTAAGATGCTATTGAGGCCAGGTTGGAAATACAAATTGTGCTCCATAGTCACTGCTCCCACGTGCCACTCTCTATTTATTTTTGAGAGAACTAGATCAAGATAGTGTGAAGTGGTATGTGTGTCAAATCTCTCAGTGGCGTGCTCAGTCAAAACAACTGCATTCACGATTACGTCTTGACGAACCGACATCAATAACAATTTTTACATTTGAATCTGTCAAGATGTCAACAGGATGATTCGAATTAAATATGTAGGAAAATTGCAAGCACAAGTTTAGTCGAATCATTCCCAGACAACCACAAAAAGTACATGAACTCACTTCGCGGATTCCCTGTTTCATAGTAATTAGGTATTTTGAAAATAACAGATATATCAAATGTGTTAGTTCCCCGGTTTAGGATTCTCCAGTACTAAATGGAGGATAGATCCATAATTATTCGTCAAATGCAATAGTGCTGAGCTTCAGGCAGCACTCGAAAATGATGTCAAACTAGTTTGAGAAGAAATGCAAGCATTGCTTGAACGCACATTGTCTTTAAGTTGAAGGAGAATTAATGTGAATTTCGGTCGGTTAAAACTCACTCGATTGTTGACAGAATACCACTGCATGGAAACAAACTTCGAATGCTGCTATAGTGTACGTACATGTCACACAAATCATGATATACAGTAGCATTTTATTTCAATAGTTTGCAAGAAAACTACAAAATTAAAAGAAAACACATTTGGCCGCGCCTAATTAGTGTTTATCCCAAATAAAAGAATTTGATACGTATTTCACGTTCATCACGTAAACATCACCATACAGTCATGTGACAGTTTTAAAGATGATCAAGTCTGTTATGATTAACCATATCATTTATGAGTGGACCTAAACAGCTGTGAATATATAAGAATAATGTGCTTGAAAAGTGGATTTCTTCGAGTTTGCATGTATTCAATTGATGATCCTTACAGGTTACTAGACAATAATATGCCTATGAGTGGATAAAATATAGGTGTAGCTATACAATAGCTGATGATGCTGCATTTCGCAACTCAGTTAGTTGTATGCACTGAACTGAGTTGAGATAATCTCCATTTTTCAAAGACATTAAAGTAGGTATTATAAATATGTGGAAATGCCACACTGAAGTGAGCAAATTTTGAAGTTGATGAGGGGAAATATCAACCAAGAATGCATTCCATTGGAAACCGACTGATGGTGATTGTTGAATGCTCAATAGCAATACAAATTATATCATTATTACAAAAAGCCTGTGAATTCGTGATTGAACAGGTCAGTTGTATAGACTTCTGTAGGCTTTCTAGGAATAAGGAATATTCGAGAAGATGCTACAACTGGAAATGTATGCAATATTTTGATAGATACTTCGATTCCCCGAAAGGCTACTGTTGCGTTGCAGGATCAGACTGGATATATCATATCAATTTAAGGGTATTTTGTTCTTCCAACTCCGTGTTTCTTCTTTGGAGTATATAATGCTGCCTTGTCTGATGATTCGGACGATCTCATAGATGGGCTTCATGAAGAATTGAGTGGACAACGATGACCATGTCAGCTAGACTGATCATGTCATCCGCGGATGAGTGAGTCAGTTAGTTAATCCAACTAATGAAATGGCAATTGTGCTCGGGGAACATTATAATAGTTCACAGTGAGTAGGCAACTGTCTTTGGTTGTGGAAAATACATTGTGACTCTACTTTGGTATATCCGATATTATTATCACCTGTTTCTCCTTCACCATAATATCCATCAATCCTGAGTGAATAATCATTGTCGGTGGAAATGTCCTGGTCCGATTTAGGCAGATGCAACATTATGCAGTAATTGTGCTCAAGTTTAATTACTGGAGGAATCTGGCCAGGATGATTTGGAGTTATGTGTGTCATATAACTCGAGGTCAACAGTAAATGAAACGTCAACCATCAATCACATATTGAAAAGAGCTCACTCGGTATAGTGGCTAAACAATTCGTAATATAAATATGACATTAGAAATGCACTCATTTCGAAGTCATGAGTAGTCGGTGTTATAGAATTTGAGATTCACTACATTTGTTATATAGCATTAGGAGAAAATTTGAAAATAGGCTCTTATAAATGTTGTACAATATTTACAGGTAATACGGCGACATGTGTGTAAACGCAGATACGTTTGTATTCATGGATGATTACATTAGTCGATATAAATTTCAGCACGTGTCTAAATGAAATATTGACATCTACCGAAACTTCATTTCATGGAAAGCATTGATTACAATATGAAGGAGAATAAAATGAATAGAAAAATCTATGGAAACATTATGCAGCACAAATATCAAAAATTAGACCAAGGCGAATATTGAAAAGCAAAAGATAGAACAACTATGTATTTAAGAAAATTATAAATGAAATAGTTCGAGAAACCTGATTCCACATACAAAAATGACAGACTAGAATATGCCAGAGAACAAACCAGCGAATGCACTTCTGCTGACAGAAACGGGACACACGATCAATAGTAATGAATTACTTTGAATGTTTCAAGTCGTTGACAGGAAGTTTCGATGACTATTCGGAGATCAGTGCATGCACAAATAGAGGCGAATCAATTGCAATTAAACACAAGGAGAACATGAACTTACACGTTGTGATCGCTGGGTTTCTTTTTAGAGACTGTTGACGTGCATGAGTGAACTGATTTTGTATTTGTGTGAATTTTGTTGGTTTCTTTTTTTTCACAGTTATTTGGTATTTTCAATTATTGGATTCTGTAGGGATTTTGTTTGATTGTATGTAGGATTTCATCATGAGGTGACATGATTTACAGAATCACAGGAAATCCTGGGACTAGTGAACGGCTGTTTCTTCTCCCTATTTTGAGACTCTTCAGCTCTACGCTGAATCAATACTTAAAAATCAATCTGATGCTCACTAGCGACTGGCTTCATTCAAGCAGTGACCTGAGTTTTTAGTGGGAAGCCGTGACCAGTCGGGTACAGCAGGTGGAAGGTGAGGCAGTAACTCATCGAAGAAGACTTTGTGAAATGGTCGGACTGTGTTGTGAATTGGCAGAAATTAGAATTCTTGGTCCTTTTGATGTGATCCCAGTTGCTCAATGGTCTACAAGCTCGCCTTGTAATCAGAAAGTCCAGGGTTTGAAACTCGGTGGGTGCTTACTGTGAAGCGTCCCAAAGTCGCACGAAACAGCTGTCTAGTACTGCTAGGTTTTCCGGTGGATCTTTAACTGGGGTTAGCTCATATTTGGTATTTGTTCGTCTATTTTCTATGAGTTTGTATTCTTTAATAATAGTATTGTGTCACAATGTTTCTCCTCGTAATTGTCACGAAGTTGCAGACTGTTGTCAGCATATGACAATTGTCTTAGGCTCCGATTGCCATTGTGATGTAGGAATTTGGGTGAGGTTGGACAAATTGCTGCGGTATGGCTGAGCTCGTTGTTCGAAACGGCAACAGCTGCTAGTTACAGCTTCTTCAAACAATGGAAGAACACCGGTGACGCGTGAAAATGGGAAGATAAGATAAGCTGTTGACAGACAGATTCACTGTTCAAGTGAGCAAAAGTGAAAACGCACCTGATAGCGATGCTCCAGACATTTTTTACTTCATGATCTAACACCGAGAAAACAATAGGCTTCTTGAGAATTAGTAACACACCTAAATCGGATGCAGTTTAGGATGTCTAACTGACTGACAAAGTATCGGATATATCACGCACAGTTTAGTTCCTCAAGGATTATAATATCTTATTGACGCTTAACATAGTAGTTTCTATATTTTCGGCATCCTCACACAGAGATTTGCTGCAAATTATCCTTATTTCTTTTAGAGTTCCACGTAAATCTGTGCGTTCCATTACGTTTGCTTCCGTCTGTCTTACTGTTTATCACTCTTCTAAACCACTGACATTTTGTTTGATACTTTTTATAATATTTTTCGAACGCTGAATGCAGTGATTCTGCTAATGTATCTCAGCGTTTTACATTCGCAAATCTGTGTATAGTTTGAAACTTTTATGCGTTAATCTTTCGTGCATTCTCCTGCATTTAATGATAATTCGGTATTTCAATTTCGCAATATATTTCATCACGACAAAATGCATTAGGTAGAGTGTCAGAGCAATTTTGGCTCACATGTCATACATTTCCAGTTGCCGTTCATTCAAGCGCAAAGAATTGTAGAGCGCACGTGTATTAATGCCTCTTTTCTGATTGTGATTCATCAAAGATTCAAAATATTTACACATATTTGTGCCATATCGTTGCAGATTTGCTTTAATCCGTGTGCTGTTAGCATTCTACTTTAGAGGGGAATTAGTACTGTGGTTCACATGTAATCGTGGTATGATTCCAGTTTAAATTTCATGGAAGCTGATGATTCCCGATGAGTCCGTAAGTAATTAGATGTATATAATTGGTCATAATATGGAATCAGTCGATACATACAAATGGCGGAATAATTACTGCTTCGCTTCAGTTAGTTTTCTGCTCTAAACAAGGTAAGTTTAATCTCATTTGTTTTACTAATTTTAAATTTGTTAATATAAATTTACGAAAATCATTCGCTCATTAGTTTGAACATTTGAAGTTGATGAGAAAGAATTTCGATTAATAAAGCATTACATACTGAAGCAATTGATGGTGATTGTTGAATGCATTGAGCGTATTTACTCTCTTTTTATGACAACAATGCTCTTGATTTTGTGAATAGAAATTACACTTGTATAGCTTATTGTTATCAGCTTACGAGAATTGTACACTATTTCTACTGCTTCTTTTTTCTGGAAATGAGTGGATTTTCATAAAGTATTATTTCCTCATCCAAGATAACGCATTTGTTTTGTGTGGTCACTTTCGACATATGATATCTAACCAGGTGTATTATATTTGGTCTATCTGAGTGTATCACCTCCTTCTTCACATGTTATCGGAACCGACAATATCAATTCGGTTATCTCCTCTGAACAAAGATGTATATATATGTATATTCCAAATTGTTCACATAAAATCTGTATGATTTAGGTTATGAACATTTATTAAATGTGATTTCAGAATTATTTATCATTCGAAATAAATAAATGAATCTCCATTTGTGAAGCAAATACATCGGTTAACACGCTTCTGTGATTCTCCTGAGGTTAGTATCAACAATAAATGATTACTTCGACAATTCGACATCAGAGTAAATTTCGTCTTGAAAGAACTTACTTGGCAAAGATCGAGTGTCCCTGACAAATAAAACGTAAACTTTTTTGGTTTCATGAAATCTTTTGAAAATAACTTTATTGAATCAATTAATGAAATTGAACAATAGTTAGCATTTTTTTCATATAACTTTGTTTCCTACCATAAAAGTGACAGTTACAAATGAGTAAGATCAATGGCATTTTATAGTCGACACTACCATTTCATTGATTAATCGAACAGACTAATCAGTTTTTGTTGAATGCATGTTTGATGATAGTCGAAAATTGGTTAAACCGATGGTAACCAGAAATTTGAAGTTTAAATCAAGTGAAACTATGACGTATTATTTGGTCGAAGGATAGTGATATTTGAACAGATTGGTCTTGCTTTTATCCGCTCAATTATTACCTCATACGAATGTTCGTACTTGTCCAGTCTTTCCTCCTAAACTAGTAAACCTACGGTATTTGACTTCGTTTCTCGTTGGCTTTATTCAGGTGACAGGGATGTTCAAGAAAGCCCGTTGAAGTATGGAGTGTACCATGTTTGCATGTTTGCGTGGACAAGCCAGGAAGCTTGGTTCTCATAACTAGGAAACGAACACTACTGCATTCACGCTTCTATGGACAGTTTGACTGGGATAAATAAATCACTGAATCTGGCGAAATCGAATCTAAATCAATCAAATTATCCTTTTAGGATGTGGTTTAATTTGGCAGTATTTTGTAAGTTCTATATTAATTTGAGGATAATTAAGGAATGATGAAACTAGTAGTTGATTTGTTTTACGCCATATTTTCCTAAAACGCTATCGGCATCATGTTTCTAGTAGTACTATGGATTTGTGGAATAATGTTCTCAATCATAAAACCCTTTGATTGAGACCATCAGTTTTGGTATTTAACAGTGCTGTCTTCCAGTTTTTCTGTTCAGCACCCGATGATTCGATGTGACACATAAGTATCTAACCCTAACTTTGACCAGCGACGCTCATGTTACTGCAAAATCCACATCGCACTAAAAGAGAGTGGACTGTGAGATACGTTATGGCCCCACAGACGTAAAATTAGTCCAATCATTGCATAAGAAGTGCATACGTTGGAAAGAAAATAATACAGTTTATGACTTAATCTTCAAAGTTAACACGTAACTCAGTGGTGAATAAGACCGTGTAATTTTCTTGTGAAATAAATGTTTCACTGATAAAAATATACAACAAGAAACATACACTGATCCGCATTTTACTTTGCATTCCTCGTAACTCTTGAAGTCATTTGCATTTTCCCCACATTCGAGCCATCCAAAGCCTTCACATCTTCTCAAGTTTTGATCACAGTAGTGTTGGTTCGTATTATCATAGGAAACACTTAGGCTGTAAGGTTTTTGGCAGTTGCCTAAAATTATTCAAACATTTATCAAACATTGATAATCGTGTAACTGTGATATAATTATACAATAATAGATTTATTCCGAAGAGTATTTAAATATGCCATTTACATTATTATTATGATTCAATAAGAAATGAACATATAAAATTATATCAAGTGAAAATACTCAAGGCAATGTAACAATGAGAACAAAACAAAATGCCACTTACTGAGAGTTCTTCAGTGAGTTGCCAATTTCTTGTCACACACATTTGTCATCACAAAATGTGTGCTAAATAAGTCATTGCGGAATCCCTGTACTTTGTCGTCCAAGCACACAGTGCTCCATTGTTTCTTCCACTTCTACTGGATGGAATGAAAGTGTAGAGTTGTGTATGGAGAGGATGTTCAGCTTCTGACATGATAATATTCGATAATTTCTTCCAGAATTCAATGCGTCAATCGACTACAGAATTAATGAGTGGGTTAAGCAACACCTCACATCCCATGTTCACAGCTTTCGATGCCTTTCATATTATAGCGGATCCTTTCCTAAGTAAATTAGACAATGAACGATTAGAAGTTTCCCACATAGGAAGGCAAATTTAAGTGGGACAGATTTCGTTTCATATAACGAGTACAGAACCACAACCAATCTATGAACAGAATGAGCGATCTGGCTGAATACATTCACCACAACCATTCTGTTTATGCAAATTACCTGATAAATCAACTGGATGTCGATGAAAATGAAGTGGTGAGCTCCATTTCTCTAACGTGTCAAATGAATAGCTGATCTAAGTGCATTGCTTCAAACATATACACAATGTTTGAAAAAAACCCACAATATATATATATATCAACGATTTAAAATGGAATACAAATTTGAAATATGATCAGTAGTCGAAAATGGTCTCTTCTAGTATATCAGAATATGTTAGAGTATTAATTGAAAGTTAAGTTTAACTTCACCAATTAATTCAACTATGTATTTGGATTAGGTTACATATCCCTTCGATCTACAAATTTCCAGAGGACAATTTTCTCCAGATGGTACAGAGAGTGGAAGCCAGTCACCGGTTATTATGTACGCAAACGGGACAGGAGGCGTCAGTCATCACTAAAACCTGGCGATCTACACAGTATTTAAACTCTGAAATTCCAAAGCTCGAACGGATGAATGTAATCCCTAACGGTGAGGAGAGTGAAATATCCGATCATGAATTATCATAAGGTTCCTACCAACAACAAAAATAACAACTTACGTCTATCGAATGTGCCACTGAAATAAGGGAAGAAATGAATCATGAAACGGTATTAGGTGCTGCAAATTCATTGTAAACTATGACAGATTACCAGTAAATGTAGACTAAATCATTTTCAAGTAGTTTAGAATCAGTCTCACAGTTGAAACTGTATGCCACTTTCAGTTTACATGAATAATGAAAGTCTCAGTTTCAGAGGCATCAACTCACTGTATATACATATTTTCGGAGTATCGTTTAAGAATAATGAATTATCGTTCTCGCTAGCCCTATGCAACGACCAGAGGTTTTTAAATAAGCAACAAAGGTTAATAAAGCAGGATCTAATGAATTCATCAAATTTCGGTGGAACTAACCCTCAGCTGAATACTCTGCATTCACGCATATATACACTTTTGAAATGACATTGGGAAATATAAGACTGATAAGCAAATAAAGTACATTGAATTTGTCATGCAGAAAGAGAGGTGCGAATGCTTTCCAGGTCATGTTCGAATAGATAAGAGAAGAGGAGTATGAGAGATTGAAATTAAGAGAAAATGCATCTCTATAGCCTCCGCCTTCAATGTCATCTACAATGCAACGAGTAATTTACCCATATCCCTACGTACCCGTCTCATCTGTATCACTGAAGCTTTGGCTATCGAAACAGAAAAGCCAGATCTCTGTGTACAGAAAAAGTTCGTACAACCCCTCCAACTTTCATGGTCTTAATCCCTCTATGCTAAAGTATGGTAATCCCCAATCATATTTTAGCTCTACCAATTTTTCATTTGTGTCTATTCAATTTGTATACTCTTCCTTATTAAGTCAATTGTTACTATTACTACTCTCACTTTTAATTGTCCCCGGTATTATTTCACTTGTTCCACTTGTCATTCTAAATCAATTCCTTTATGCAACATTAAATTCTATGCTATTACTTATCACACAATATTACGTAACTTTTTATTTTTATCCGATTTATCAACTAATCTTATAATTGCACACCTTTTTCAAGTTCTATCCATCCTATGAATTATTCTATATATGACATTAATTTGCTTTGCCACTTGACATTTAACTACGATTATAATCACAAACATTTTAGTTTTAATTGCACTTCATATTATTATTATTTCATGCATTCACACCTATGTTTCAATTCCCTCACCGGATATAACTTCTTAAAAACCATATATATATACGATTGTACAGCTTGATGATAAATTCGTTGAAAAGAGTCTCCTCGCTGAATTATTTCTTTTGATTTTCTATATTTTACAATGGGAATTTTCCATGATTCAATTACATTACACAGATAAACAATCAGTCATTGGAGAATATATCAAGAATTGCAAAACAATGATAGTTATAATAACAATAACAATAATAATAACGTTGAAGTGAATTAAGATAATGCTACTGATAAATCTCATCCACTGAACTAGTTAGCTTCAAAATAGCTCATATTCTATATACAAACATCCCTACATCACGAAGTGTAAATAGAAACATTCGACAAACATTTGTCAGATGTATTGTCAATTACTCCAATAGTTTCACATCATCACAACACATTAATTTTTCTGATGGAACACTTCATCACTTATTTCCTAGAGTTGAAGTAACCCTTCTATTATCTTCAATGACAACATCAATCACTCCTCGAATTGAGAAAACTCTCTATGGTTTCACAACTAGAATACAGATATTTTTTGTCTTGTAAGTGTTTCCACGTCATTTAATCGTGATTGATCTATGTTTGAAATCATTACAGACTTTCAGTTTATTGTTTTCTTAAAAAATGAAACGTAAGCAATTTAGTGTAACATATGCTGAACTGAAATGGTAAGAAATATTGGAATGCAACAACAACCAGTGAATTAATAGACAGCGATAAAGATGGATGCATGTGATGGAAGATTCAGGTTTATCTTGCACCCACGAATACTCGAAGCGTTTGAGTGAGACTGCAAATTAAATTTCTCTTGTTGAAGCACGTGTTTGACTGATGTTATCGTATCTGAATCTGCGAGTATTCCAGTAAATGAAAAACAATGTATGATGACATTTACAACCATCAAGATAAATGACATATTTAATGATGGTGTATGGAAATATCTCAAATAGAATTCATGCTGTAAAAATAAGCATATGCACAAAACCAGCTATTTCGAAAATAATAAAAATGCACTCATTATCCAGGTTATACCGATCCATGAGTAATGCTTAGGCTTATTGTTTTCTGAGGCTCCACACGCACAAATATAATATACCTCAGTGGATAATAACAGATTCAGAGTTATGCACAAGACGAGTGCAGCGGTTTCAAGTGGTTCACCTGGAAGAGACATAGTAATGTTTAATTTAAACTCCTTTCGAATGAAACGTTATACTATGGATCATACGTGTTTCGACCACACTCTGGTCCCTACATTTATCTAGTCTGTAGCTGTGTAGACTACTTCTATCAGAATCACCAGCTTTTTGAAATAACACAGTGCAATGAAGAACCCTGACCTAAATATTCCATAGATGATGAAATTCTCTTTAGAGTGAGGAATTGGAAACATAGGTTAAGCGAACATCGAATAAAGCCTTAAAATTGAACTCGTGATTAGGAATACGTAGATACGAACTTATTCCGAATTCTGCAGAGTGAAGCCACATGTAAATTAGTCTGGTCAGTTATTCAATATTCTCACTAGATACTTCCCAGTGAGTACAACTGCATGTGTTACGAATGTGATTGCCAAGATTACATATTATTAGATAAACTGGACGCTTCCATTACACGCATCCATCTTTATCGCTGTCTATTAATTCACTGGTTGTTGTTGCATTCCAATATTTCTTACCATTTCAGTTCAGCATATGTTACACTAAATTGCTTACGTTTCATTTTTTAAGAAAACAATAAACTGAAAGTCTGTAATGATTTCAAACATAGATCAATCACGATTAAATGACGTGGAAACACTTACAAGACAAAAAATATCTGTATTCTAGTTGTGAAACCATAGAGAGTTTTCTCAATTCGAGGAGTGATTGATGTTGTCATTGAAGATAATAGAAGGGTTACTTCAACTCTAGGAAATAAGTGATGAAGTGTTCCATCAGAAAAATTAATGTGTTGTGATGATGTGAAACTATTGGAGTAATTGACAATACATCTGACAAATGTTTGTCGAATGTTTCTATTTACACTTCGTGATGTAGGGATGTTTGTATATAGAATATGAGCTATTTTGAAGCTAACTAGTTCAGTGGATGAGATTTATCAGTAGCATCATCTTAATTCACTTCAACGTTATTATTATTGTTATTATTATTATAACTATAATTGTTTTGCAATTCTTGATATATTCTCCAATGACTGATTGTTTATCTGTGTAATGTAATTGAAACGTGACGCGTTTTCTTTTAATTTCAATCTCTCATACTCCTCTTCTCTTATCTATTCGAATATGACCTGGAAAGCATTCGCACCTCTCTTTCTGCATGACAAATTCAATGTATTTTATTTGCTTATCAGTCTTATATTTCCCAATGTCATTTCAAAAGTGTATATATGCGTGAATGCAGAGTATTCAGCTGAGGGTTAGTTCCACCGAAATTTGATGAATTCATTAAATCCTGCTATATTAACCTTTGCTGCTTATTTAAAAACCTCTGGTCGTTGCATAGGGCTAGCGAGAACGATAATTCATTATTCTTAAACGATACTCCGAAAATATGTATATACAGTGAGTTGATACCCCTGAAACTGAGACTTTCATTATTCATGTAATCTGAAAGTGGCATACAGTTTCAACTGTGAGACTGATTCTAAACTACTTGAAAATGATGTAATCTACATTTACTGGTAATCTGTCATAGTTTACAATGAATTTGCAGCATCTAATACCGTTTCATGATTCATTTCTTCCCTTATTTCAGTGGCACATTCGATAGACGTAAGTTGTTATTTTTGTTGTTGGTGGGAACCTTATGATAATTTATCATCGGATATTTCACTCTCCTCACCGTTAGGGATTACATTCATCCGTTCAAGCTTTGGAATTTCAGAGTTTAAATACTGTGAAGATCGTCAGGTTTTAGTGTAGACTGACGCCTCCTGTCTCGTTTGCGTGTATAATAACCGGTGACTGGCTTCCACTCTCTGTAACATCTGGAGAAAATTGTCCTCTGGAAATTTGTAGATCGAAGGGATATGTAACCTAATCCAAATACATAGTTGAATCAATTGGTGAAGTTAAACTTAACTTTCAATTAATACTCTAACATATTCTGATATACTAGAAGAGACCATTTTCGACTACTGATCATATTTCAAATTTGTATTCCATTTTAAATCGTTGATATATATATATATATTGTGGTGTTTTTTTCAAACATTGTGTATATGTTTGAAGCAATGCACTTAGATCAGCTATTCATTTGACACGTTAGAGAAATGGAGCTCACCTCTTCATTTTCATCGACATCCAGTTGATTTATCAGGTAATTTGCATAAACAGAATGGTTGTGGTGAATGTATTCAGCCAGATCGCTCATTCTGCTCATAGATTGGTTGTGGTTCTGTACTCGTTATATGAAACGAAATCTGTCCCACCTAAATTTGCCTTCCTATGTGGGAAACTTCTAATCGTTCATTGTCTAATTTACTTAGGAAAGGATCCGCTATAATATGAAAGGCATCGAAAGCTGTGATCATGGAATGTGAGGTGTTGCTTAACCCACTCATTAATTCTGTAGTCGATTGACGCATTGACTTCTGGAAGAAATTATCGAATATTATCATGTCAGACGCTGAACATCCTCTCCATACACAACTCTACACTTTCATCCCATCCAGTAGAAGTGGAAGAAACAATGGAGCACTGTGTGCTTGGACGACAAAGTACAGGGATTCCGCAATGACTTATTTAGCACACATTTTGTGATGAGAAAGTTGTGTGACAAGAAATTGGCAACTCACTGAAGAACTCTCAGTAAGTGGCATTTTGTTTTGTTCTCATTGTTACATTGCCGTGAGTATTTTCACTTGATATAATTTTATATGTTCATTTCTTATTGAATAATAATAATAATAGCAATAATAATAATGTAAATGGCATATTTAAATACTATTCGGAATAAATCTATTAATTATTATATCACAGTTACACGATTGTCAATGTTTGAGTAATTTTAGGCAACTGCCAAAAACCTTACAGCCTAAGTGTTTCCTATGATAATACGAACCAACACTACTGTGATCAAAACTTGAGAAGATGTGAAGGCTTTGGATGGCTCGAATGTGGGAAAAATGCAAATGACTTAAAGAGTTACGAGGAATGCAAAGTGAAATGTGGATCAGTGTATGTTTCTTGTTGTATATTTTTTATCAGTGAAACATTTATTTCACAAGAAAATTACACGGTTTTATTCACCACTGAGTTACGTGTGAACTTTGAAGATTAAGTCATAAACTGTATTTTTTTCTTTCCAACGTATGCACTTCTTATGCAATGATTGGACTAATTTTACGTCTGTGGGGCCATAACGTATCTCACAGTCCACTCTTTTTTAGTGCGATGTGGGTTTTGTAGTAACATGAGCGTCACTGGTCAAAGTATTGGTTAGATACTTATGTGTCACATCGAAATCATTGGGTGCTGAACAGAAAAACTGGAATACAACACCGTTAAATGTCAAAATTGATAGTCTCAATCAAAGTGTTTTATTCCTGAGGACATTATTCCACAAATCCATAGTACTACTAGAAACATGATTCTGAATTCACTTTAGGAATATACCGATAATAGTATGACATTGAAGATGCTATTCTCGCCATAATCAGTTTGGAATCCGATTCATTTAGCGTAAGATCTGAAAATATGGCGTAAAACAAATTAACTACTACTTACATCATTCCTTAATTATCCTCAAATTAATATAGAACTGACAAGATACTACCAAAATATACCACATCCTTAAGGGTTAATTTGACTGTTTTAGATTCCATTTTGCCAGATCCAGTGATTTATTTATCTCAGTCAAACTGTCCATAGAAGCATAATTACAGATGTGTCGGTTTCCTAGTTAAGACGACAAAGCTTCCTGGCTTATCCACGCAAACACGCAAACATGGTACACTCCATATTTCAACCGGCTTTCTTGAACATCCCTGTCACCTGAATAAAGCCAACGAGAAACAAAGTCAAATACCGTAGGTTTACTAGTTTAGACTGGAAGACTGGACAAGTTCGAATATTCGTTTGAGGTAATAATTGAGCGGATAAAAGCAAGACCAATCTGTTCAAATATCACTATCCTTCGACCAAATAATACGTCATAGTTTCATTTGATTTTAACTTCAAATTTCTGGTTACCATCCGTTTAACTAATTTTTGACTATCATCAAACATGCATTCAACAAAATCTGATTAGTCTGTTCGATTAATCAATGAAATGGTAGTGTCGACTGTAAAATGGCATTGATTTCACTAATTACTCATTTGTAACTGTCACTTTTATGGTAGGAAACAAAGTTATATTTTATTGTACGAGTTCTACCCAAAGTTTTCGGAAAGTTACACAAAAAATCCTTCTCTAACTTTTCCAAGAAAGTTGTTCACAGATGTTACTCAAATGATAATGTACAACATCTTAGAAACATGCTCAGTGACACAAAATGGGATCTGTTTAATGGTGTTTCACTTGATGACACTATCTCCAATATGACGTCTTATCTGAAATTCTGTTTTGAAATCTGCTGCCCAAAAGAAACACTATTCGTTAAATTCAACCGTTTCTCCTCCCTTCAACTTGAAAAGCTTCGTAGAGAGAAGGAAAAGCTTTATAAAATTTAAGATAAAAGTGGCGTAAAAATAACTAACTTCCTTATCAAGTCTGAAATGCAAAGATTGAATGCTATATATAACCAGAAATTCATATCCCGCAAAATGCAAAAACTATTATCAAAAGTATCAAACAAAATGTCAACGGTTTAGAAGAGTGATAAATAGTAAGACAGACGGAAGCAAACGTAATGGAACGCACAGATTTAGGTGGAACTCTAAAAGAAATAAGGATAATTTGCAGCAAATCTCTGTGTGAGGATGTCGAAAATATAGAAACTACTATGTTAAGCATCAACGAGATATCATAATTCCTGAGGAACTAAACTGTGCGTGATGTATCTGATACTTTGTTAGTCAGACATCCTAAACTGCATCGAATTTAGGTGTGTCACTAATTCTCAAAAAGCTTATTGTTTTCTCGGTGTCAGGTCATGAAGTAAAAATGTCTGGAGCATCGCTATCAGGTGCGGTTTTCACTATTGCTCACTTGAACAGTGAATCTGTCTGTCAACAGCTTATCTTACCTTCCCATTTTCACGCGTCACTGGTGTTCTTCCATTGTTTGAAGAAGCTGTAACTAGCAGCTGTTGCCGTTTCGAACAAAGAGCTCAGCCATACCGCGGCAATTTGTCCAACCTCACCCAAATTCCTACATCACAATGACAATCGGAGCCTAAGACAATTGTCATATGCTGACAACAGTCTGCAACTTCGTGACAATTACGAGGAGAAACATTGTGACACAATACTATTATTAAAGAATACAAACTCATAGAAAATAGACGAACAAATACCAAATATGAGCTAACCTCATTTGAAGAACCGCTAGAAAACATCGAAGTAATGGACAGCTGTGTTGTTCGAGTTTGAGACACTTCACAGTAAGCACCCACGGAGTTTCCAGCCCAGGACCTTCTGATACGAAGGCGAGCTCCTGGAAAATTGAGCCACTGGGACCCAATCCAATGACCAGCCCGTGAATTCTAATTTCTGCCAATTCACGATATAGCGAGACCATTTCGCAACGTCTTCTTCGATGAGTTACTGCCTCACTTTCCACCTGCTGAACCCTAATGATCGCGGTCTCCCACTACATATCCAGGCCACTGCTTGAATGAAGCCAGTCGCTAGTGAGCATCAGATTGATTTTTAGGTATCGATCCAGCGTAGAGCTGAAGAGTCCCAAAATAGGAAGAAACAGCCGTTCACTACTCCCAGGATTTCCTGTGATTCTGTAAATCATGTCAGCTCATGACAAAATCCTTCATACAATCAAACGAAATCCCTACAGAATCCAATAATTGAAAATACCAACTAACTGTGAAAACAAAGAAACCAACAAAATTCACACAAATAAAAAGACAGTTCATTCGTGCACGTCAACAGTCTCTAAAACAAACCCAGCGATCACAAAATGTAAGTTCATGTTCTCCTTGTGTTTAATTGCTGTTGATTCGCCTCTATTTGTGCATGCACTGATTTGCGAATAGTCATGGAAACAGCCTGTCAACGACTTGAAACATTGAAAGTAATTCATTACTATTGATCTTGTGTCCCGTTTCTGTCAGCAGAAGTGCATTCGCTGGTTTGTTCTCTGGCATATTCTAGTCTGTCATTTCTGTATATGGAATCAAGTTTTATCGAAGTACTTCTTTTATAATTTTCTTAAATATATGGTTGTTCTATATTTTGCTTTTCCATATTCGCCTTAGTCTAATCTTTGATATTTGTGCTGCATAATGTTTCCATAGATTTTCCTATTCATTTTATTCTCCTTCATAGTGCATTCAGTGTTTTCCACGAAATGTAATTTCGATAGATGGGAATATTTCATTTGGACACGTGCTGTAATTTATATCGACTAATGTAATCATCCATGAATGCAAACGTACCTGCGTTTACACACATGGCGCCGTATTACCTGTAAATATTGTACAACATTTATAAGAGCCTATTTCCATGGTTTCCACACATGTTATCACCGCAATCTAGCCACAATCACAATCATGTTTTCTTCACTTTTGCTTCAAATCCAATTCAAATTTTATGATATATGTTTTCAAACTTTCTTCTAATACTGTATAACTTATTGTTTGTGCGTAGCAATGAATCTGAAGTTTTGTGATACCAACTACTTATGAATTCGAAATGAGTGCATTTCTAATGTCATATTTATATTACGAATTGTTCAGCCACCGCATCAAGTGAGTTCTTTTCAATATGTGATTGGTGGTTGACGTCTCATTTTCTGTTGACCTCGAGTTATGGGACACACGTTACTCCACATCATCCTTACCAGATGTATTGAGCCACCATGTTTTAGAATGATGGAACATAACCCTCAACAATAAGCTTTCAAGAATAAAAACTGAGTATAGTTTGACTCCATTAAAGATAAGATTTCATTCTGATGAATCACACACGCAATACACCTTGATATGATTATGAGCAGTAGTTTGTGCTCACAGCGTCATCAGTTAATATTACTGCATAACGCTGTTTGATTTATCAAAATAAAATCTTATCTACAATGAATGTGCTTTCTGATTCACCCAGACAATATTTAAATATCGACGTGATATCTAAGATGTGCTTCTCAATATAACGGCTGATTTTCTGACATATTCTGAAAATGTGACGTGAGCGACATCAGTGATAATCGTCTGATTGCTTAATTTAAGATTGGCTGAACACCGATTCGATGCAAAAATGCAAAACTTACCAGTTTCTTACAACTTAATACGTTGAACACAAAATTAGATTTTCTATTGAAGAATTCTACTAAGATTTCTATTCAGATTTTTGTTAAAAAAAGTTAAGATTAGATATCAATGAAATGTTCACTAGCGACTGGTAGCATTCAGGTATGTAGTTACCTGGGGTTCCGATGAGAAGTCATGACCAGTAGGGTGCAGCAGGTCGGGTGTGAGGACAAATACTCGCCGAAGACATTGGCTAGCGGTTGCGCTATATCGTGAATCGACAGAAGTTAGAATTCATAGGCTGGTCATTGGATCGGGTCCCAGTGGCTTCATGGTATTCGAGGTCGCTCCTGGGTTCGAACCCCGGTGGGTGCGTACTGATGAAGGGTCACAAACTGAGACAAAACAGCTGCCCAGTACTCTTAGTTGGTTTTACATTGGTTCTCTTACCAATTTCAGCTCATGATGAAATCCTGTAACCAAAGTTAAGCTATGTTGACTTTATCAAGCCCGCTTGTTTTTATAAAGCTCAAGTTCGTTTGGCAAGAAATCTACTATGATGGAATGCTGACAATGACAGTATATTAGCTTTCTCGGTAATATAAGAAATGCATGTTACCGTTTCCCTTTTCATAAGTGAAATTCAATGAGTTATTTGGCAGGAAAAATATCAGGTGTATTTGGCCTAATATGTATAGCAAACATATCTGGTCAGAGCAACAATTTAAACTATTATTATCGGTTTAAAAATACTCTGAACAGGAATACGAAACATCCAGTTAGGTAAAACAAAACATGCATAAACCCATAACATTTATCGACTAAACCCTTATGGAAGAAGAGCTTTATTTCGGAAAATAAAACAAGACATTGTTAAACTTCACCGATTTTCAGGAAAAGAAGCTTCAGGAATCATCCGAAACCCCTAATAAAGTGATAATGGACTATATTATAATTCCTTCCAGCGAAACAAATCCACTACTGCGTTCGACTAGGAAAGACTCACTATTCAATGTTGATACAAGCAAACACCAGAGGATAAAAAATCAATAAACAATATTCATACATTTATTATTATTATTGTTCACTTGGGTTCCGAGTGTAACACTGCACGTCTCCACATGCTTCTGTCTTCTGCTGTACTCTTCATTTGCATCCATGTTAGTCTATACTGTTTCAGCTTCTCTTCACACGATCTTCTCCATGTCACCCTTGGACGTCACACTTATCGCTACCCTTTCGGGTTCCACTCGAGGGCCTGACGTTTGATATCACTTAGCAGCCTCCTCAGCGAGTGCTCAATCCATCTCCACTTTCTCCTGCATATTTGTTGGGCGATTGGTTACTGTTTTGTTTGTTCCCATAGCATCTTGTTTGTGATTCTCTCCGGCCATCTAATCTTCAGTATAGAACGAAGACAGTTGTTGATAAAGGTCTGCAACCTGTTGCAAATATTTTTTGTGACCCGCCAAGTTTCTGATCCGTAAAGCAAAATTGTCTTGACGTTTCTATTGAAAATCCGAATTTTGTTGTTAATGTTGGGGAGTAACGAAGATTTCCAGATTGGTTGTGGGTTGATGAATGTGTTTCTCGCCTTCCCGATTCTCGGTCGATTTGACATCCTCGTCCGATTCTCCAGTAGTTGAGACAATGCTCCCTAGATAAGTGAGTGAATGAAGTAACCTCTTTCAAATCCCTCCCGTTGATGGTGATTGGTGCTGGATGTTGCTGCTGTTGTTGGTTGGTTATTTTCATAACCTCCATCTTGTCTGTGTTCACTTGGAGTCCGTCTCTGCTGCTTCTTCACCAGTTTGTCGGTTTTCGCTTGTAAGTCTTCGATTTAGTGTTACTTCAAACATAAATCATCCACGAAATCCAGATCTTCTAAGTTCTTCACGTTGGTCCAGGATATCCCTGTCTTCTCGTTTCCCACTGTCTGACGCATAATCCAGTCCACCACAATTAGGAATATCATTGGTGATAATAAGCACCCTTGTCGGACTCCTGTGTTTACTCTAAACGCCTCGCTGAGTCTTCCATTGTGGATCACTTGACATGTGTCGTTGTCGTACAGCTGTTGAATGAATTTGATGAATATTTGGGGTACACCGTAGTACTCGATTTACATGATTTGCCTTTCCTGAATGCAGCTTGTTCTGATTGGAGTTCTGTATCCATTGCGTTTTTTTCTCTCCAGAATGATGCGACTCAGGATTTTACTTGTCGTCGACAGAAGCATGATTCCTCGCCAGTCCTTTCTTCCAGACCTTTTGTAATAATGGTATCAGCATAGCTGCTGTCATCTATCGGTCCGCTTTCAATGCTTCAGGCGGTATTCCATCTGGCCCAGCTGCTTTTCCAGCTTTCAGAAGCTTGATTGCATTTAAGACTTCAGCTTTCGTTGGAGGATTGGTGTCAACTCGCAGTTGTGTACGCGCTGTTCTTGGTATTACAGGGGGGAATGCAGGTGGTGGTCTGTTCATGAGTCGTTTGAAGTGATCTGCCACTTGTTTAATCTGTCTTTCTTCCTTGATAATTGGGTTCCCTTGACTGCCTTTTATAGGTTTCACTTGTGTTGATCTCTTCCCGGATAGAGACTTGATTATCTGATATAATGTCCTCAGGTCCCTTTTGCCTGCTACCTTCTCAGCTTCAGTCCCCAGATTGCCGTAGAATTGTCTTTTTTCCTTCCTGCCACTCTTCTTCACGTCTTCGTCCAGTGCTGTGTAATTTGAACTCAGTGTTTCTCTTTCTCTTTTCCGTCTTTGTATTGAATTATTTTCTCATTCATTATTCTCCTCTCCTCTTTTAGCTTTCAGGTAGGTGTTCGTTGAGAGCCATTCCTTGTCTTGTCTCTTCTTTCTTCCTAAAACTGTTGAACACGTTCCGTTTAAAATCACATTCAGTAAGTTCCAATGCGCTTCCACGCATGATTTCTCAGTGATGCCACGTAGTGTCTCATGTTTCGCTTTGAAAGTTGAATAGAAAGTGTCTTTCGTGGTTGTGTCCTTCAGTTTTTGAGTGCTTAGTTTGCATTGTGGCCTAATTCCAGCTGTCCTCGATGCTTTAAGCTTCACCTTGAAAGTCCGTTTTACTAGGTAGTGTTCTGAATACACATTTGCTCCTCTCATCGATCTTGTGTCCAATAGGCTCCCTCTCCACTTCTTTGAGATTGAGATGAAGTCTATTTGGTTTTTTTATGTGTCCATTAGGTGAAATCCATGTCGCCTTGTGTATATCCCTGTGTTTGAACACACTGCCATCAGTCACCAAATCATTGAAGGCGCAGAATTCTGAGTAGAGTTCACCGTTGTCGTTCATTTCTCTGAGGTCCCCACGGCCCATGGTGAGTTATCTTCCTGTATTGTCTCCTCCCAGTTTCGCATTCATGTCGCCCATCAGGATTTTGATATCGCTCTTTGGGATGTTGTCCATTACTGTTCGTAGTTGACTGTAGAAATCCTCCTTCTTCTTATGTTCTGAGACGTTTGTAGGCACATAGCATTGAATAGTTGTTAACTTCCTCCCTTTTGAGGTGAACCTAGCTGTCAATATCCTGGAGGAGATTGGTTCCCACTGCATGAGAGATTCGGCTGCTGTTGGTGTCATCATGGTGGCCGCTCCGTCGATGTGCTCATGGTTGTCCCCTTGGCGACCGGAATACATTCCAGTCTCTCCAGTTGATAGTTGGCATGGTCCACATCCGTTCCATCTGCTCCCGCAGACTCCCAACACTTCTATTTTATATCTCCTTAGTTCTGCGGCTAAGTGGGCAGCCTTTCCAGCTTCGTACATTGTACGAACATTTCACCTCCCCATCCTTATTTTTGTTTTCATCGAAAGGAGGCACATCAGCTGACTGGCTTCCCGAAGGCTTTCCCAGCCTGCGTCATTTCACTTCCCTAATTCCAGCGAAAAATAAGGTTATTGTTTATTTTTTTAGTACTTTTAATATATTTATGCGTTGAAGTTTTAGTAGCAATTTGGTTAAGTTTTGGGGGTGGAGTTGCTAGCACCACGCCCCAACCATCCCCCTTTATCCAGCCTTCGGACTAGCTAGAAAAGTAGCGAGCTAGTAATCCAGTAAATATAATAGAAATAAAAAAGCAAAACTTGAAGGTATATAAGGATAGATAGAGAAAATTTTTTATTTACTAGATAAAAAAATGTTAGTTAATTCTTGCCTGACACTGTTTTCATCACACAAATTACGTGCCAAGTATGTTATCACAGAATTTTTATACTTAGACGTGCGATCATACAGTTTGCTCAAGTTAATTCTGGTTCTATCTGAGGAGATGCCAGTTGAAATCTGAGGGTAAATTGGATGGTCCAAGTCAGGCAAAATCTCTCTAGCAAATTTACTGCAAGAAGTCAAGTGCCTATTGACAACGACGTTAACTATGTGATCCACTGGGACACCACTCACCCTACTGACCGTCTTCAGCATTCTACGAAGTGTGACATAGTCCTTTTTAGGCAAACCAGGAAAGAATAAGGGTGAACAATAAAGAAGAATAGAAAGGATGCAAGAGTTTATGAACTGTAAGAGGGGGAGTTGAGTTATACCTGAGTGCCTTAACTTCTCAATGTAAAATGTCAGGCGGAATATTTTACTGGAGATCACTAAGACTAGGAAAGACTGGGACAGATCAGAATAGAGAATAAGTCCAAGCTACCTAATTTCCGATTTAATTCCTGTATCATTGTCGTCAGTCTTACAACTGTCATGAGAATCGACGGCTTCTTTTAACTGCTGTTTATATCTTAAGCTGAAATTAACAGTTTGACAATTAGAAGGATTCAGTTTAAGGCCATTAGACTCAGACCATATACTGACTCCCGACAGAAAGCTATTGATTTTGGTACAATCTAGCTGGGAGTTAACAGCCATTGAACCAGTTAAATCATCAGCGTACTTCACAAAGTTTATTTCATCAGACTGAGGCAAGTCATGTATGAAGAACGAAAACATAAGAGGAGAAAGGACAGCGCCTTGAGGGACACCAGCTTCAGTAGGCAATGAAGAAGAAGACTTCCCTTTATACAACGGTGTACTGCTTTCTTTCTGAGAAATAGGAATGTGACCAGTTAACAGCCCAACATTCTGTTTGACTTGCAGCAAGTTTATTTAATAAGATGTCGCTAGAGACCGACTTAAAAGCAGATGTTTAGTGTAGGAAGTCACAACGAACAAATTTAGCCACCTTGTCTAGACTGGAAGCAATGTGATGATATAAGACGGCAGCTGCGTCAAATATGCTTCTGCTAAGCTTATGGGCAAATTCTTCAGGGTTATTAAAGGATTTAAGTGAAGGTACAAGACTAAGTAAAAGCAATTTATCCATAGTTTTCAAAAAAGGAGAGGTAATAGCGATGGGTCTAAATTTGGCACATGCTCCAGTAGATGATTTAGATATAGGTACAATTTTAATGTCCTTCCAAACAGCAGGCACAATATTACTGGAAAAAGATTTGTTAAATAGATCAGTGAGAGAGTGATACAGAATATCAGAAATATTTCTACGTTCAATCTGTTGTTTTTTCTGAATCTGATTTCAAGCGGAGAATCCACACATCAGAATATTTCAGAAGTAACCAGTAAGAAATGAATGAAACAAATGAGATGATAAGACTTCTTTAGGCATATTTCAAAAACATTTGGTATCACTTAAAACTATCAGTATCTCTACACTGAAAATTTCTCACACTGTTTAACCTTCAGGATAAAAACTCTAACTGGAAATAAAATGAATGCTGAATACTCATATAATAGCTTATTCTAAGTAAAACAATAAACACCGAAATGGTTTGAAATTGCAGACGTGAGAGATTCCATTCAAAGAATCTGTTCCGCGATGTAATTTTTTGGGTGATTGATTCACCTCACTTTAGGTGCATTCGTTGACGAATAGTTGCTGAAATTCAACAACATCCACCCTTCGCTTACCTTTACTTGTGAAGAGGAGAAGGAGAATAAAATACATTTCCTGGATGTCTTGCTAAGTAGGAGAGAAGATGGGTCACTTGGGAGAAGCGTGTATAGAAGAAGCACTTTCACAGGGCAATACACACACTACCTTAGTTACGTGCCCATTAAATATAAAAGGAATGTTGTAAAATGTCTTGCGAGCAGAGCAAGAAAGATATGTACCGATGACCTCTTACAAAATGAATTTGAATGTGTTCACGATTCCTTGATGGAGATGGGCTCTCCGAATAGTTTCATAAAGAAGCATGAAAATATCGGAGAAAAAAAACCGGAAACTCTGACTGTACGTAGGAAACATCTATTTATTAAGTTACAATTTAATGGTGACTTGTCAAGTGAGATTCTATTCCAAAGACGTTCAAGGAGTATACGAAGAACTTTCTATGCAGCACACCTATGCTTGTCATTCTCTAGCCAACGAATGATCGGGACGCAAACGAAGGATAAGCTTGATAGTTTTGCCACATCTATGTGCATTTATCAATGCAACTGCACCTGTGGTGACAGTTATATTGGGCGTACTACTAGACAGCTTAGCCATCGTGGTTTGGTAAAGGACAGACAAAAACAATTCGTAGCTAAATTTTGTCACACTAAATTGATAGTGGTCATGTAATCGGGAACACGAGAGCTTTCAAAGTGATTCATCGTATCCCACTGAATCTTTCCAATAGACTTCGTAGTCGTTTATTTCACACAGCTGAGGCGATAGGCATTCGAACTATTAAACCTAAACTATGTATTCAAAAACGTTAGTACAGCCATTATCCCTCCCTTGGCCTATTGAAACATAACCAACTAATGACTGCTACACCACCCTTTTTTATATTTTCAACCCCTTTCTTATCATCCCTTAATCTTATCTTCATTATAAACGTGTTTCATTTCCTTTCCTTACAATCTAACATTACTTAATCTGTTCAGTTGTTTTTACTAGCCTTTATCGACTGCTTCCACCTGAACAGTTGTTTGTTTAATCATACTGTTATTTCATTATTCGTGTTACCACAGATTGCCTCACTTTTTCATCCTTATTATTGATAAGACCATTTTTATTATTACTATAATTATTATTATCATTACTACTATTATGACTAATTGCACAATTTCTATTCACCATGGTATTATCCTATAGACAAAACACCATGATTGGTTTATATTTGAATTTTTATTTGTAAACTTATATATATTAGAGTTAAGCCTGATGAGATCTAATTGAAAACAATATTGTTCGCTTAAATGTGTTGTTCTAAATTTTACTTTGAGAATATTTAATATTTTGAAAAGTGTAAATATTTGTCAGCTGGACTCCTCACGTTTTCTTTCTTCGTTTTGATGCCATCTGTCTTCTTTTAAACGTGAAAATGATTTCTGCTTCGGTAGTTAGATTAATGGTTGACAGGGAACTGCAGAAAACGTGATGGAAATATTTAATATCACAAAAGTTTCATCGACATACGTTTTATTAAAAATATTCAGCGAAGAGACTCTTTTCAGCGAATTTATTATCAAGCTGCACAATCGTATATATATGGTTTTTAAGAAGTTATATCCGGTGAGGGAATAAGGTATTGTGTTCCTAATGCTACAATGGGAATTATAAAATTATTTAAAATAGCCGTAGATATTCAGTTTCAACAGAATATAAATTAACAACAAAACCTGACTATAATACAATATGTAGAAGACAAAATTTTCAAATGCGTCGGTGGCACAGCGGTAAGGACTCTCGCCAACTGTGGGAACGGTTGCTGATTCCTTGCCGACGCGCACCTGATAGCAATTGGTCGGCCTGCAAAATTTATACCAAAAATACTGTGTGGTTTCAAGTTATAATGAAAAACAAATACTGTCAATTAAAGAAAGTTTTTAACATCAATTAACACACAACTTAGTAAAAGCGTTTATCACATTTATGCATGTACACGTGACATTATTCGCTTAAATCTATTGCGAATTCGAATATCCTTCCATCATTCTTATAAGTACAACAAATATCATAAGTGTGTGTTTTCGCAATAAAAATGTATTTAAATGCTGCAAAAATCATTCACATCCGATAAGATATTTCACAATATGTTCAAAGTACTTTTGCTCATCCTGGTTTTTCAAGGGAGTTCATCACCGAACCGTGGTAAGCGTTTTGTAAATATTTTCGCTTCAGTGCAATACGCCATAGTAACTAATAAAAGAAATTTTGTTTAATTCACGTCTAGGATATGAAACTGTTTGACACTGAGTGCAAATTGTTCTTCACTCGATAATAATTATGAATATAAAGGTAATTTTAATGGGTTAGTGAAAAAAGTACGATTGTAATTAGACTGTTGGAGATTGCAATGGTAAAAATAATAAAGCCAATAATGCCGGAAAAAGTTAACAAAAACATTTTAGCAAGGTGATTTACATGCTCCAAATGAGCTCAAATCGAAATTTCTGTACACTCATCATGAATTTGCTCGAATGATAAATAAAATTGATAGAGTAACAGCTAATTCAAATGACTGCACAGATGCAGTTGAATTCATGCATAGATGAAGAGTTGACTAACGCAGTCAACTGATATTTTGATAATTCGTCACTGGTGGTCGTGTTGAAATAATGAGTTGCAATTTGTCAGAAGTGGTGATACTTTGAATTGATTTGCTTATATACGTAATAATCCGTATTGTATACAGTAATCTGCATTGACATAAAGAGTGTTCACAGATACACTGGCACTCCTGTCGATGAGGACACTTCACATACCTTCATTTACCAGTATTCACAACACCGTGTGTGATTCATAGGATTACTTAGTAATTCCGCATTTTGTTTATTAGGGTACAATCACAAAATGTTTGCGCATTTTACATTTTGATAACAACAAACATCTAGCTCGCGGTTGATTAGTTCTGTTTCTTAAAATGAGACTGGGATTAGGTTCCCAGTATAACTGTAAATATTTAAACCCAAATCTTCTGTGTATATGTCAGTTAACCTTTTCGGGGTCAAGCATAACATTTACCCATTGCACACTACTATATTTTCAACATGCCTGACGGTTTACAATAATAGTTTCGCATGTTAACCGAATCTCAAATATTTTAGCCAACGCAGTCTGCTTTTCCTTTCCAATCAGTACTTGAAACACTCAGTGAGTCATGAAAAAAGGAAATTCCACTTCATCCATTCATGTTCGGCTAAAGGATATTACAGGACTGTTACTAGCTCAGTTCTCGAGCACTTGGTGAACTCAAGTGAAGCAGCTCCACCAGAGTGTTCTTTCAAGAATATCTTTTGATACAAGGGCGTCAGGTCTCGGCGCTTGTGTATGGCGAAGGCTTCAGCAGTTCCTCAATACAACTTCAAAGTCTGTATACAGAAAAGTTTGTCCAGTCTCATCCTAGCATGGTCTTAGCCTATTCATTGGTCGTTCCCTGTAAATGTTTTATTTCTGGTGTTTACTGCGCTTTCAATTTAGTGATTAATTCACTATTATCACTCTAACATGTTCCTTTTCTACGTTTTCTCACCCTCTCAACACTCGTTGAATGGGCACTCAATAACTTTTCTTCTCACTCAATAGCGATTCTAAAATTATCGAATTCTTTATGCTTTATTTCTTTCTTCCATTGAGGATTACGTAATTTACAACTGTTATGTTTACATTTGGGGCCACTTCAATTTGTTAATATCAGGTGTATCACCCCTATTACTCGACAGTGGACTACTGTGCATTTCTGGTAAATGTAAATACTACTGTATAGCCTCTGAAAATGGTTTTTTCAATAAATATAACCACTTATCTGTTACCGTTACTTGAATATCACAAAGGGTTTTTGAAGTAATGCATTTAGACATCAGTTATTATGCACACGTTCAAGGAATTCGAAACTGAAGTACTTGTTTTAGCAACCCGTAGGTTATTATTTCGTTTTCATCAAAATTTAATTGATGATTCAAATAATTTGCTTGAATGAATTGGTCATGATGAACGTATTTTGAAACATCACTATTTCCCCTGATTCAATACTTGTAGTTTTGCTGATTTTATGAAGTGAAATGTATTTTACTACAACTTTCTCCCCTATGTGGGACATTTCTAGCTGTGTAGTTCTTCATAACATATAATAACATTATGATGTTCATGACTTTACACCGACACTTAGCATAAACGGAAGACCAATTTCCAACCTCAGATTTGCTGATGATATAGCCCTCATTGGGGAAAACATTGATCAAGTTCAGGACCTCACCTCAAGACTTGATGTTGCAACCAAATCTGTGGGCATGGAAATCAGCACAGAAAAAAGCAAAATACTCATTAACGGAGGAAACAACTCAGATAGATGTATCAGACTTGATGGACATGAATTAGAAGAGGTTGAAACTTTCAAATACCTTGGGTCTACCCTAACAAAAGATGGAAGGTCCACTAAGGAAATAAAAATTCGACTAAACCTAGCCTCTGCCACCATGTCCAAGTTAGGGAAAATATGGAAGAGCAACATCAGCGTCTCAGCAAAAATGAAACTCTACTCGTCACTGGTCCTCTCTGTATTCCTATATGGATGTGAGCGGGACCCTGAATGCAGAGACAGAAAGAAGAATACAAGCCTTCGAAAACAAAAGCTATAGAAGGATCCTAGGAATAAGTTACCTTGAAAGGAAAACTAATGAATATGTCTTACACCAGGTCCATAGACTGGCAGGAAAACAGGAACCACTCCTTTCAATCGTAAAGAAACGGAAACTACAATGGTTCGGCCACACGGTAAGACATGACACATTGTCCAAAACGATTCTACAAGGCACAGTAGGAGGAGCACGGAAGAGAGGTCGACCGAATAAGAGCTGGCTTGAAAACATAAAAGAGTGGATTGAAATGCCCTTGGATACGCTACAGAAAATAGCATTAAACCGAGAAGAATGGCGAAGACTGATAGCACGAACTGTCATAGCACCCCCACGACGAAATTCAAGGGACTGATGATGATGATGTTCAATGCCTGATGAGTGTCTGAGTAAATTTAGGCGACAGCCCGAAGTTTCTTGCCAAATACACATGCCCGGATTTTTGTAACATCCATGGGTATAAAAATAATCCGCAGCTTGACTAATCCAGGGAGTAATTGTTTTAGGAAACGACACTGCTGTAAAAGCAACCGCATATTTCCTAATATATTTCTTCTTCACCGAAAATTATGAATTCACAAGATTAATGGTGATTTTACTTTATTGCCGGATAAGATATTTACTACGCCATCTAAATCGTATGCAGAATTTTTTCGTAGCTAAATTAAGCCGATTTTACTACACCCCACATTGCAGCCACTTTCTTGCCACAGTATATACATTAACTGATATTAAAAACTAGCTCAGCGCCATGCGAAATGTTAAGACGAAGAGTATCGAGGATAGATATGAAGAAAAAAAGTTGAGAACTATGGTGGAGTCTTATTCTATTATGGATAAAATTCATTTTCATAAAGTTACACGGTAATATTTGCAATTAATATTATAGCATAACACTGTGTGATTTTATCAAAATAAACATGAACAGCCATATTGTCACACAGTGTAACTTCTGCAGATATATTACGCTGTGAGAAATAGAACGGTGGCGTATCACTCCTTAAAATATACTACCCAATGTACGCCAACATTATATATAAATATCAACGGAATATAAATGATGTCCCTCCACATGACGTGCAATGAATCCGCTTTGTTTTATTTGAAAGTTTGATGTGAAACAGTAGTAAGAGTAATTTTATAATTCCGGAACATACCACAGATACAAACGAGCCAGTATACACCAAATTCTGAGTATTTGCTTGATTCAGGTGAAATTTTCTGCAATGTTTTTCATTTAGTTTCCTAAAACATTTCGCTGAGGCATACTACTGAATATGTCAGTTTACTGTATTTGGGTGCCAGCATCAGCAAATAAAGTCTACGAATCTGAATTCTTACCATCAATACATGAATACGCAATGTAGGCAGTGGAAACCTATAATGAAAGAAGATGAAATCCAACAAGACCAACTCTACCCGCAGCTCCAACCTTGTGTCTAATCAGGTAGAACAAGAAGTCTTCTCAGAAGAATTTATGCGCGTACGTCTAAGTACAAAAATTCCACTATACCATATTTAGCACGTACTTTATGTGATGAAAGTGTCAGACATGAACTAACTAACTTTGTTTGCAATACTAAATAAACCATTTCCTTTACTCTTAAAGCATCATTCTTTATTGTTATTGTATTTCTTATATTTATAATCCTCTCAATTTTTTCGTTTTGTTCATTTTTTTCATAAGTGTGAACATAATTTTAAGCTGTATTATAACTTTTAATTTTGTATTTCCCCTCACTATACTATATCAACAGAACATTAGACCCAATAATCTATAACATGCTAAAGTTCCCAAACTGAATCGACAATACTGTTTGAAACAAACTCACTGTTATTATTATTATTATTATATCTAATAATTATGTCGTAAATGTGGACAAATTCCTCCGATTAATTTTTTAGTTTTAATTTTATATACACTTTGAGTAAATCAGATGCAATATTGTGAAAAATGCTGAGAATTCCATTCTGTATTATAAGTACTGTTTTTGGAATAAAGTAAATTATTATTATTATATTATAAAAAATAGCCAAGATATTATAGTGATCTGTCCAGGTGAAGGATGGAGGATAGCTAATTTTCTATATCTAACAAATAAAATAATAAAATTTGTAACACTCTCTGTGATGACGATGGTTGCATAAAATCAGCCTACCAGAAAGACAGGGACATGAGTAATTAGAGCAAAATATCTAAATCTCTGATGACATTGAAGGATGAGTCTTCCAATTTCACCTGCATCTATGAATATTGTACGGCGTTCTTTTTTAAGCATTCCTTGTTTATAAGCTTTTGTAGTACACGCGAAGATAGTGTCCCTATGCAATCTTTGTTAGACATGCGGAACTCACCTCACCACCAGATGTTGAAATGGCTTGCTGAAATCCGTGAGCCAGAGTCATCTAGTCTGTATAGCCATAGTACTCTGAATGACTTGAACTTCGTCATTTACACTGTTGGAAGCGAATGACTTTGCTGGGTGATTGTTTTCTTTTCACAACAGTAGCGTAAATACATGGGAAAAATTACTATAGGGTATTCATGATGCTACCTACACAGCCATTAAATATAATGGCTGGTTCAGATCACACTTCTCCCACTGAGTAGTTGACTTATTTTTCTAAATTTCCAACGAAGCATCATTTCAGATATGTTGGTCTAGTAGTCCTGAAAAGTTTGCTAGGCATATACAGATATTCATATTGGTTGAAAATAAAGCAAATGAAAATAAGACTTGTGAATTCGACCACCATTCTCAATTTTGATTCCATTATTTCAGTATCCTCCTAACTTCGCTCCTAACAGTTTCTTATACCACTACACAACTCGTTCATCTTCTCAATGCTATCAATTATACCGTTGTGTACAACCAACATTCCTATATTTATTAGTGCAACTATACACATGTCTAATACGTCACTGTATTTGGTAAACCTCTGCTTCACTTATGTGGATACTATTACAGTAGTAGTAGTGATATTTTCAGCATAGATATATGAATTTGATTCGGTTGTCATTGTTTCTTCTACAGTGATGACAACAAACAGCTAAGCTGAGGATTATTCGATCTGGTTCATAGTGAGATGTGAAATGAGTCCTCAGTCTGGCTGCAAACATGTTTGAAGTGAATCTCAGTGTCTCTATGTATAATATAATATAAAATATTATATATATTTCAACAGGTTAAGCCTCATCACCTGATTTTCATTTGAATGCATTTGAGAAATAAATTTAGAGATATAATGATTTACTTTGTGGCGTTTGTATGTTAACTGGTGTTCTAAATTCTCTAGTTATTGTTCTATGAGACGAAATAAAAGTGGTGTCGACATGTAGTGTATTGTGACTAGTTCTCGTGTGACTACCTTCTGATTGTCTATTGCTTTATTATGTAATACATTGGTTTGATTACTAATGTTGCGTAAATATTTGAATAATTTCAGGTAAATGCCCACAGGAAGTCAAGCTACGTGTTTGCTATGAAACGAAAGTCCGTTATTACTATGATTCAAAACAGAACAAATGTTTGCAATATGGTTTACGCGAGTGTGCAGCCAATACGAATTCTTTCAACAGTAGAAGAATGTGCTTGGCGCAGTGTGTAAAGTAGGTTCCCTATTATGTATTTCTAATACTGAGGTATTCACTTCACTGTATAAATACTACTTTACACTTTATTTCCCTAATGCATACATTACTTGTACTTAAGATTCAATGCAAGCACTACGCGAAAGCGATTGAAAAACGGTGTTTTATAAATAGTGTTTAACAGATGCTCAGATAAATCGTGAATAATTAGGACAAATGTCTGGTCGCAAAAATCCTCATGATCATCATGTAAAGACTGAACAAGTGAATCACTTTATAAGCCTCATGTTGATTAACACGATCTGGAACAACTACACACGAAATGAAATCCGTGGTCACAAGTGTAAGACTTAGGCGCTGTGGTAGTATGTAATTCCATCCTAATTTGTTTATTGTATATATCATACAATAAAACAGTAGAAGTATCTACTGGATGACATTATCAACACAGTTTATTTTTCACAATCATACCAGTTAGCATATCAATTGAAACTCAAGTTTTGAAGTCGTTTGATTATAAATGATATGATTATGGACAGATCAAATTGAAGTTTGCGCTGAAAACGTTGTCTAGTTGGTCAACGACAACTTTGCATATAAACGATTCAGCTCAGCGAACACAACTACATCAAAAGCGAGTAGTACTGTTTCACTGTATAACATATCTAATTAACAAATTAACATGGCCCAGAGTCGTAAGGCTTGCATAATACGTTAATAATATATCGGATTTTAATGGCTAAAACTATCTGCCAAAACAGCAACAGTGAAGCGATATATGTGTTAAGTCTAAGAATAGGTAAGATATATATCTTCTACATTTGAATCATAGAGTCTTGAACACAACAATGTAAGGTTATCAGAATAAAACGAAAAAACTTGATTGATACAGTGTTGCTTGTGTAGTTACAATAAAAACAAGTGGAACAATTGCTGCACCCGTGCTCTATTATATTAATTGATCATTGAACCGACACAAGGTGACGAAGACAGTCAGGCCTATTATATACCTTTGTTTTGAATGATCGAAATTATATTTTTCCAAATAACGTGGTTAGCTGCGATTTGTAGGAACGCAACCTTAAGCATAAATTCGGATATATTTGTTAGCCAGTTATTCGAACCACAATTAACAAATCCAATCATCAACACAAACACTGAGAATGAAGCAAGCTGAATTAGAGCCAGTCTCCTGGAATCTCTGTGATCTAATTGAAGGCAACAGGAATCAAAGTCGACAGGTATAAGTTGAAAGGCATAAGGCGATATCTTTGGAATGTACAGGTATTTATATAAGGACATGTTGAAGCAGATGATGAAAGGACCTCTCTGTTTCCATGTAACTTTTATTCGTTTAACGAAAAAGTCATGGTTTTAGATGATTTGAATTCAAAATATAACTGCTAAATTTTCCTTTAATTGAGATGAATCTCCCGTCAGAATTTCATTTGCAAATCCCAAAGAACCTAATTTATAATTCAGTTTTGTAATGTTTCCAATTGCAAAATACAATTGATTTTATTAAATTGCAATTATCACTTCAATAATGAACAAAAAATGAAACGAAATTCAATTATAGACGCTTTTCTAGAATATTCATTACTAAACGAATAAATTTCACAATCAACTTACTAGGAAAAATCCAATAATTACTACAAGAGGTAAGTAATGTCATGAATAAAATAATAATAACATAAAAAAATGAACACAGAAAAAAGGCCGACTAAAAAAATGTAAAAAACGATAAAAATAAATTAAAATACGAAAAAAAGTAAAAGGAGAAATGGAAAGAAAATAATTGAACAAAAACAGATAAAAGATAGCCAACATGCAAAAACCAAAAATAAAATAAAAATAATTTATGAAAAAAATAAGAATGCAAGAATATCCAGGAAATGATGCATAAAGGAATGCTCCGAAATCCTCGTAAGGTGTCCACAAAGTAAGACGATTTATTTTGTGACATGGATTTGATACGCTGGTGTGCACTATCAGTCAGTTTCATATGCAATGCATTATTAATTAAACTCCCCTCTCATCAACTTCAACGACGGCTGAAACAAACCGGTTGAAAATTCTCCTACGAATTAGTTTAAAGTCAGTTTGTCAACTGAGATCATATTCACTATGTGAGGTGAATACAACTAAATTAAATGTAAAATGAAACATTTTGTCCATTTATGTATTTCCACTGTTACTGACTATTGATGATATGCATATCATTTCCTATTGAGCCATCAGGAATCATCAACTGATATGAATCCTAATTTTCAAAACTAATGTTGCCGTCCATAGCTATATATTTTATCCTCATTATCAAATATCATGCTAATTGATCGTCTTTCAAAATGTCACAAAAGTAGATGAGCATATTTCATGTTATTCGTATGAAATAAATACCAATATAATTATATTTGTAACAACTACGGTTTAGCTACATCCACAAGTGAGTTCATGTAATCCTTGCGTTGATTTTCTCAAACTAGTATGACATCTTCTCACTCTCAGGTATTGATAACGAAATCAAGCGAACGGACATGGTTATCTGTATCGTCTAACTATCTTATGGTAGTAATCTCTGTCCGTCTCATCTTCAGCATCCTTTAAAGTCACGATATATGGGTGCACTTGGTACTTTTATCTTTTCATGATATTCCATTTTCGTTATCTTATAAATTTCAAAGTTTATTCCGCTTGTCAAAGTAATATTTCAATTTTATTCTGCCAGTAGCTGTTCGCTCACTACAGGAAATCAATTTTCATATAAACTAATTTAGAAAAGCAAACTAAAAATAATTATTCGTATAGCTGCAAAATGTGATGAACGGAATGACAACAAAGAGAGAAAGATCACAAACACACACACAGACAAATAACACGAAGAAACTGAAGACTGAGGGAACTTACCGAACTAGGTCCACGATAGTTGTTAAGGTTGGACTAGTTTCTGTTGAACACATAGCTCCGGTTTCCGATGCATATGGCGAGAGCTTCTGCAGTACAAAGCAGTTGGAATCACACTGTCTCTGGTAGAGTTTTGTTTACTTTGTAAATGACTCTGAAAGATAAGTCAGATGAGATGCTGTAACAGGTATTGACGAGGTGTTACGTTGTGGCGCTTTAAACTGAACCAGTACCTCCTCTTTGCAGCCATGCTGGATGATGTCCTCGAACACGTTTTGATAATAACCAAATAGAAGGACCTATGTGCATGGCTCCGCACAATCAGGTGAACTGATATATGCCCATTTAAGTGGTAATATGTGGAAGTCTGTCCTCTCCGTTGCTCTGAAGTAGTGAGCGACTAGAGGATATCACTCTTGGAGTGACTGTGGGAAAAGTTTCTTCAGAGAATTGCAGATCCACCTTTCAAGGATATCTGCTGCTTGGTCTCCCCTGAATTCCAGTTTCAAATAAAGTATTTTCTTTGGCACTGAAGTGCATTGCATCCTTTCTGGTTTTGGTTTCATTTTCTTTTCCAAGAAACGCGTCGTTATCTCATATCCGTCTTGAACCAGGATGCTTTTGAGAAATAGGAGCTCTTCTTCCAAACAGTCATCGCTACAAATTCTTATGGTGCGGTGGGCTAGCCAGACGATGAGACTTCTTTTCCATCCGATAGGCATCCAACTGAAGAGGTTTGTCAGTTGGCCATTCCACGTTGGTTTTCTATGGATAGATCTTTTCAGAGTTCCGTCATCGCTTCTTGTCAATTCGACGTCCAGGAATGGAATCTTTGATTCATTTTCGACTTCCTTTGTGAATTTAATTGAAAGATGGCAGTTCCTGAACTCCTGTGAGATACAATTTAAATAGGAATCATCCTGACAAACTATAAAAGTGTCATGGACGTATCTTTTGTACAGCAGTAATTTGTCCGTTGTTGATTTTAAGATGCCGTTTTCCAGGCTGGCCATGAAGCAGTCTGCTAAAAGTGGGCCACCTTTATTTCGCCTTTAAAACTATTTCTCCGGTTATCAAATATGAGTTTCGCATACGTTCTAACTGTTTTCTAATCCTATGTCATCTAGTCTCTAATCTCCTTGTAATCTATATTCGTACATTCACACTTAGACATAAAGTTGAAAATTACCTCCTATGTTACTATGTGGAATTAAATAAACAATAATTGTGTGCATGTGAACTAATGTATATAAATGCGATTGTACAGCTTCTGAGAATGAAATCGGTGAAAAGATATCTTCGGCAAATTTCATATTCTTCTGCCTTGAATGTGTATTCTTGTTAATAAGCAAAGATATCATAAAGCTGCAAGCACTTCCAGGAAATGATGCATATAGGAATGCTCCGAAATCCTCGTAAGGTGTCCACGAAGTGGGACGATTTATTTTGTGACATGGATTTGATACGCTGGTGTGCACTATCAGTCAGTTTCATATGCAATGCATTATTAATTAAACTCCCCTCTCATCAACTTCAACGACGGCTGAAACAAACCGGTTGAAAATTCTCCTACGAATTAGTTTAAAGTCAGTTTGTCAACTGAGATCATATTCACTATGTGAAGTGAATACAAATAAATTAAATGTAAAATGAAACACTTTGTCCACTTACGTATTTCCACTGTTACTGACTATTGATGATATGCATATCATTTCCTATTGAGCCATCAGGAATCATCAACTGATATGAATCCTGATTTTCAAAACTAATGTTGCCGTCCATAGCTATATATTTTATCCTCATTATCAAATATCATGCTAATTGATCGTCTTTCAAAATGTCACAAAAGTAGATGAGCATATTTCATGTTATTCGTATGAAATAAATACCAGTATAATTATATTTGTAACAACTACGGTTTAGCTACATCCACAAGTGAGTTCATGTAATCCTTGCGTTGATTTTCTCAAACTAGTATGACATCTTCTCACTCTCAGGTATTGATAACGAAATCAAGCGAACGGACATGGTTATCTGTATCGTCTAACTATCTTATGGTAGTAATCTCTGTCCGTCTCATCTTCAGCATCCTTTAAAGTCACGATATATGGGTGCACTTGGTACTTTTATCTTTTCATGATATTCCATTTTCGTTATCTTATAAATTTCAAAGTTTATTCCGCTTGTCAAAGTAATATTTCAATTTTATTCTGCCAGTAGCTCTTCTTGTACTCCAGGAAATCTTTTTGGAAATCAATTATTTTGCTTCTCCCTTTTGACACTCGTCTATTCACCTTTGTGTAAACATAAGTGCAGTTATTGATATTTATACTGGTTTTATTTCTCTTTCTTTTGTGTTTTTACTGTTCTGCTTTTTTGTCCTTCTTTAGCATGCATGATTTACTTCTGATTTTCGAAATTTTCCATTATGTAGCTTTTCCCTGTGGTGAGTTTGTGAAATGAATCTTTTTGTTCAACTGATTCGTGTTTTTTTCTTTTTTAGTATTTATTTTTATTATATTGATTGTCAGCCTTGTAATATTTTTGCCCTTCACATCTTTTTGACAATCTGAATTAATGGCCTCTGTCATCTTCAGATTTCACTGTGTTATTCCATTCTTGGAATATCTGGATATTTATCAGATTTCACGTAACGTCTTCTAAATATCTGTGTCCATCTCTTCCATAAAATGGTCATTTATCATGTAAATTGATACCAGGTCAGGCTGTACAAATGCGGCATATATTTTTTTACTGTGTTTCACTTTTTATCAAAACATTCCTATTCAGCATCATGAATAAATGTTTTTGTTTCTCCCTTTGTGCCAGGAAATGTAAATCAACTACCAGATATCACTAATGGTGAGTTCCTGTTACCGCTTCTTTCATTTTTAACTAGTAATAATGGCACATCTAGTGTATCTCGATTTATAAAGGTGCTGTAATTGATAAAGCAATTACATGGAAATGGTAATCGAACTGAATCGAGTCAACAATGACAAACACGCTATCATCCCATATTTGTATCTTCCGCTGTTTAGGTATTCATACAAGTAAGTTCATAATGTTGTAATTCAGGAGGAATTGAATAATTTCGCAAATGAATCTTTTTGTTGAACTGATTCTTCTTTCCAGATGATATACTTTATATTTCTATTTTTTTTGATTGTCAGCCTGGAAATATTTTGGCCCTTCACATCTTTTTGACATGTTCAGATATCACTGTGTTATTCCATTCATGGAATCTCCTGATATTTGTCAGATTTCACATAACAACATCTAAATATCTGTGTCCATCTGTTCCATAAAGTCGTTATTTTCCACGAACACTGATATCTTATCAGTCTGAACAAATTCGACATATATTTGATGCCTGTGTTTCCCTTTTTTATCAAAACTCTCCTATTCAGCATCACAAATCAATGTGTCTGTTTCTCCTTTTATGACAGGGAATGAAAATCAACTACCGAATGTCACTGATGGTGAGTTGCTGTTACCGCTTCTTTCATTTTCAACTAGTAATATTTGCACATCTAGTGCATTTCGATTTCTAATGCTGCTCTAATTTGTAAAGCACTTACATGGAAATGTTATTCAAATCTAACGGATTCAACATTACTGAACACACTAATATCTCATCTTTGTATCATCCAATGTTTAGGTATTTATACTAGTAAGTTCATAATGTTGTAATTCAGGAGGAATTGCGAAATTTGCCTCTACGCGCAGTTATAGTTTTTTTCTCTGGTTTCAAAATGATATGAACCATCAAGGACCTCCTCACTTGTTTCATAATATGTCATTAAATCTGAGGGTGTGATGAAATGGTCACCTAAGAAAATCGAGAAATACTTGTATTTTACTGCAAAGGGTGATTTCAGAATGAATTTTATTTAAAGTGTAACCTTGACTTCAAAAAATATTATGAATTTTCACTGTACAAGTTCCAAGTTTCGTTTTCCTTCAAGGTTTGTAGGAATTTAAACATACTTTTTGGCAAAATATAAATATTTATCCTGAAGAGTTATGCATTTTCTTCATTTAGGTTTCTTCGACGTGAGTTTGTGTATTCTGTATTTCGGTTGACATTATCGTCAACTTTCTGTCTAATACACGCTATCAAATCTGAGTTGTGGATAAAGCTAATAAGGTAATATACAGATAAGAAAGTGGTTGATCGCTGTCAGTCTACGGATTTTCGTATGCATGCAGTAATTAGTAGGCCATATCTGATTACTAAGTGGCACTATGCGGTGATGTTGATAAACTAATATGGCAGTAAGCCTTACAACTTCAATGCCTAAAATGTATACCCATAAACATTTCACTACATTCGCCGAATAATCGCTTAGTGAGTACCTAACAGACACCTGGAGATTTTCACTACCTACATTGATAATTGACAATAGCCTAAGAACACTAAGGTATGCACTTGATCACATTTTATCTAGAAACAGTTTCGTATGTTTTTAATATTCGAAGAATGTTAAATAGTTAAATTATAGGAAAGTAACAAGATACAAATAGGAAATTATTTTATGATTAGATACAATTCATTTCAAGATCTCTGTATTCATATATGCACATCGGCTTTTGTCTTCAGTTAACATTTTAATGTTTGTACGCAGCCTAATAAAATGTTCAATTTTCAGCTCATCATGATAATCATTTTGTCAGCTGTTGTCTGTGGCTTGTTCATCGGGTTGATATATTTACTTTAATTGATTTCGCGCTCAACTCAAATTCATGACACTTTCAAACAATCTCCATCAATTTTGTCGTATGAACAAATCATTTCAAACACCTTTTGACTTGCAATGTTAATTCCTTAATTTATTCATAAACTCATGTTCACTAATAATGAAAATAAGTTAAATTCCATTTAGCAACTTCGTTTTCATGCTCAACAGTAGCATTTAAATTGTGGGAAAATCTATTAGGTAGCAACAGAAATATCACGTAAATATACGTATGATAACAATAAATGTAACAAGGAGTTTAATTGGAGTAACTGCAAAGTTTTGAAAGATTATTGGACGAGTGAATCAGTATTGAGTTTTAAAGTAGGTCAAGTGATGTCAAAAAGTGAAATTGTGATAATGATCATTGTAAAGAATGTTATGACGGAGAGAAGTGGTATGAGGTAATGGATAAAAAGACTATCAAACTAACGGAAAGCATTTGGAAAACATGATTTAGCTTTCCTTTCATGTATAACTACATACTTAGTTAAGCTTATGAGTAGGAAACTTAAAATTTGGGTGGGGTAAATTGAGTCAGGTTGATAAGATAATGGCATCAATCACGAGATGCTGAGTTAGAGGACTCGAGGAGGTATCAACAAGAATCCATAAAAACACTTGGCAGTATCCAACTTCACGTTACTACGTCAACTGTAAACAGCTCTCCAGGTTCACTTAATGAGTATAGATTTACACAGGGGCGAACATAAGTGGTATTTATCCCCCAGGTATTGTCTGATTATATTTTACTAGAGAAAACAAGGTGTACATTAATAGCATGAAAAGTGCTTAATACAAATAGACGGTTGACCTGTTTGCAATTCAATAGCAGAATCAACCCATGATGCAAAACTGCATTCAGCTCTGATATAAGAATCGAACTTGTGCACTGTAGTGGAGCATAATTCCATTGTGAATAAAATTTATTTTGATAGAGTCTCACAGTGTTCTAAAGTAATATTTACTGATGACGAATTGTGCTAGAAACGTCGTCAGTGAACATTACTATGTAACACTATGAGACGTTATCCAAATCAATTTTATCCACGATGAATTAGGCTCTTTACATAACTTCAGTTCTGAGTGAGCTGGCTAATCAGCATGTTCAGGAGTAGAAGTGCTAGGCATTTTATATTTGCCTTTGATTAACTAGTCCACTAGTGTTCATTTGTACCTTCAAACATTGTCAAATCGTTTATAAACTAGAGAATACTCCCTGTTAGCAGTGGCATAAAATTAGTGCAAAATACGCATAGACAAGTGGCCCATATCTACTTCAAGAGCGGTTTCAACTTCTGATGATAAACGCCAAATTAGTGTCCTCCAATGCACTGAGATTTTGCTAGGGAACTCTTTTTTTTATTCACTTTTCTATCGGCTAACATTCTAGGATATTTTCTACTTGACAGTGTTGTACGGAGACTTTCCAGTGCTTTCTTTGTCTGTCATGTCTTCATATCAGATTTTGTGAACTCTGGCGCATAGACAACTGATACGTTATCGCGTTCAACCTGGAGGTACGCAGCTATTAGAATTACTGTACTGCCTTATAATATCCAGCTTTCTGTATCTTAGAAGTGAAATGTGGAATTCGACTCCTTTTTGACACTGAGAGCTTCGATAGTGAACAAGCGTTACATTTTCTGAGGTCAATAGTTAAACAGTTATTATCACAAATAACCCATCATCTATATATCACACTCTTTTGCAATCTCAATATAATTTCCGTCATGGGTTTCTTTCTCCGAGCCCACCGAATAGACACATACTGGAAGAGATACTAAAGGAAACCCTTGGCAACTCATTCTATTTTATTAATAATAACGTCTCTGTATGAAAACTATGCGATAGGCATGCGTCTCAGTAATATGTGTTTGAAATAAATGGATACTATTTCAATCTTTATTTTGCTGTAACCAGTGTGATCACATAGATAATAGATAGCTTCTACCAGTTATACAGTTTTAATTTAAAAACGAAAATCTGGGGAAATCTTCGCCTTCATCAGTACGAATGACGAAGTCGAAAGTGTTCGAATCATTATCTACCCACAGATTTGATCTCTCTGACTCACGAATTTCAGCAAACTATTCTATCAAGCAGTGATAAGTCGAGTTCAGCATACGCAATATAGGCCACAGAGTGTGAACGCATTGGATGTATATACCTGTAAGTAATAATTATGAACTGACCCCTTAGAAATCTTTATTTTTTGACATCTTCCTCTCAGTGCCATCGTTTGCGTCTTTCTGGTCAGCTGATTATATGCATTCATCATTGTCACATAAAGTAGGAAATACATCAATAGTATAATCTTCAGCATTAGAAAAAGGTATCCATCGATGATCCTCGAGAAGGTGTGGGAAGAGGGCAAGGTACCTGCGGACTGGAAGAAAGGTTACTTATTCAAAATATCAAAGAAAGGAGACTTCAGTCAATGCAAGAACTGTCGCGGCATCATGCTGCTGTCCATCTCAAGCAAAATACTAAGCCGCATCATCCTGGAGAGAATCAAACACGCACTGAATGAAAAACTTCAACCGGAACAGGCTGGATTCAGGAGGAACAAGTCATGCATCAATCAAATCCCAACCCTACGTATCATCCAACAGTTGCATTGCAATGCCCCGTGCCAAGTAATCCACAATGGGAAACTCACGGAATGCTTCGAAGTGAAGACAGGAGTATGACATACTGGCTACCTACTATCTCCATTGGTTTATTTCGTGATTGACATAGACTGAATAATGCGAAAGACAGCGGTGGGCTACGTGGAAACAGATATAAAATGAAGCCACACAAAATACTTGCAGGATCTGAATTTTGCCGATGATATTTATCTTTTTTTCCCATAGACTGGAAGATGTGTAGTTTGAAAAAATGTGGGCATTCGGTATATGATATTCATTATAATAAAGGTTTTTTTATTTCCCAATGAATGAAAAACAATATCATTTTGTTTTTCATTCATTGAGTAATACAAAAACCTTTATTATAATGGAAGATATGCAAGTGAAAAGCAACAAGTTGTCAGAAGAAGCATCAAAGATAGGAATTCAGGTGAACATAGAGAAAACGAAGGTGATGTAGATTCCTGGCCAACAGCAACAGCAAAAACAACAGATAACAATCAGCATAAGTGGGAGGAATCTGAAAGAAGCAACCGTCTCTATCTACCTCGGAAGCATCATTTCAACTACGTGCGGAACTGACGAGGACATCAAAGGGAGCATCGGGAAAGCAAGGCAAGCTTTCATTACTCTCAAGTCTGTGTGGAGGTCAACACCAACCCAGCAGGAACCACTTGTGAAACAAATATTCAGGAAGAAATGGTGGTGGATTGGCCATTCTCTGGGTAAACCATCCAGTGACATCACACGCCAGGCCATCGTTCGAGTGGAACCCGAATGAGAAGCGGCCAGTTGGTCATCATTGCGAGGGTGACATTGAGGAGGTGATATGAAGAGGAGATGAAAGCATGTGGGCAGACGTGGAGCCAGGTGAAAACGTTGGCAGAGACTTGAACGCAATGGAGACGTGAGGCTGAAGCCCTATCTTCCTTAGGGAACTAGAGGAAACAATAATAAAAAAATCGACCATTCTACATCTGGACAGATAATTATCATCTTTTCTCTATTTATTGGTTAATCTAGTTTGATTTCATGTTCTTTATTATCGTTTGTCATTGTTTATATTGTGCACTCATGTATTGAAGCTATGAATGCGGTATCACAGATTTGAGTGTATTGAAAATCTCACGCTAATCATGTTGCCAAACACCAGTAAACCAGCGTATCCAAAAGTGCACACTTTGAAAGAAATAAACGAATCACTCAAATGGGGTAAAATATCACCTGAATCAACCAAATAATCTCTCAGAAAGTAGAATGTCATGGCAGGATTGTGTTGGTTACATATTAAGTTGACTTTACTTATGGAGCGATAAAGTAAGAAGGTATTTTGTTTCGCGCTTAACTGAGAATGTCTTTCTTAGAGAAAGCTGATATCAAAAATACATAGGTGCCATATGTGTTTCACAACATTCATGTTCCCCAACAAATGTATTTTCATCACGTTTGCATAATCCATGTTTAAATATTTAAAGCCTATCCGCAGTTATCTTATGGTGGTAACAGCCTATATACTCACTATGAATCTAGCCAGGATTCCAGGAGGCAGTCACCTAGAAGTATTTAAATATTCAGCAGACAATAAAAATTATCCTTATATGACGTAATGCAACCAACCGTTATGCAGTTCTTTCATAGGAGAACAAATGATAAAGATGTTCATTTTATATCACGAGTATTTATGTTGTTTCGTCTCATAAAGATGAATAATGGATCTATACATCATAACACAGGCCTAACCATCCGTTTAGGTTAAGTGAGTAATCAGCTGAATTCATAATAACAATCAAGAGCTGAGTTTTTTATCGCCCAAACTATTGGTGTTAGTTTCGCGGTTCTGTAATGCACACATTTTGAAATTGATCATTGAATAAAACTAATTATCTCTAACATTTACACCATATTTAAACTATGATCGCAAATGTTTTATTCAGAATCTGAAGAACAAAATATTCTGTAATATTTCATAGAATTGAAATAATGTCAACAGTCAGAAACTTTTTCACAGACTGGAGACCTAGTTCAGCCTTGCTACACTTCGACTCCACCCTAGTGGTTGTCAGCAGTATAGTAAAATATGGAATGATATTGAATATTCGCCCACGAAATCTCAGATAACCACAAAAGAATGATTAATGAGAAACGATTCCACTACCAAGTAAATATGTAGGGTTAATCTTGCTTGATAAGAGAAATTAAACATAAGAAATGAATTTTATGTGTATAGATAAATAGATCTTATATTGGGCGAAATAAGGAAAATACTGAAATCTCAAATAAATGAATAACAACAGTCATCTCATGCTGGTAAAAGGTAATCATATCGGAAACCAATGCGCCACTTTGCCCAGTGAAAAAATCAGATACATATACTAGAGAATAAGTGAGGTGTAGATTAACGTTAAGGTTCTAAGGAAGTTGCCAACTGCCACTGTACTGTACTGTGAAAAGTGGATTCGAAGTTGAGTGAAAGTTAAGTAATAGTCTCATGAATGATGATACCTTAATTCTTGAAAAACACAATGTAGACATCTGATAATTGCTCATTTCAGTGAATTACAAATGGTAGTCGAATCCACCTGTGGAGATCAGTCTTAATGTTAAATTTTCTACTAGAGTGTTCATCTCACATAAAGAATCTGATACTGCGATCAGAAGCAATTAACGAACAAAATATAACTCATATGTATGATAAACACTTTTATCTTTTTCTCTAAACCCTTTGCGAAATTCAACAAAGAGGCGTACCAGTTGCGCGAAAGTTCGGAAAATTCGGGTGAAAGCTGACAGAATGAAGATAGTCATGCGAATTCGTTCACGACAATGCATATGGCTATGGAATCAAGAATCATATGTGTCATATCTACAAATGACAAGCCACTCATCAATGCAATACAGTTTAGTGAGGGCAGAGAGGAAATATATTTTGAGAAATTTCAACAACAACCAACCATAAGTCAGGAATTTCCAACGTCATATGAATTATGAAGTACGTCTTCTTGTGGCACATAATCTGCAATATGCAGTGCCTATTCCGCTGAACTGTGTATGTATCTGCGAGAATGCTCACATGAGTTGTTGCCCGAAACACTTGAGCATTTTGCTGCAGATAACTTCAACAACAGCTGCATATCAGCATATCTCAGTTAAGTAAACCACAAAGCATGAAATAAACAAGGGTTCACCATCAGTTTTCATGTATTTAGCAGGTTTGGCGGAACTGAATAAATAACAAAAGTCAGATGTTAAGTCGGAGAAGCCATGACTATGTACATAAACAAAAGAGTTTCAGTCAACAGTGATAACGCTACTATCTCTGCCATCTTTAAGCGACAAAACATCATGCTTCATTGTAGCTTCAGCTTTTGGCTTAGATCCTGCATGTATACACTTAGTTTCTAAATGGAACATTTCCGAATGACTTCCTTTGGTAACTTCAAACAAGGAGAAATAAACCAATCTATTTCTTTGTTCAATTTGGCAACTGACAACAACATTCATTTACATAACAAAACGTCTATATAGGCTCTTAAGCAGTTTTCTTTTCCTTTTGATAATGTTGAAATTCCCTGAAATCACTCCTATATTGTCAGTGAAACAAATTCTCTATGAATTTCGGTTAAGAGAATCCGTCATTATATCTTCCATTGTAATCTCTAAAAGTCAACTTCTAGCAATATTTATAAACGTATACATGACTTACAGAAAAATTCATAATATGGTTAATTATCGTGCACCTCTATGTTTAAGAATGGACACGTTCAAATATCGCAACACTTCTTTGTTGTACAAAACAATCCTTTTTAGTGCCGAGTATTCCTCGACTAATTGGAACACATTAATAAAGCCCAACGATTATTACTTATTCACTAATCACTATTTCAATTTATGATGACAATCTCTTAACACTCGAAGAATGTTTCTACAAGATAATCTTCGCCTGTTACATTGACCTGGTGTTTTCAAAATGATTACTGCGCCTTACGATGATTATAAAAATTAGCTCTTCTACTAAACGAGTCAGAATGAAAATGATAATTTTACTAATGCATAAAGAACGAAAATGCAAATATCAGTGAAAATACGTCATCGTCAGTTTTTTCTACTGCTAACAAAGTCTGTGAAGTATGCCTCTGAAACACAGGAAAAAATAAATCACGAATAAGTTCCATGTGGTGGTGGGAACGTTTTGAAAATACAAAAGGAAGCTAGTAAAGGAAGATTGTATGAATCAGGAGTATTTTAAGACCAGATTACTAACTACTTCTGGCTTGCATCAAGTCTCTGTGCTCACTTACTTTTGATGGATTACTGAAACACAATCAGTCATCTTTTTTCAACACTTCTATTTTGATTGATGTGCACGAGGTGCAAGGCAAACAGATTATCACTTGTTGAAAATATACTGAATAAAAATGTGTCAGTCCGACATGGTTAAAACTAACTTGTAGCTCTTTAAAATGACATTTTTGTAACACACAGCTATCAAGGTGTACGCGTCACTAGGATTACTTCTTATCCGTTCAATCTATTTTTATTGTCTCCAAATCCAGTGTGATTTGCGTTTGATTCAAATAAGTTGTATATCCTTTGTACATTTCCCTGTAAATTGTTAATGACAATTTCACTGAAGCGAATTACTCCACTTACCGTAGTACCACAAAGAATATTTTTGTGCCATCAGAATAAGCAGAAGTTCCCATAGGGCATTATAGGACATATTGATTGAAACCAGATATTCTTACATTTACTCTTAAGCAGGATATAAGTAGAAATGAAGCACCTGTTTAATGAAACGGAACTTCAAACATTCGGCTCATTGATAAAAATCTGAATACACATTATATTTAAGATACTTCAGTTCAATAGCCTGTGTCTGTGAAGTCAGTAAGTCTTGGGTAAGCATTTTAAATTTCGATTTTTGGATTATTCTATAAAGCAGCTTGCAGAATTTAACATTAAAACCTAAAGGCGGTTTCTAAAATGTGGTTTACAAAGAATGGATTAAAACTAGACACCGTGTTCTATCGAAATACAATGCGCTATAATTAAAATTCAAAGATTTCGAGGATTCTGTATAATGGAATAAGTGCATTCCAATTGACATAAGTGCTACCTAACTTTTAGTACTTCTTCTTGTATAGTCGTATTAGCGTCAGATTTAAACAAAAATTTATAATAATTATTTCTGGATATTCATCATTCTTCCTTTGACAACGGCATCATGCAAATGTTACACTCCTAAATAATTTCCTGCTTAACAGTCGTCAATTAGATGATCAACGACTAGGTCATCAGTGTTCCTTTAGGAATAAGACTCTCATGGAAAATCTTATTTATGTAGAATGAGAGGAGTTACTTGTCCCGTTTCTAAATTTCCCTCTGATTCCATTAGCCTCCAGTTCCTCTGAGTATGTGATAGGCGTTCTAGGAACACGTGAAACTTGAAAATGAATGAATCCATATCAGAGACGTTGCAGGAACGTTAACATCTTGACTACACTGACTATTTTAATTCTGGAAGAAACATGAATGGACGCCATGTACTTTGGAAGAAATCTGCCATTCTTTTCAAAGCGAGGAGTGATGATCGGTAACCTGGAACTAACAATAATCACACTTTCGTTAAGGCAAAGGAGTTCTTAGCTGTCAGATTCATGATATTCCATAAAACAAACTTTTGAGAGGTAAAACTGGGAGCATACATTTCCCAAAGTTGTCAATGGATCTCTCCAAACCATACAAAATCGTTCTTGGATTAGTGAGAAAATATGTGTTCCATATAAAACTTCACAAATTAGCTTAGAATAAATAAAGAAGATGTAATTTCAAGGCGTAACAATGTCGATGTGTTTGATTTACGAAGCACATAATTAGCATTAATGAAAAAAATGACTGGATCAGCAGTCTGACCATTACATCATGTTTCAGGAGGTCATGATTGACTAGCATTCGTAATGACTAATGACTCACCATACATCTAAATTGAAACTGCATGGGAGTTTGAGATGATGCACTGTTACACCTACTGCTCCAAAACCTTGGGGTTAAACAAGATATCATTGTATCGTCTGCTCTTCGGAATTTCACATTATAATAAGTTAAGGCTAACTTCATAATTATTTGCAAGTTGATCCTGCTCCTCAGCTTACATCCTATATTATTAATCGACTCACAACACTCATTTCCTGTACAGCTCAACTATCAGATAGAACGGAATAGAATTCGAAGTATAGCATTAATATTTCCAAATATTTCGGTAATTTCGTTACTGTCTTGATATCAACGAAATTACCCACTTCAGTTATTCCAATTTCTCAGCCATTCATTAGTTGATTTTGAAATTCAGTGAGTATGAACGCTTAAGTGGTACAGTATGTTTCACCAAAATGGTGAGTCACTAACAGGTAACGACATGACAATTCTTATTCTATGAGCGTGTAAACATGTATTATCGAGATTCAATATTCAGTTAACATGATTCCAGACAACTTTGTTTGTAGTGTGCACATTTTGTCTCCAACAAAAGACGCATATTATCGTTTTGAATGTTCATTCCGTCCTCTCTCCAACATAAAATAACTCTTTTGAATGCACCTGTCAAATATGCATAAATGAACAGGAATATTTCAAAGATAATTGAGTTCAAATTGTCCTTAGAAATAAGATTAGACGTTAGGATTCTGGAAGCATCAGTGAGAAAAACAAATCAATAGCTGCAAGCATCATATCTGAAGACGGGTTGCGTTTTTAAAGCAATTTTAAATTATCAATTTGTGTATGCTTCTCAGCAATTTGGATATTGACATTCTGCCTACCTAAAGACCTCCTCTTGATTTCTTTTAAATGTCAAATTGAGATCATTTTGAAAAAGTCACGCATGAAGACTAAAGCTGAATTTAAAGCAATTTCAGGCGTTAGAGGAATATGTAGACGTTTGAGTTTTCATTCAGATAATGTTTCCTCCTTCCTTCGTGAAACATAAAATCGCTCGAACAGTTATCATCAAGGTAAATCTCATCAAATCACTCCTAGTATTTCCATACAGGACTAAGAGTCTCTTATGCATTCCACTGCTTCTCACCATGACAAAACTAACTGAAGAGATTATGGACATCATTCAGGCTCCTCGTTCAATCTGCATTTCAGAAGTGATGCTAAGCTATTGCATTGTCTTTTTTCGGAGCGGTGCACACATATGAATTGTCGCTTGTTCTGAATTACTTAATTGTTTCTCGACACTAAACTGAAACCTTTGTGCTACTTTTAGAAGACGTCTTCTAAATTAAACGTTGTCCATCTTCTCAATCATCGCACACAGAAGTAAAAATATCTTGGGTCCATGTGAATAAAGTCTCAAGGAATGTTATTCATGCTTGTATCAGCTTCAAAGTTTAGCTGAACAGTTCAACGCCCACTTATGAACACTGTCACCTCAAAAGACTGTTCGGAAAACCACAACTTGCATCATTACTTGAGGCTGAATAAAGTATGAAGAAATGTTTCCCCAACCTTGAAACATATGACTGAGGAGACTAGATCACCTCGACGTAATCAGAATGTAAAATGAATGGAGGGAAGTTATACGCTGAGAAAAAATGTAATGTAACTAGGGATAGCGAATTAGAATGGGATTACTGGGGAATTCGATAGCCTTAAAAAGAGTGTCAGAGAGAAGGATACATGTTATGAAACATTGTGATTGATAACTTGAGGACCGAGAGCAAGTCGAATAAATAATGAAACACTAGAGACGAAGAAAATAAGAGAAGACACTGTTCGGCATGTGGGAAAAGAACGTTCATTGGAGCATTTTTGATAAGGATGTAAAGACATGTAATTTTAAAATCCTAAGTTCTTGTTTAATCGAATTTATCATAACAGCTTCAGATACATGTAGTAGGTGGACGTAAACTGTGAATGTTACTGAATTCGGAATAGTTCGGTTAATGTTGCTGACTCTCAAAACCTGTCTCGACCCTTATAAACATCTCGCATTACAATCAAATATACTTGAAGAGTTTGATCTTGACTAAGTATAAGCCATTATAGATAAGATTTTATTTTGATGAATCACACAGTGTTATACAGTATTAATTAACTGATGATGTTTCGAGCACAATCTCTTGCTCATAATCATATGATTATGGTGTCACGTGCGTCGCTTTTGGTCCAGAGTCAGGCATTCATGCACTCAGTAGTAACCGAACACATTTTTGTCAACAAAACACCAAAAAGCAATTACAAAATTTTAACACTAACAGTAGCAATCAATCAGAGATAACAATTATAAGGAAAAGAGTCAAAACGATGCATGATAACATTTGAAAAATGAAACACAGACCAAGTAGTGAAGGGTATTAATATTTAGGAAATAAGTTGATATTTTAAAGGAAGTATCAATATTGTTAACAATGTGATATTCTGATTAATTATCCTGATTCAGTATCATGCAGGGATAGAATATATGAGAAGCTGTACTCAGAACAAACAAATTTCGTCAAATTTAGGATCTGTTTAACCCCTGTGGCAAATTTCTATCATTCATCAGATATGATGAAATGACTGTGTCGTACAAGTAGGTATTGCATTACCAGATAGAACAAATTCAGCGAAATAGTGAATAAACAATCTCCTTTGTTATTCCATACTATATTACAATGATGAGAAGATTGTATTTCGAAGACAGTTTAGTTATGAATCGAAATGTGCTACAGAGGCATGATAAATTATACATCGATTGAACAGTGAATAATCTTATTTCTGAAACAAGTTATGTGTGAATAGGTCAATCCAGTTGAGGACCAGAAGCATGTCCGTGAGGTAACGTGTCAAGCGTAATACCATTCATCTACTGAGTCAAGTGGCGAAGCTCGAAATAGCTCGAATTGCATTTGCTGATAGAAAGTTACAGATGTGATGAAAGCTGGAAATTCACACCATACCCACACTTTCTTATTCTCGTTTAGCAAATCGTCGCTCCCCTCCAACCAAAAACTGCTCTCCTTGCTGCCATACTGATTATTAAGACAACTATGAAATAGTGGCAGTCTTTTTTGAAGGGACCTGTTGATGATTTAGGTAAATTTAGAAAATCAAAACAATTGATTCAGCGAAAGGACTCCATTCAACGAATTTATTATCAAGCTGAACAATCTAAATTACATGGTTTTGTATGAAGTTCTATCTGGTCAGGGAATTACATCAAAGGTGTGAGTGCATAAAATAATAATATTTGTGTGCCATGCAATCAAAATATTTGTGCTTATAGTCATAGTTGAATGTGCAGTGGAAAAACAATCAATGTCATATATAGAATAATTCATAGGATGTATAGAACTTGGAAAGTGTGTGCGATTGTAGTATTAGTAGGCAAATCGAATGAAATTAAAATGATAAATAATATTGTATGAGATTTGATTAAGAAAGTCAAGTGGAACAAGTGAAACAATACGGGGAACAGTTCAAAGTGAGAATAGTAATAGTAACAATTCACGTAATAAAGAAAGAGTATACAAATTGAATAGACAAAATGAAAAAAATTGGAAGAGTCAAAATATGATTGGGGTTTACCATACTTTAGCATAGAGGGATTAAGACCATGGACGTTTGAGGAGTTCAACGAACTTTTTCTGTACACAGAGATCCGGCTTTTCTGTTTCGATAGTCAAAGCTTCACCAACACAGATGAGTCGGGTACGTAGCAATTTCGGTAAATAGCTTTTTACGTTTAGGATGACTTTAAAGGCGGAGGCTATTAAGGTAGGGTGATCATTATCGAACAGATGTTCAATGATCGCGCTTCTTAATGCTCCACTTCCCTCTCTTAGTAGCCATGCAATATAGTGTTCTTGCACCTTCTTGGATAAAACTCGAATCGAACGATTGATAAATCTAGCTTCACACGAGCTGATTCTTGCAATCAGTACCTAAGTGCTAAATCAAAAATGCAGTCTTCTAACTAAACAGCACAAAGAAGGACTTAAACTGTTGACTCATAATAAATATATACTATTAACACGCCATAACAAGAGTGCACGTGTTGGTATTATGGATCGTACAGATTACATTCAGCCCAGATGGCACCTGAGGTATTGCCCATTTGAACACTCCACAGACACTTCAATAATTCTCAATGAGAAATAAGGAATGTGAGAATGTAAATAGCATGGAAAATGGTTTGGACTGCACACTGGAGTGAGAGTGGAACAAAATTAAGGCAATAACAAAAGAAAAAATTGTGAAGTGAAAACTACTCTACCAATGACAGTTCATTGATATATTGAGTGGGTTTTATTGTTTTGGGAAAAGAGTTTATAAAATATATGACTCTGTCCAACCGTGAAAGTAAATAGAATTCATTTTTATAAAGGTGAACATTTTTGCAAATGTGTTAGTGTGATATTATTATGTCCATTTATCTGTACTACTTAATACAAATTCGTAGTATAACGGTGAAGACAGACAAAACAGTAATAAAAGACGTATGGCGGTTGTTTAGAAATGGATGAATAGCTTGTATAACAAAATGTATTCGCATTGAACATGGAAAGATATCATCATTTAGGAAGATGACAACGGTTATGATGACGACCATCATTAAAACACAAGTGAAAGGGGACTACGAAAGTTTTTCGGGTAATTTGAAGACTCATTTCGTTTCATGGTCATTGAAAATGTCACACTGTTGCATTTATTTGGAACTAGCAATTAAAGGAACAGTGAGATTCCATGTCTGACGCATTTCCTTGATGAAAATGGAATAACCATGCTGTGTGCGAATTGGAAAAATTAGTGCAAATGAAAAGAACAATGCCTATTCTATCTTAGATGAATAATAATAATTATTTTTTACTCTGAAATAGTACTTATGATATAGTGTGGAATTTCAAGCATTTGGTAGTGTGCTGCATGCAGTCTACTCGATAACAGCAGAAACAAAACGAAAGCTCATACTACAGGGTACACATACGCTGAATTGATAATAGCAGCTTTTTGCCAATAGCAGTGACATTAAAGTCGGAAATTTGCAAAAGATGTAAAGTGATAATAATGATGGTAATAACTATGATATGCAAGTTCACTATGTTAACACACACTGTCTTTGTAATTTTAAACACTGATCAAATCCAACAATCCACACTTAATTTTATTATCTTTATCAATTGACCAACTTGACGACGAAAAATGACCCCAGACTAACGAACGATGATCAAGTTAGTAAACTTTATTTTGATACTATAACACATGTACTATTATCTTTGGTATTTGGTTTAGTGATATTCATTGTTATTTTAACTTTCAATATGTCCTTTTAACTTGACCTAAGTCTATTTTCCCACCCCTCAACTCTTTGTTATATATATACTGAGATTTTGTAAATTCCGGTTTAATAATACTTTGATAAAGCTATTAGCATTAAATAGCGAAATGTCAGTAAAAACAATATCGTCTTGTTTTTCATTCATAGGGTAATACAAAAGCCTTTCTTATAATGAATAAAATGATGGGATTATGGAAATAAGTTTCTCAAAAGGACAAATGGCAGAAGATTAAACAGCCTATTGTTCTGCAAATTACAGAGTGAGTTATAAATTCCACCCTTAACAATTAAAAGACATAATAATATCACACTAACACATTCGCGAAAATGTTCACTTTTATAAAAATGAATTCTAATTACTTTCACGGTTGGACAGAGTCATATATTTTATAAACTCTTTTCCCAAAACAATAAAACCCACTCAATATATCAATGAACTGTCATTGGTAGAGTAGTTTTCACTTCACAATTTTTTCTTTTGTTATTGCCTTAATTTTGTTCCACTCTCACTCCAGTGTGCAGTCCAAACCATTTTCCATGCTATTTACATTCTCACATTCCTTATTTCTCATTGAGAATTATTGAAGTGTCTGTGGAGTGTTGAAACGGGCAGTACCTCATTTCCATGGAATCGAGAAGATATGGAATGGCCAAGATAGGTGAGAGAATAGAACTATTACATGGTATTTTATACTTAGATTCTATTTCATTTTCATCTCTGCTACAATCACCTTGTCAACTAATCACATTGATTAGATCACGTTTATGCTATAAGGTGAAATTAACTGTCTGACATTTACAGATACTCATGACAAGACCATTTAGACCGAGTACAGTGGACATATTTGTCTCTTTCGTCGAAGCGAGAAACATTATTGTGAATAGAGACAGCAGCAGCATCCAAAGCATATCTGCCCGGCAAACCATCTGGGGTAATTACAACTTTCCGAGGAAGGTTCAGGGTCGAGCAAAAGCAGTTTCTCCATGAACTTAAAAAGCGGAAGTAGTTGCAATAAATTTAGTGGTAACATTAATATCAGTGGGTAATGTGGATAACGGGATAATTCGAATGTATTTCCATGCTACATTATTATTGGAAACAGAGCACTGCAGCGCAGAAGTAAGTATACCATCAGGACCAAGACATGAGGAAGGTTTTGGAGATTTTCGATGTTTCAGAATGACTACATAAATCTGTGGACAGGTCCATTTTTGGCATTTTTAAGCATATCAGCTGCGCCGTCATACAAATATAAGGATATGCAAGATACACATTAGCTGCATATATATTATCAACCTGGTCACAAAAAACCTGCAGATGATTATACAGAAACATGAAGATAAAATCATAAGAATATTGTGCCACGAAGTATTCTAGTAGCAGACGGTTACTTTTGTGAATATGCTCCACAACGCATACAAATAACAACGATATTAACTGACATCTAAAATCTCTGCCATGACTCTTCAAAAATCCACAATAATTTCATGGAGAGAGAAAGTGACATGAACGTACCCTACACTAAATACATATTGAACTAATACAATACTTGTATAACGGCCAATGTAACATGATTTCCTAGAATCTCCAAGAGATAATAAGAGTTCGATTAAGCATACATGCAACCATAGTCCACAACTGAAACTCTCGTTTAATTCATCTATCAACGTTAATGCTAGACGGAAAGCTGAAGTTTCACAGAGCACATTAGATCAACAGCGTAGTTCATCTGAGACAATAATACTATCCCTTTTTGTCCCAAAAGCTTAGTAAATGTCATTGTTACGTTTGTCTGATCTAGATAGTCAATCTTTTAGGCTTTCATTATATGCAGAGAAAATGTCAATCTTCAACTCACACTTCAATGTGAAGTGAACCTTTATTTCAAAAATCATGGTGAATAATATTAGCGTCAGTAAATATGCTGACCAGAAATTTGACCTATTTTATTTGTAACTTTATCTCCCTTATTTGATTTAGGCATTTAGAAGACAAATTTTGCGAGATGAGATCATTTCACAGTTTCTTCACAATCAATTTACAAATTATAGGGTGTGGGAAATCTGAATCTTATTCTTTTTACTCATAGAAGTAGGGTTCCAGAGTGATTTCAGATTACTGAATGCCTGTCTTACCGTTTTGATTCTGTCGGCTTTAACATAATCGGTGACGCCTGTAGTTGAAAGGAATTACCCCAATCGAATTTCTCCTGCTTGTCGGTCACCTTCACAACCCATATCTTTCATTTGTTCACTTGAAGTTTTGTGTTGAATGATCCTTTATACAACGTGTTGACTTTCGCATGTAAGTCTTTCAGTTCGTGTAGTAATAAGTATAGATCGTTTAAGAAATCTAAATGTTCTAGTGTCATTGTGCTAGCCCAACATATTCCGATTTTCTCGCTGTAAACACTCCTCTTCATGATCTACTCAACCGCAGTCAAGAATATCAACAGTGGCATCATGCAATGTTGTATGTCGCTTGTCTTCACTCTAAAGCCTCCACTGGGGATCACTTGATATAGCATTGTAATATGGCAGTTAAATGAGGTTGATAAAAGTTCGTTGCACTGCACTCTGATGGAATAAAACAGTTTCCAAAACACTTCATAATCAACTCTGTTGAAAGTCTTTTCAAAGTAGAGATTTTATTTGTAAAATATTATTCTTCAATTCAAAATACCAGTGGCCATATTGTCTTAGATGTGTGGAAAAAGGTCTGGAGACTGACAAAACCAACTGTGAGGGTACTTATGTGTATCAGTAGCCTTCGTAGGGTCACAACAGTGAGATTGTGTTTAGAGTAAATACAAGCTAATGAGCAAATGCAGATCCATCAAGATTTGACGGCAAACAGCTGGGTGCAATGCAAAAATGGTTTTGGAGACATTCATACCAGTCGGGAAGCAGCGAACAAGTGATAACAGTAATAGGGGGGGAGTTGTGAACACTCTTCGTTATCCGTACTTAAAATTACTGAAGCAGCATGTTTCGAAATGTATGACGAATTATATCTATTCGATAGAATTTTTTGTCAAATGTTCGCTATCAAATATTTCGCTCAATAGGTAGCAGAATGTTACGTTTGCAACATCTTTTCTGAAGTCAAATAAATTGAAAGACGCAGGTGCTTTGGCGACATCATTTTTAAATACATATAATCAGTGCTATCATTAATAAGAATCAGAAGTTACGATAAAGTAGAATACACCCATTTTAATGGGTATCTCACAATTTACTTCATTAAGCTTCTGCATGAATTATGCTCATAATATAACAAAATGTTTAATTACTCTTTGTGCACTCATAAGGACCTCATGAGTCAGGTGCATATATCAATAATCATAAGTAACATCACATTATGGAATTCCTTTGATACATCTGGACAAAGTAAGAACAACAGAGTGCTCAGGATAACATAAAGTAGTTACAAGTTGTTGAATCTAATCAACTGCAAACAACGTGGAACATTTAGAATCTCAACGTACAAAATCATTGGACTCTAATGAAATAGTTAGACAAATATTTTGTTGATGTATCAGTGCGCTTTCTAGTATTGACAGGCTAAATATCGTGAGTTGAACAGAAGGGTTTTATCTTTTCATCTTAGATTTTGAATCTAAAAGTAGGAAGACTGGTTTCTTACCGGTTGCATCAAATGTTGCTTTTAAAATTTGTGTTCTTCGAAGGTTATCTGATAAATTTCGATGAAAGCAATTGCCCTGTTGGCATTTTAATAATGGTGAGTCTATCATTCTGTCTTTCTTGCGAATAGACTTTGTTTCAATGCACTAATATATTGTTCTCACTAGACCATTTAAATTCAGATACGGTCCATTCCTAAAACCTTGACGATGAATATGTCACTTCATTTTGCCTGTATCCTGTAGCGCGATTAATGTTCTAATATACCACTTCCAATGTACATTCCTAATGCATGTGAATTCGCATTCTCATAATGGAAGTTTGTTGGTGATCTGACATAATAGCCCCACAGTTTCTTCTCGTATTTGCTACATATACGTATTCTGACTTTGATGCTTTAAAAATAAAATGGGAAACCATTGTTATTCTAGAACTTGAGTACTTTTGAGAGTGATGTTTAAACTCACCGAGTAAACCAGTGAAAACTATCACTGTATGCGTATAAGCAACTTATCGGAAAATCTTCAAATAATTAAATCGTCATTAAAAGTTTGATTCTAGTATGTCATTTGTATATTTAAGTAAATTGTATATCACTTCCTTCAAAACTGTCAGTTGGACCTTCATCCAGCATACGATCCATCCACTGATAATTTTCCAATTATCAAATTTCAAACACTTACATCCTCTTAGTACGTAATTCTCACGTGATTTCATCTTATATTTTGAAACCACTACATTAATTTCACACATACAACCAAAACTTCAGTGGTAAACAGAATACTGTACTCTCTATTTTCTGAATTTTCGACCATTATCGGTGTTTCAGAACTTGTATCTCTCCAAAATTAAAAAGTTTTCTGATCGTGAAATACCGAATTCCATTTCAGAGAGGATAGTTTGTTCGATTCTAATCCTATAAGTGAACGAACTGTTATGAGAAGTAATTTGAGATTGTTAACATGTTTGGAGACCTAATTAACTATGAAGCAGATGAATGAATTATGAAATTGAAATTTGTAGCCTTTTTAAGGCAAGAACTTATCACAATCGATATCTGGGATATCTTTCACGAACCGGGAATATCTAAACAATAATTTACTGAATTAAAGTTGTCCATTATACATTTCAGAGGACTAACGAGTGAAGAAAAGATGTTCTTTCCGATTACCTACTTATCCAGCTCTACAGTGATTAATTCGTAATAGATAAATTGCTGGTAATATTGACAGCAATATCAAAATTTCCTGCGGTATATGTTCGTGATCTGTTGGCAGTTTATAGGCATACTTCAAATTTCAAAAGCAAATTATCACCAGTAATCAAGAATACGTAATAATGAGCGCTAGTGATTAATGAGTACAATGAATCACATTCAGCTGTCATATGAATGGATGACATCATGCAATGCAGTGTTCATAAGTGTGTAGACTCCAATGCAGACCAGAGTAGGGAGATTGGCTGAATTTAATCCTTTTAATACACACATTTCTGGCCGTTTCAAGCTAACTTTTATGACAGTCACTGTTGTTATCCCTATCAGACTTCTTGCTGTTATTAAGATTTTATCACTGTTTGCTACGTCATAACTGTTTCTTAAATTCACTGTTGTATTTGTTAGTAATCTCAGGAAAATACCACTTGACACACAGCCTGTTTGATTATTTGGTAGGACCTTCACCATTATGACTGCACAAACCACCAGATGTTAGAAATGTACACCACTGAGAGGCATAGCATATTTCAATCTCTGTTGGTTATCACATTCAGTGGAATCTGATAGTCATCTTATTTCCCTGACGATACAATGACAGTGTTAAACGCTGTTTTCACACCAAGCTCTCTGGTATAAATCTCATCCACCTTAATCAGTTAGCTTCAAAATATCTCATATCGCACATACGCATGTTTCTTCATCATGAAAGCGAAATTATGGACATTAGATATAATGAGTTTCGACGCCAAGTATTTCCGTATCTTAATATTATCATAACAATTTTAGTTTTTGATGACAAACTTCATCACTTATTATTCTAGATAGAGCAACATTTACATTATCTCTATTAACCGAGTTAGTCAGTAGACATAAAAGATTCCTGCGATATGATTAAGGATGTCACATTGTTTGAATTCGCTGACGTTTTGAGACAGAAAAACTCTGAAAAGCTCAAAAAGGAACTAGAAGTCTGATGCCTAGACAAATTTTGAAGTACCAAATTGTCAGATCAAACTTATCAATAATTAGGTTTAACACAATTACTTTCTTTGATAAATTTGAATTAGGCATTTAGAAGACAAATTTCACGAGATGAGATCATTTCGTAGTTTCTTCACAATCGCTTTAAAACTAGTATTGTGCACAACAATAAAATGAAATGCGTGAAAAATACTCAATTATACGAAACAGAAGTACAAATTAATGCCGAATCATATTTAAATAGGTCAAGTACTCCATGGTAGGCGAAGGTAACGGTCACATTCACTGGGTTTATAAGACAAATAGGTATGGTAATATTGACTCAGATGAACTACGCTGTTGATCTAATGTGCTCTGTGAAACTTCAGCTTTCCGTCTAGCATTAACGTTGATAGATGAATTAAACGAGAGTTTCAGTTGTGGACTATGGTTGCATGTATGCTTAATCGAACTCTTATTATCTCTTGGAGATTCTAGGAAATCATGTTACATTGGCCGTTATACAAGTATTGTATTAGTTCAATATGTATTTAGTGTAGGGTACGTTCATGTCACTTTCTCTCTCCATGAAATTATTGTGGATTTTTGAAGAGTCATGGCAGAGATTTTAGATGTCAGTTAATATCGTTGTTATTTGTATGCGTTGTGGAGCATATTCACAAAAGTAACCGTCTGCTACTAGAATACTTCGTGGCACAATATTCTTATGATTTTATCTTCATGTTTCTGTATAATCATCTGCAGGTTTTTTGTGACCAGGTTGATAATATATATGCAGCTAATGTGTATCTTGCATATCCTTATATTTGTATGACGGCGCAGCTGATATGCTTAAAAATGCCAAAAATGGACCTGTCCACAGATTTATGTAGTCATTCTGAAACATCGAAAATCTCCAAAACCTTCCTCATGCCTTGGTCCTGATGGTATACTCACTGTTGCGCTGATATATTATGTTACCTCCTTATCAACACATGCAGTGCTTTGTTTCCAATAATAATGTAGCATGGAAATACATTCGAATTATCCCGTTATCCACATTACCTACTGATATTAATGTTACCACTAAATTTATTGCAACTACTTCCGCTTTTTGAAATTCATGGAGAAACTGCTTTTACTCGACCTTGAACCTTCCTCGGAGAGTTGTAATGACTTCAGATAGTTTGCCGGGCAGATGTGCTTTGGATGCTGCTGCTATCTCTATTCACAATAATGTTTCCCGCTTCGACGAAAGAGACAAATATGTCCACTGTACTCGGTCTAAATGGTCTTGTCATGAGTATCTGTAAATGTCAGACAGTTAATTTCACCTTATAGCATAAACGTGATCTAATCAATGTGATTAGTTGACAAGGTGATTGTAGCAGAGATGACAATGAAATAGAAGCTAAGTATAAAATACCATGTAATAGTTCTATTCTCTCACCTTTCTTGGTTATTCCGTACCTTGTCGATTCCATGGAAATGTTTCTTCAACATCTCCTCATTAGGAAGTGAAGACTCACTTAACCCCGTATCTATTGTTATTTACTGCACTAATCATAAAGTATTATGTTATAGTGCGAAGGGCATTACAATTTGTCAGTAGAGCGATTAGTGTGCTACTAGTCGGCTCGTTACCATTGTAACCGACGAACATCGTAACTCATGCAAGAAATGGGCTGAGCCCAAGTCGTCTGACTTTCATCACCCCTCTAATTCACAGCTGTCTCCTTGCATCTCATCAAGTAGGACAAGTAGTTATTATTAAAGATTATATGTTAACACAACTATCTACAAGAACTCAATGATACACCGTTTGCCCGCATCCTGTATGATAGGAAAATTGTTAAGGGTGGAATTTATAACTCACTCTGTAATTTGCAGAATAATTAGCTGTTTAATCTTCTCCCATTTGTCCTTTTGAGAACCCAATTTCCATAATCTCATCATTTTAGTTATTAACATCATTATTATCACTTTACATCTTTTGCAAATTTCCGACTTTAATGTCACCGCTAAAACCAAAATGCTGCCATTATCAATTCAGCGTATGTATACCCTGTAATATTAGCTTTCGTTTTGTTTTTGCTGTTATCGAGTAGACTGGATGCAGCACACTACCAAATGCTTGAAATTCCACACTATATCATAAGTACTATTTCAGAGTAAAAAATAATTATTATTATTCATCTAAGATAGAATAAGCATTGTTCATTTCATTTGCACTTATTTTTCCAATTCACGCACAGCATGGTTATTCCATTTTCATCAAGGAAATGCGTCAGACATGGAATCTCACTGTTTCTTTAATTGCTAGTTCCAAATAAATGCAACAGTGTGACATTTTCAATGACCATGAAACGAAATGAGTCTTCAAATTACCCGAAAAACTTTCGTAGTCCCCTTTCACTTGTGTTTTAATAATGGTCGTCATCATAACCGTTGTCATCTTCCTAAATGATGATATCTTTCCATGTTCAAGGCGAATACATTTCGTTATACAAGCTATTCATCCTTTTCTAAACAACCGCCATACGTCTTTTATTACTGTTTTGTCTGTCTTCACCGTTATACTACGAATTTGTATTAAGTAGTACAGATAAATGGACATAATAATATCACACTAACACATTTGCAAAAATGTTCACCTTTATAAAAATGAATTCTATTTACTTTCACGGTTGGACAGAGTCATATATTTTATAAACTCTTTTCCCAAAACAATGAAACCCACTCAATATATGAAAAATCTGTCACTGGTACAGTTGTTTTCACTTCACAATTTTTTCTTTTGTTATTGCTTCAATTTTGATCCACTCTGAATCCAGTGTGCAGTCCAAACCATTTTCCATGCTATTTACATTCTCACATTCCTTATTTCTCATTGAGAATTATTGAAGTGTCTGTGGAGTGTTCAAATAGGCAATACCTCAGGTGCCATCTGGGCTGAATGTAATCTGTACGATCCATAATACCAACACGTGCACTCTTGTTATGGCGTGTTAATAGTATATATTTGTTATGAGTCAACAGTTTAAGTCCTTCTTTGTGCTCTTTAGTCAGTAGTGAAAACTACTGTACCAGAGACAGATTTTTCATATATTGAGTGGGTTTCATTGTTTTGGGAAAAGAGTTTATAAAATATATGACTCTGTCCAACCGTGAAAGTAAATAGAATTCATTTTTATAAAGGTGAACATTTTTGCAAATGTGTTAGTGTGATATTATTATGTCCATTTATCTGTACTACTTAATACAAATTCGTAGTATAACGGTGAAGACAGACAAAACAGTAATAAAAGACGTATGGCGGTTGTTTAGAAAAGGATGAATAGTTTGTATAACGAAATGTATTCTACATGAACATGGAAAGATATCATCATTTAGGAAGATGACAACGGGTATGATGAAGACCATTATTAAAACACAAGTGAAAGGGGACTACGAAAGTTTTTCGGGTAATTTGAAGACTCATTCCGTTTTATGGTCATTGAAAATGTCACACTGTTGCATTTATTTGGAACTAGCAATTAAAGAAACAGTGAGATTCCATGTCTGACGCATTTCCTTGATGAAAATGGAATAACCATGCTGTGCATGAATTGGAAAAATAAGTGCAAATGAAATGAACAATGCTTATTCTATCTTAGATGAATAATAATAATTATTTTTTACTCTGAAATAGTACTTATGATAAAGCGTGGAATTTCAAGCATTTGGTAGTGTGCTGCATCCAGTCTACTCGATAACAGCAAAAACAAAACGAAAGCTAATATTACAGGGTATACATACGCTGAATTGATAATGGCAGCATTTTGGTTTTAGCGGTGACATTAAAGTCGGAAATTTGCAAAAGATGTAAAGTGATAATAATGATGTTAATAACTAAAATGATGAGATTATGGAAATTGGGTTCTCAAAAGGACAAATGGGAGAAGATTAAACAGCTAATTATTCTGCAAATTACAGAGTGAGTTATAAATTCCACCCTTAACAATTTTCCTATCATACAGGATGCGGGCAAACGGTGTATCATTGAGTTCTTGTAGATAGTTGTGTTAACATATAATCTTTAATAATAACTACTTGTCCTACTTGATGAGATGCAAGGAGACAGCTGTGAATTAGAGGGGTGATGAAAGTCAGACGACTTGGGCTCAGCCCATTTCTTGCATGAGTTACGATGTTCGTCGGTTACAATGGTAACGAGCCGACTAGTAGCACACTAATCGCTCTACTGACAAATTGTAATGCCCTTCGCACTATAACATAATACTTTATGATTAGTGCAGTAAATAACAATAGATACGGGGTTAAGTGAGTCTTCACTTCCTAATGAGGAGATGTTGAAGAAACATTTCCATGGAATCGACAAGGTACGGAATAACCAAGAAAGGTGAGAGAATAGAACTATTACATGGTATTTTATACTTAGCTTCTATTTCATTGTCATCTCTGCTACAATCACCTTGTCAACTAATCACATTGATTAGATCACGTTTATGCTATAAGGTGAAATTAACTGTCTGACATTTACAGATACTCATGACAAGACCATTTAGACCGAGTACAGTGGACATATTTGTCTCTTTCGTCGAAGCGGGAAACATTATTGTGAATAGAGATAGCAGCAGCATCCAAAGCACATCTGCCCGGCAAACTATCTGAAGTCATTACAACTCTCCGAGGAAGGTTCAAGGTCGAGTAAAAGCAGTTTCTCCATGAATTTCAAAAAGCGGAAGTAGTTGCAATAAATTTAGTGGTAACATTAATATCAGTAGGTAATGTGGATAACGGGATAATTCGAATGTATTTCCATGCTACATTATTATTGGAAACAAAGCACTGCATGTGTTGATAAGGAGGTAACATAATATATCAGCGCAACAGTGAGTATACCATCAGGACCAAGGCATGAGGAAGGTTTTGGAGATTTTCGATGTTTCAGAATGACTACATAAATCTGTGGACAGGTCCATTTTTGGCATTTTTAAGCATATCAGCTGCGCCGTCATACAAATATAAGGATATGCAAGATACACATTAGCTGCATATATATTATCAACCTGGTCACAAAAAACCTGCAGATGATTATACAGAAACATGAAGATAAAATCATAAGAATATTGTGCCACGAAGTATTCTAGTAGCAGACGGTTACTTTTGTGAATATGCTCCACAACGCATACAAATAACAACGATATTAACTGACATCTAAAATCTCTGCCATGACTCTTCAAAAATCCACAATAATTTCATGGAGAGAGAAAGTGACATGAACGTACCCTACACTAAATACATATTGAACTAATACAATACTTGTATAACGGCCAATGTAACATGATTTCCTAGAATCTCCAAGAGATAATAAGAGTTCGATTAAGCATACATGCAACCATAGTCCACAACTGAAACTCTCGTTTAATTCATCTATCAACGTTAATGCTAGACGGAAAGCTGAAGTTTCACAGAGCACATTAGATCAACAGCGTAGTTCATCTGAGTCAATATTACCATACCTATTTGTCTTATAAACCCAGTGAATGTGACCGTTACCTTCGCCTACCATGGAGTACTTGACCTATTTAAATATGATTCGGCATTAATTTGTACTTCTGTTTCGTATAATTGAGTATTTTTCACGCATTTCATTTTATTGTTGTGCACAATACTAGTTTTAAAGCGATTGTGAAGAAACTACGAAATGATCTCATCTCGTGAAATTTGTCTTCTAAATGCCTAATTCAAATTTATCAAAGAAAGTAATTGTGTTAAACCTAATTATTGATAAGTTTGATCTGACAATTTGGTACTTCAAAATTTGTCTAGGCGTCAGTCATCGAGTTGCTTCTGGGAATTTAGGAGTTTCCTCTGTCTAAAATTTGCATAAGGGAATATATGCGAATGTCTGTTAGTACTTCTTTCAGGGCCGAATTCGGAATGCTGTCAGTATACCTCAAAACGTCAGCGAATTCAAACAATGTGACATCCTTAATCATATCGCAGGAATCTTTTATGTCTACTGACTAACTCGGTTAATAGAGATAATGTAAATGTTGCTCTATCTAGAATAATAAGTGATGAAGTTTGTCATCAAAAACTAAAATTGTTATGATAATATTAAGATACGGAAATACTTGGCGTCGAAACTCATTATATCTAATGTCCATAATTTCGCTTTCATGATGAAGAAACATGCGTATGTGCGATATGAGATATTTTGAAGCTAACTGATTAAGGTGGATGAGATTTATACCAGAGAGCTTGGTGTGAAAACAGCGTTTAACACTGTCATTGTATCGTCAGGGAAATAAGATGACTATCAGATTCCACTGAATGTGATAACCAACAGAGATTGAAATATGCTATGCCTCTCAGTGGTGTACATTTCTAACATCTGGTGGTTTGTGCAGTCATAATGGTGAAGGTCCTACCAAATAATCAAACAGGCTGTGTGTCAAGTGGTATTTTCCTGAGATTACTAACAAATACAACAGTGAATTTAAGAAACAGTTATGACGTAGCAAACAGTGATAAAATCTTAATAACAGCAAGAAGTCTGATAGGGATAACAACAGTGACTGTCATAAAAGTTAGCTTGAAACGGCCAGAAATGTGTGTATTAAAAGGATTAAATTCAGCCAATCTCCCTACTCTGGTCTGCATTGGAGTCTACACACTTATGAACACTGCATTGCATGATGTCATCCATTCATATGACAGCTGAATGTGATTCATTGTACTCATTAATCACTAGCGCTCATTATTACGTATTCTTGATTACTGGTGATAATTTGCTTTTGAAATTTATAGTATGCCTATAAACTGCCAACAGATCACGAACATATACCGCAGGAAATTTTGATATTGCTGTCAATATTAGCAGCAATTTATCTATTACGAATTAATTACTGTAGAGCTGGATAAGAAGGTAATCGGAAAGAACATCTTTTCTTCACTCGTTAGTCCTCTGAAATGTATAATGGACAACTTTAATTCAGTAAATTATTGTTTAGATATTCCCGGTTCGTGAAAGATATCCCAGATATCGATTGTGATAAGTTCTTGCCTTAAAAAGGCTACAAATTTCAATTTCATAATTCATTCATCTGCTTCATAGTTAATTAGGTCTCCAAACATGTTAACAATCTCAAATTACTTCTCATAACAGTTCGTTCACTTATAGGATTAGAATCGAACAAACTATCCTCTCTGAAATGGAATTCGGTATTTCACGATCAGAAAACTTTTTAATTTTGGAGAGATACAAGTTCTGAAACACCGATAATGGTCGAAAATTCAGAAAATAGAGAGTACAGTATTCTGTTTACCACTGAAGTTTTGGTTGTATGTGTGAAATTAATGTAGTGGTTTCAAAATATAAGATGAAATCACGTGAGAATTACGTACTAAGAGGATGTAAGTGTTTGAAATTTGATAATTGGAAAATTATCAGTGGATGGATCGTATGCTGGATGAAGGTCCAACTGACAGTTTTGAAGGAAGTGATATACAATTTACTTAAATATACAAATGACATACTAGAATCAAACTTTTAATGACGATTTAATTATTTGAAGATTTTCCGATAAGTTGCTTATACGCATACAGTGATAGTTTTCACTGGTTTACTCGGTGAGTTTAAACATCACTCTCAAAAGTACTCAAGTTCTAGAATAACAATGGTTTCCCATTTTATTTTTAAAGCATCAAAGTCAGAATACGTATATGTAGCAAATACGAGAAGAAACTGTGGGGCTATTATGTCAGATCACCAACAAACTTCCATTATGAGAATGCGAATTCACATGCATTAGGAATGTACATTGGAAGTGGTATATTAGAACATTAATCGCGCTACAGGATACAGGCAAAATGAAGTGACATATTCATCGTCAAGGTTTTAGGAATGGACCGTATCTGAATTTAAATGGTCTAGTGAGAACAATATATTAGTGCATTGAAACAAAGTCTATTCGCAAGAAAGACAGAATGATAGACTCACCATTATTAAAATGCCAACAGGGCAATTGCTTTCATCGAAATTTATCAGATAACCTTCGAAGAACACAAATTTTAAAAGCAACATTTGATGCAACCGGTAAGAAACCAGTCTTCCTACTTTTAGATTCAAAATCTAAGATGAAAAGATAAAACCCTTCTGTTCAACTCACGATATTTAGCCTGTCAATACTAGAAAGCGCACTGATACATCAACAAAATATTTGTCTAACTATTTCATTAGAGTCCAATGATTTTGTACGTTGAGATTCTAAATGTTCCACGTTGTTTGCAGTTGATTAGATTCAACAACTTGTAACTACTTTATGTTATCCTGAGCACTCTGTTGTTCTTACTTTGTCCAGATGTATCAAAGGAATTCCATAATGTGATGTTACTTATGATTATTGATATATGCACCTGACTCATGAGGTCCTTATGAGTGCACAAAGAGTAATTAAACATTTTGTTATATTATGAGCATAATTCATGCAGAAGCTTAATGAAGTAAATTGTGAGATACCCATTAAAATGGGTGTATTCCACTTTATCGTAACTTCTGATTCTTATTAATGATAGCACTGATTATATGTATTTAAAATTGATTTCACCAAAGCACCTGCGTCTTTCAATTTATTTGACTTCAGAAAAGATGTTGCAAACGTAACATTCTGCTACCTATTGAGCGACATGAAACAGATTACCCATAGAGATGATCAGAGCTCCTGAGAAACTTTTCAGTCAGCTAGAGTGAACTGTGGAGATCTGTATGAGGTGCAAACTATCTATTGAAGCGTGTTATTGCACTTATAACTCAAGAGAATAATAACAGTTGTAAAATTAATAATTATCATAATAAAACTACTACTGAATCAGCAATTCCGCGTCTTCAAAATTCAGTGACGCATAGTTTCGGTTACTTATACCACGTCAGTTGTGGGTACAGGCAGTTTGAATTTCAGCTTACAATTATCACTGGCAACGAATTTTATTTACATTGTTCACGCACCAGTAAGCAACAGGATTCAAACTGTACAGATCATAGTAACAATATATTATTTCCAAACCTCGCCTAATTTACTAGCTCTTCACTTATCCATACCAAGAAAAGAGGAGGAGTCTGAAGCGTAACTGGCGAGTCTTCTCTAGAAAATCAATCAAAATGGTGAAGAGACTTTAGAGCACAGAAAAATCAATTTGAATTCAAAAATATTAAAAACAAATTTAGTTTTGCTCGTATTAGGGAGGCAAAATGACGCGCACTAGTGAGAGCCTTCAAGAATTCAGTCAGCCAGCCAGTGTGTCCTCTCACGATGAATGCAAAAATAAGACTGCAGACGTGTAATGTACTTACAATATACGAGGCTGGGAAGGCTACTCAGGTAGCCAAGGAAATAAGAAGATATTTTATAGATGTGCTACGTATCTGAGAGAGCATCTGTAATGTATGCGGACCACCAAAATTTTCAGATAACGAGTCAGTAATCTACTCCATTCCCCCTTATAAAATCCACGAGCATGCAGTGGAAGTGGCTATCATGATGTTGCCAAAGGTAGAAAGAGATCTGATGCAGTGGGAATCTATTTCTTCTTTTAGGATAATGACGGAAAGGTTCACCTCAAAAGAAAGGAAGTTTACAATCATCTGATGCTACACATTACAAACAAATCGAAGCAAAGTCGGAGTCAAAACGCGGTATCACTGTGGAAACCTGTGTGGAAATCTCCAAAAGCGATGTTCAAGTAAAACATATGCCATCGTTTTGAGGAGAAAGAAGAAGAAAGATAAAGAATGACTCTCAATAGACACCTGGAATACTTTGGAAGACTTTGCGGTGAATACCAGATTAAGACAAGTCTTTATTTTGTCACCAGCTGACAAACATTTACAGTTGAGTACCTATCAATCGAAAGCGGAACCTGACAATTTCTACCCTGGGTATAATTCCAAGTTCTATGACTTTGTTGAAAATAATTTCTTCTCTGTTTCTGACTTTTGAATTTCTGTATGGCATCTCAGTAACATCTTCTTAATCAACCATTTATTTATTCCGTCTGCCTATTACATAATTTATTTTTTGGATACGTGTCTGCATGCTCCTTCGCTAACATCCTATTTCATATTATGAAACTCTTGTCACATTTTAGATACATTTCGATGACGTAGACAGTAACCGTAACTATTTTTAATTTTTGTTTGACAATCCTAATGTACACAAACAAAATAATTACATAAATGCAATGGTATAAATACGTGAATGAATTCGGCGAGAAGAGACTATTCTCTGAGCTTATTGTTCCTATATGAATGTCTGGATGGATATTTTCAGGGGATGATTCATGTGAGATATCACACAACCTCGAAGACTTGTAGGCGAAAACTATTAAACTGCTTGAGGTAGTAGGCAGTGAATCCAGGACAGATTTCAGCTGAATATAGAAATAAACAGAGGTGATGAACGAAACCGACCAACAGCAACAACGACATCAACGGCAGAGGTTTGACAGAAGTTACTTTCTTCCTTCACTTAAATAAGAGGCATTGTTTCAACCCCAGTTGAACGGATGAGGATATCAATGGCAACTAGAATCGCATTTGCAGTGTCGGTGAAATAAAATAATACATTATGCATTTACTTATATTGCTTAGTACTAGTAAGTAGTGTAAAAGTAAAGAGACATGAAATGCTAGTGGCAGGATGATGGAGAATACTAAAAGAATTTATAGCTTGTAAAACAAAACGTATTGGCTGTGAACAAGGAACACGGAAAACAAGAGAACTGTGTTAACCAGCAGGGTTTTATTACTCTTTTCAACAGACTGGATGGATGATTATAAATACAGTCATGAACATGAAAAATACGAAGTCAATGGGAAGTGCGAAAATTACTTGGCTAATTTGTAGATTCATTTCATATTACAGTCACAGAAAATTCCATATCGTTTGGGATAACACTTCAAAAAACAGTCAGTCTTCAATTTGGGTGTATTCTTTTGACTGTAATCAAAGATATAGGTGTTTGTGAATATGAAACTTATGTACAAATTAAATGAGACATGTCTATTCAAATTTTAGTGGAAAGGAAATAGATAATTTTTCAATGAGGTGGGTTCAGTTTCTTTGACTGCAGGGCTGCATTTATGTCAGCAATGGTCAGAAGAAAGATGAATTATCCATACAATATTCGCTAACTTCAATCACTATATAAACAGTTTAGTGAAATCGTGAATAATGATACTAGTGCTAGTTTGGCAAAAATATTTATTGTTTCGAGATTATGATCCATTTCACAGCAAATATTCTACCGGCATAAAAGATCAGTGTAAAACACAAAGCCTTAGTAATATTGAGCATCATAGCGAAAGGTGTTCGTAAATACCTTGGCTCATAACCTGATTGACTGCCTTACAATTTTGGATCATATACGCAGGCCGTTCTTTGAATTACTGTTATCTGAGGATATGCTTTTCAGAGGACCTCGAGTTGTTCCCATTTCCAAATAGTCCCACTCTTTCAGTCTTTGTCCTGACGATGCTAGTCACAATGTTGTGTAATTGAGAAACGTCACTCTGACATTCTAATCAACACCATAGAATTCGCCATTTAAAGAAATCTGACTTATTACCGCCAATGACATTCTCTATCTTCCCAATTCACGACTTTACCCGATTCATTTCACATTTTGATAATGTCGCGATGAACTAGTCTACTCAGTAATATCATGTTTCACAGGCAAGAGAACATTTTCCATCATGTTTGATTTCGTCGTATTCTATGATTCCAGTTGAAGTTTCTTTGCTTTACTTTGCTGATGATTCAGCTTCAAACTGTGTAACTGACACTTTGAAAGTGTTTTGCCCGTGACGAATGATTCCTAAAATTTTATTCACATGGTACCTAACACACCAGTACTCCTGTAATCTGTGATTGAGAAGAAAGAATGTTGTGTAATTGAGGAAGCATCTTCGAAAGGTAGTGTAATAGCTCTGATTTTTATAGTTTGAAACGATAAAGTCATACACAAAGAGAAATGCTTTACTTGTAAGCACTACTGTAACAAAATGTGATGGAAGTGCATGTTCCGATAAACACGTTGAACGATGCGCACTGTGACAAATTCCTCATGGTAGTGAAAATAGGAAAATATATATTTTTTACATTCTTTTTAGAGATAATGTTCACCATGTCCCCTCACTGCAACTGCTACGATAACAACAACCTCGTTGTGAAGTTCTTCATATTTTACTCGCATGAATGTTAATATGATGAACATGATTTTAATAAGATTTGTCATGGTGAGCAGTGATGGATTACGGAACAGACGTTTCATCCTTCAAATAATTATGAAGACTAATTACGTAACTTTCACTTGAATCATGTCTGTCCAAATCACCTTAATTTTGATGCATAGATGTGGGAAACACCATAAATAATTTTTTATCAGTAATTTGAGTTTGACTCTGAAAACTACAGGATCAGGTGAACAGAATGTTAATTTCAAAATACTAGCGCAGCATTATAAAAGTGATACTTGAAAATCGTTTGCCTGATTATTTCATACAAGGTTACCTTTCTCATTCATCCATTATAGGTAAAATGTATTTTGACAAAGTCTCACAATGTTATGCAGTAATATTTACTGATGACGTTTCGACCACAATTTATTTATTTATTATCAATCATATCAAAGTACTCACAGAACTTTCTAACTTCGTTCATATAATTCCATTACTTTCCATCGCTTGATTTGATTGGTAGTAGTATTTTCCATATATGTGGTATGAGTGATGATGCCACATAAGGAAAAGACATAAAAGCCCATACGTAGGATTCTTAATAAAGCAGGATTTAGAGTAGCATTTAAACCTACAGACTCACTCAGGGACAAGCTCTGTAGTTTGGAGGACGCAGTTGACCCAGTTAGACAAAATCATATAATTTACAAAAACTTTGCAATGACTGTGAGTAAGGTGAACTAAACAGATCAAACTAGTAGGTCGGGGTAGTCAGATTGTCGGATGATATGAATTTAGCTCAGGTGAGCAAAGTTGACCCTGAGAAGATAAGTAATTTAGAAAAGAACTCAGCGATCGCACTGCGTGCATTAACACACAAACACACAATAGGGTGAGTGAGAGAGGGTTTAAATTCTAACATGCAATATACGTAGGTAGAGAGAGATGTTGATTACTGAATCTCGCCTGGTTCATCGAGTCTGTACCCACCACGTGCAATATGAATGACTCATCACTCATACCGGAAATATGGAAAATACTACTACTAATCAAGTCAAGCGATGGAAAGTAATGGAATTACATAAACGAAGTTAGAAAATTCTGTGAGTACCTTGATATGATGGATAATAAATAAATAAATTGTGGTCGAAACGTCATCAGTAAATATTACTGTATAACATTGTGAGACGTTATCAAAACACACACTACCCATAATGCAATTATACTCTACCACAATGCACAAGTTCAATTCTTATATCTTCCCAATCATTGTCTTAAACTATTCAAAATCTCTGTATCCAGTTTCGGTTGTTACAACTGCCGAAATTCTTATCTGCATATACATGTTAGTTAATATTCACAACTGAATGGACACATAATTCAAGGAATGTGGAGGTAACGAGAATTGTTGGGATACCCAGTCAGAATGATTTACAACGTCTACGATATGGTGACAGCATTCATACTGAAATATACTTTTAAAATGTCGCGAGTTAGTTTTAATCACGATTTGTTGATTCACTGAGTTCCACCTTAAATTGTCGACAAAATCAGAACGTGTTCTTCAAAAGCCAATGAAAACCGAATGACCTATCATGCTGCATAACATTCACACCATGCGAAAACTATTCATATTTCATTTACTCTCCAACTTCAGTGGTACATACAAACAAGAGTGTTGTTGCGAGTAGAAGTGTTATGACGGTTTAAAGACTGATCATTTATTTTCATTAGTATTCACAAGGTCGCTCATTATTCACGAGTAACTTTCTCACTTTCATTCTGACACATTTAATAGAAGAGTTAGATATTTGGGCTAAATATAATGGAGAATGCTGAGGCTGACTCAGTCAGAAAGGGAATTGAAGCCGTTAGAATAAAAAGTAGTTTCTAATGAATTTGAACATGATTAAGAGGGAAATAAAGTGGTTTGATGTTTGTGTTCGGTTGGCTGAATAATTAATGAATGTTGGATTGTGTAGAGGGAACGTGTAAAACTGTTAAAGGAAGAAAGAAAACACAAGACGGGGAATAGCTTTCAACGGATACCTGGAAGCTAGTAGAAGAAAAGAGAGCAAGATGGTGAAAGAGAAGGTGACACAACACAGTTCAAAGATAGACAACAGAAAGAGAAGCTGAGCTCAAGCTACAGTGCACTGAACAAAGAAAGAAGTGAAGAATAGTGCTAGGAATAACAACAAACATATCTGTTGCATACTGGCTGGCAAGTGAAGCAGAAAAGATCTACTGCAGTTAAAAGGAACCTCCGAAAACTATGTTAGATACGCTGGTCACTATTCGCGAAAGGATCAACACAAATAAGACCTATGAAAGGTGGTCGTGAGAACCAAATTACCGAGGAAGAGAGGTAGATAAACCGACATGCTGATCACTTCAAATGACTCTTGAATAGACCGTCACTTGCAACTCGCGAAGAAATACCATCAGCAGCACGTATACAGCTGCCTGTGAATGGACATTAATCCTGAAACGAAAGCGAAAAATCTTGAATGTAATCAAGCTACTAAACGTCGACAGGAAAAGTAGCAGCGTCAGATGAAATTCCGTTCCGAAGCACTGAAAACGAACCAAAGGATTGTATCACATATGTTCACGCTAATAATATTAAAGGTTTGAAGTGAATGAGAGGTAGCAACCCATTGCAATATAGGCTGACTACCTCGTCAAGCTTCCAAAGAAGGCCGACTAACGCTCCTACAAGAAATTGCGTGGAATAATCATACAGAGCATCACCATACAGAGCATGGCATCGCAGTCAAATATCTACCTCAATAGCCTCATCGACTTCGAGAAGGCCTTCGACAGACGGCTACATGACAACGACACGTGTTGAGCGATCTACAGCTGAAAACCCAGTGAAGACTTCTAGCTGAATACAGGAGTAAGATGAGACTATCTATTGTTACCAATGATATTCCGAATTGTGTTGGCCTGGGCTACGCCAGACAGATCACTTTGCAGTGAGGAGACAGTATCACGTAGTGCTGATTAGAAGACTCTAGAAAATCTGGATTTCAACGTTACACATAATCGAATATCCACCAGCGAAAACCAACAAACCGGCTAAAGGTGTAGACAGTGAAGAGTGGACAGATTCTAGCCGAAGATAGAGAAGACAGATATGATGAATATAACCCACCGACAGGGACAAAAAACAGCACGAATCATCATCAACAGGAGAAATTTGAAAAAGGTAACTTTATTCACTTGATTGGGATTCATCGATGTAACCTACGGCAGAAATCGATGAAGATGTCAAAGTCAGAATCGGAAAGGCAAGACACATCTTCGTCTATTTGAAATCAATTTGTTAATCTTAGACGCTGATTCAGCATAAACAACAAACTTCAAGTCAGTCGGTTCTTCTATATGGGTCAGAAACCAGCAGTGAGTGTCACGAAAGGCATTTCCAACAAGTTGCAGACTTTTATCAACGTCTACGTCCACCGACTACGTGTCGAAGATCGAATGGCCATAAAGATTGGTCATGAAAAAAAAACTCTGGCAACAAAGCAATCAAGAACTGTACGCGTGATAAATTTATGGGAGAAAATGAAGATTGGTTGAGCAAATGTTGAGGAGGCCTTCGAACGACTTCTTGAGACAGACTCTGGAGTGGATTCCCAACAAGAATTGACGCGTAAGTCACTGATGTGTGAATGACATGGAGCAGATTGTTCGAATAGGCGATGAGAGATAATGAGCTATTTTGGACCCAGCTTAGAGAGGAGAGCAGCAAGTGTAACAAAGTGAATATGTGTTGATGAAGCCCCATATCCTATACAGAAAACAAATTGGTGATAATAGTAGTTTCTTAGAATGGGAAGATTTTCAAGCAACGACCCTTGTATTCACGGTCACTGAAGCAGTCAAATTGATAAATATATCAAGAGCTGAGTGGAAATGGCACTTAAGACTACAGATTAAGTGCAAATAGAGGGCGTCGAGAAATTCCGGATTACAATTTGTGGCCTTGAAAGTCCTCCAAATAATTTTCCCTGCTACCAACACCAAAAAGTTCTACCATGGAGAGTGGCTTCTTCGCAGATACAATATACTTGTCTCCTCATTTTGCAGCCACATACACCATTATTAACTTGTCTGAAGAACATTTCCGTTCAATTATTAAATGTTTATTTTCTCTGAACTCTCATCCAACTATTCAGACGCTTTTCTGAATCTCTTTTATAGTGTGAAGAACTGAAATTTTAGAAATGCGTATATTGTCTAGCTGAGTTATGTGTTTGTGGAGACTGCTACTAATGATATTGTGTGAACCCTCTTGTGCAAGGAACATATCAGAAGGCCACTACATGTGTGAATTATATGAACGCTTGAAATTCTGCGAACTGATTAATCATTTCAGGTGTGTCCGTTGCGTTGGCAAGAATCATGTCTTCTTGCCGAGGCAGTGGAGAAAACTATCAGGATTGTATATGTATAGATATACATGATGTGTGAAGATTAACTTTATTGTTTGTAAGGATAACTGTTCAACTACTGATCTGTTGAAAATGTTCAGTGATTGTCACCCATCTTTGCTCTTCACTACCAAAGAAGATGATAATTCCACATTTCACTTCTTAGATATGATCCGACTGAACCTTTCAACTCTACATGGTGATACACTAGCTTCAGCATTTGATAGATCACACTGAGAAAGATAAATCTTTTTCTTTCTCTGTGTCCCAGGGCTCTGAATATCTGATCTAGAATTGTGCATGAGAGGTCCCTGAAGACTCCTTGTTTGACACTCTTAGGTAATTCATAGCCTAGAAGGTCTATTGAATGTTATATGAAGAAACTGACCATTCGTAACGAAATCATGATGCGTATAATGACACATTTATTTGAATTCAGCACTCAAAGCTGACAATACTCATGAATTAATTATAAGTTAACTTCTATGTTTCAGCCTTACACCCGACATTCCTCAGCTGAATTGCGACTTGATACTTCATAGAGAAAAAATTAGGGATTATATCCACCTCTGTGCGGATTTGCACTTTCACTTGATGAGGTAAAGCTGATTGAAGCTGACGTTGTTAGAGCATTTTCCGGTTGCACGTAGCTTAACACAGCCAGGTTTGGTTGAAAAAAGATTTGGACATTAGAAAACGAACCTAACTGTGTCTTAACACTGTGTTGAGTCGAGTCATACAGAGTCACGGGATTTATCACTTAAATATTTCTCCTTGTATGTTTAGCCAAAGTTCTAGCTATACAAGAGAGAAGGCTTAGTCATCCTTTTAAAAACATTTCCTAAAATCTCTTGCTTTAATTTAGTAATAGAAATCTCTTTTCACGTTCATTTGTTGTGCAATCGATCTCACTTCACTCCTTCATCGCCTCCATTATTGTCATCATCGCATGCCTGATTTCTGCCACGTACTCCGAAAGTCCTAATACTGATTTACACAAGTACAAATCTTTGAAAACTTAAAAATTCATCCACTTTAACACAACTCTCACAAGAAACTGTTTCAGTGATATTCATTCTTATTACATATATATTTTTCCTAAGTAGTTATTTGTACAACCTGGCAGGTCTACCTTTAGTCTAAATACTCATGTGAGGCTTGTGAATTAAATGACTGAAAACTGTTTTTCATTAATCATGAATTAATATTGATGCTCAAATTAAGAAATTAACGTTGCAAGTTAATATATACGCGAACAGATTTACGGTTACAATATGTTAATGACAATTGTTTGTGGTGTGAACTTCATTTGAACAGCAACTCAGCTACAGTATATAGATCAAACCGACGAACAAAGCACATACACCAGCAGACAAAACGAGAGCCACAATGAGCTGAAATGGAAGATTTATCAATATTATAAGCAATGAAATGTTATCCGAAGAGGACAACTGGTATGTGTCACAACTGGTATGTCACAATCGGTTTCTAATTAAAATATAATTTCTAAATAATATTTTTTCAACTTTTATTACTTCATTATTTTACTTTCCTTGATATATATATACATATTCCTCTCTAAGTAGGAACACACCATTTTTACAGGCATTGATGAGTATTTGAAATGTAGGAAAGTGCTTGTAAGTGAAAACTGGTCAATTGCATACCCTAGTGTAAATTGGCTGATTTGAATCATCAGTGACCGTAGTTGAAACATACAACAGTCTCTTAGAGGCGTTTAAAGCGAGTTCAAAGTGAGTGCATATGAAAAAATGCATATGGATATGAATTCTAATCGCCGGTGTTGTGAGGCTTTCTTCCTTGATATGCTTGCTGTCAACATCAATGCACATTGCCGCTTAGTAATCAGAATTAGGTTCACAGTTTCTTTTATCAATATCCTATCATCAAACTGACAAAAATTCATTAGTTTTATATCTGGATTCAAAGTTCTGATGGGATTGTGTGAAGTCAATACAGCTTCAACATTCCAATCAAAACACAAAATATCCGAACTCACTTCACTATAATCTAAATCTTTAAAATAACAATATATTTAAATTGAAGCTGACTGCTTGTATTTCGCACACTAAGTTTCTTTAAATTTACAAATTATTTGGTAGGCTAAAGCTTCAAACTTGAAAATTAAACATTGTTACTTTCATTTGAAGCTGAGATTACACTAAGCAAAACTAGTTCTGAAAACAACCCACCAAATTTGATAGTAAACGAGATGTTTTCCTTTATTTCCACCACTGCATTTCATCAGTGACAAAAACATAATGATCCTATCAAGTTGAAGTTAAAAGAGGTCATCGGTTTCTCAAATCATTCTCCTGCCGAGGAAAGATAAATGTATTACTGCATGTGAAGCCAGAATTTATGATTCCTCATAGAACAGAACAGAATGAATTAACTATAAGAGGTGACTGAAAGGCAGATAGTGGAAACACGTGAATATCGATATGTTCCTCATTGTGGATTCTAACGGATTCTCTGACGCTTTACATCCAAAAGATGACAAGAACAACGGAGGCAATAAGCACCCAAGGAAAATCGAAGTATGCCAATACATATACTGCGAAAAAACGAAAGATTATCAGGAACTCAATATTAGTGCTAGGAGGTAGTGGTACATCCGCTCCGGTATCATAACAAAGTTTATCAAGGTAGGTTTAGTGTGATGACGAATTGTTTTTGAACAAATCAACGTGGTTTAAACTCTTTAATTTGTAAGGCTTCCACAAACTATAAATGTGCAATTCAATTTCAATGGTTGTCACTTCAGTCAAGCTGTTGGTGTCGCAAAAATAGCCCACTGGGACCACGTTTTGCAGATTCAATCTTGACAAGCTTAGAAACCCGTGTTTCGTAACAACACATACAACAAATAGAATTATATCTATGATATTTCGATTGGAGTTTCACTGTGTGTGGAAGCAGATAGAAAGCTGAAGACCTGTTGATGAAATTCAACTCATTCCATCCGAATCTCAACTTCATAACGGAACGCGATCGAAATTGTACTATTAAATTGCTAGACATTTCGCTACTGAAAAGAACTGATGACACAATCGAAAGATCTACATTTACAAATTCTTGATGGACAGGACAGTACAAACTTTTCAAAAGTGTTGCTCCTATCCAGTATGAAAAGAACCTAGTCAGAACACTGTTCACTAAAGCACAAAATTGCGATCTGACAGTACAACCGAACACGAGGAAAAAGCTCTGAAGGATATTTTATCTAAGGATTGATATTCTGAGAATATATTTTTATAAATACTCTCAGCAAACGAGCCCTTGCTGAACTATCCAAACAGTTCCAATAAATCTGTCTATATCAGTTTGCTATTCAAAGGAGATGTTTTACAAGAAGTGGTCAATCAAAGACTCGATAATGCTCATGAATCTGATACTACGTTTTACTGCTTTAGTTTTAAAATTATTCTTATTAACACTTTATTCTATCTCTTATTATTATTCCTGATTCACTTGAAAGTATATTGTATCAGTAGCATTATCTTAACTCGTCTTGCCATTATTGTTATAAATATTCCTATTAATATTACTTAATTTTCAACTCTTGATAAATTAAAGTTATTACTCTAACGACTAATCTGAGTGATGTAATCGAAGCGTAATGCATTTTCGACAAATTTCAATCTCTCACACTCACTTACCCTTATCAATTTAAACATGACATGTAAAGAATTCACACGCATCGTTTCACATGATTAATTAAATATTGTTTATTGGCTAATCAGTTCTTCATCCCCCAATGTACTTCCAATGATCTATGTATATACCTGTATGTGGAGTATTCAGCCTAAGCGTTCCACGGAAATATTGGTGAATTCATTAAATCCTGCCTTACTAAGCCCTGTTCGTTGTTTCAATTGGGTATCACGAAATAAATGTTTTTTAATTATTGTTCCCAGGATGGTGGGACGTGCAGGGAGATGTCGCTAATCAGTAGGGGATTTTGGGTCACTGCGGTACACAAGCTGGAATACTGTGGCAAATATGCAATATTTCTACAAATGAGACAGACAGAATATCTGATATATCACTCACAGATTATTGCTGCAAAAGCAGTCGTGTCTGATCAAGCGAAAAGCAGTGAATTGCGCTAAATGCGGTATGAATATATTCGCTCTGCAGTCAGTATATATGACTCAGAATAAATTCGATAATCATACACACACTTTAACAAAGCAGCTAGCACGAGAGCATTAATTACAGTTGTCAGTGGAACTACTTCTATCGTTAGTCTGTGAGGTGCATATGATGAGGTGCATCATAATAAAGTGATTAATATGAAACATGGACTGCAGGTTATTTAAATTGTTCTTCCATAAATCTTGGTGAGTAAAAGCCGTCTTGTTTTAGGGAGGACAAGATCGAGATTTCCAATTGTGGTGTAGTGTATGGGGATATCTTCGATAAAGCTCTACACATAGCTTGTAATGTGATACATAAGTCGCTTGGTAGTTAAATGTTCAGATAAATGAAAATCGCTTCCGCTGTCAGGACAATTCAGCGTGTCAGTGTCAGTACAGACTGAGATGGAAATCACTTTCCTTGATTGGTGAAAGTTGCTTATGGCCTTGTGAATGTTGTGGTTTGATCTTTCTTCTTGCAACAAATGAAATGACGATATCTGTGATATTTGCTACTGGCAGGGGACGAATTCGTCTTAATACATGTTGAGGGCTGCTCCTATAATGACTAGGTTGCCGTTGAGTCTAGTACACCATAGAGACAGCTCTCACGTTGAGCACCATAGTGATTGTTTTAATAACCGGAGGAGGTTAATGATGGTTAGTAAAACTATTTCAATTCTAAAAGAGATATTTGGTGATTTGTCGGTGCATTGGGAATCGCCGTATCCGTTGTCATACTTGATAGTCTACCTTTGAGATCTTTGCAGTTGAGTCTTGTACGCCAAAGTTATAGCTCTCATATTGCGCTATCCTGCGACTCTCTGACATCGCAATCTGTCGCATTAGATGTCTTTGTAGCGAGGAGCTCTTGAAGTGTATCTGCATTACTCGTTTCGATTCACATAATCAGTCTGTTATATGTTGTTTGGCTGAATGATTGAAGGAGAGAAGGTCTATACACAGACGGATTGCAGCCCTGATGCAATTTCGTGTGGGCTGTCATAACAAGTGTATGATGTCTTGATGCAGACGCGTAAGATTAATTTCGTAGTTCTGACTGGAGAGTTCAATGTTAGTGTCAGACATCCAGACTCAGAAAAGAGTCATGTAGATAGTCAGTGAAGACTACATGGCCACAGGTCAGATAATGGCGACCGTCTTCTGCACCTTTGTGGAGGTCACATTCCTATTCTAGCCAGCATCTAATTGTGGAACTGTCATGGTCCTTGTTTTCACGATACAGTCGGATTTGTTCATAATTACCAATTTAGTCCAGTCATCCCTCTTATAGAAACACCCCATCCAGCGTCATAATTAATGAGCTACTTTAGAATGTTTGTAATCAAATTTCGATCATTTAATTAATCAAAACATACTCAATTTACGTCACACATGGAAAACATGTACTTACTTGCTGCGTAGTCGTTATAGCGATATATTAACATTATTATTGTATTCATCCACAAGTTAAGCATTTTATTCCTTTACATTCCCAGTGCAACTTAGGGCTTCAAGCCAGAGGCTTGAAGTTTCTGTAACAGTGGTGATTATTTAAACAAAATTGTATTGCTGGCCTCATGCCTAACCTTTCCTCTTAACCAGTCTTACTACTGGATTAGCGAGGTACAGGAGTGCGTTGGGCGATGATCGAACCCCAGACCACATAAAGCGTGGTTGGCAAGTAATCTTCCGCTGTGCTATCGACGTACAAATGATGTGCAATTCTCATTTTATATATAGAGTATTTTTGTAAAATTCTATATAACGACGCTCTTTGCATCTTGCCACCAACCATATATTATGACCTTTGAGAACTTTCTTTTTTTTCGACTGCATTTTTTATAAATGTAATAACGGTCTTCAATTGTCACTTCAAGCATATATAGATACTCAACTACACCCAACCATCCTTGCTGTCGATTCAAAACATTACTAGCTCTCTTCATCAATGTCTTTCTTCTTCCACCACGGGTTTGGTGGTATTGTATCAAGTTGTTATTGTTGCTGAAAACGCATAGGAGACAAGGCTCACAAATTGACAAGGTAGGAAGTAGATTGGTGCAACCTATGAAGTGTACTAACGTTCTTATCATAATGCAAAACCGCTGAGAATGTATTCTTAATTCACAAAAGTATGGGTTAAGTAGAGTTGAAGTGAACTTTTGTCAAAACACTTGACACATACACTCCTGGTGTCCAAACAGATACATGAGATATACGACCTCACATGTGGTAGTAGCTGTAGCGGATGTAAAATAAACACGTGCAAATTACTATGTCACACAGATTTCAAGTGGTGGGCAGTTGGTATTGCACGGCTGACGATGTATTCTGACGTCTCAAAACAAGGTTTAAATAGAACTTAGGTGAAGGTTTGTCAGCACATGTTGCACATTTCCTGTGGCATTTGAAACAAACACACACGAAATCGCAATTAATGCCTGTGTACAAACTGTGACATTTCTTCGTCATAAATGATACAAAATATTCATTCTTATTCGGCCGCAATTTATAGAGTCAAAACATATTCTACTCTTAGAGTTGGCATCAAAGTTTTGAATGAGGATTTATGCAACAGTGCATATGTAATCATGTTATCTTCCTAAATAAGATTTCATGGAAATTGACGATTTCTGATGAGAAAGGAGATAATTGTATGCGCATAGTGGTAAAAACATTCGATCACGGGTTACGAATAAATGAAGAAAACTGGTAAATTTTGTTTTTTTCCTTCGTTCTGTGTTCTTCAGATATACTTGGACATGCGAAAATACGGAATCGGATGCACAATTAAGAAATGAACAGATATCATTATATCTGTATGTCGTCACAGAGGAAGCTTCCAAAATACTAGTTGTCAATGCGAAAATTCAACCGAATCGATTCTATTAAAGTTAAAAATTTTAATCAGTGTTCAAAGGGACCTGAAGATAACAGGAAATGAAGACTATGATATGAGTGCAAATAAAGATCGAAGGAACTGAGAATGACAGTTAAAGCTGAATGAGAGAAGAAAATACCGAGATGCAGGATTTCTGAACAGACGCTTAATTTTTGTCAAAAGATACTCATAATTGTACGAAATAAAAGCGTTGAGCAGAGAAAGCTCTAAGAGAAGTAATCCGCATTATTTAATATACGACTGCTTTATTATCAAATCCGTTGGATATGAAGCCAGTTGTAAAACAGTAAGCACTTATTATATCTGAGTTGTGTGCTGGATATATCACTGCTTACAGTGTACGTACATGTCACTCAGAGGCATGAAGTTCAGTAGGATTTCATTTCTGATAGAGTCAACAAAGATGTCGTACTAGTTTACGTGAACAACATGAACTCACGTTTGAGTTTGGCTGAATCGCGGTTACCACAAATGAAACAGTTTGATATTTATTTCACATTCACCACATAAAACATCATCATGCAGTCATGTGATAATTTTAAAGACAATCAGGTCTGCTACGAATAACCATTTCATTTGTTGGTGGAGATTCACACAACTATGAATATATATAAGAATAATGTTCTTGAAAATTGGATTTCTTCGAGTTTGCATGTATTCAATTGATGATCCTTAAAAGTTACTAGACAATAATATACCTATGAGTGAATAAAATATAGGTGTAGCTATACAATGGCTGATGATGCTGCATTTCGCAACTCAGTTAGTTGTATGCACTGAACTGAGTTGAGACAATCTCCATGTTTTAAAGGCATTAAAGTAGGTATTATAAATATGTGGAAATGCCACAGTGAAGTGAAGAAATTTTGAAGTTGATGAGGGGAAATATGAACCAAGAATGCATTCCGTTGGAAACCGACTAACAGTTAAAGTTTTTAACAGAACATATCTGTAGCTACTTGACACACATAAACTCACTAGTGGAGGGGATAAAATTCACATTTGAAGCCAGAAATGAGCTAGGAGAATTAGCCATGTTTGCTTGTATAGAAGAAGGCAAACTACACACTAGTGTTTATAGAAAACCAACGCATTCTAAGAGATATTTAGACTTTAATTCACTTCATCCTTTAAGTGATAAGACAGGCTTAGTTAAGTGTTTCACAAACCGAGCAATGGCACTAAGTAGCACAAAAAAAGACCTAAATGATGAAATAAAACAGATAGAAGAGGTGTTGGTTTTAAATAACCATCCTCTAAAATTCATTAGGAAGATAGAAAAACCGCAAAAGAAAAATAAAAAGAATTGTGAAACTAGTAATAATAACATAAATAGGAGAGAATATAAGTCATCTACAGTTATACCATATAAAGAGGGGACATCTGAGACCCTACGTAGGATTCTAAATAAAGCAGGAATTAGGGTGGCATTCAAACCTACAAACTCACTCAGGGACAAGCTCTGTAGGTTAAAGGACCCAGTGGACCCAATTAGACAAAATAATATAATTTACAAAATACCCTGCAATGACTGTGAGGTCAACTACATAGGTCAAACTAGTAGGTCAGGGGTGGTCAGATTGTCAGAACATAAGAATTTAGCTAAGGTAAGAATGGTTGACCCAGAGAAGATAAGTAATTTAGAAAAAAGCTCGGCAATTGCAATGCATGCATTAACACACAACCACACAATAGGGTGGGAGAGGGTTAAAATTCTAATAAGTTATCTAGGTAGGTGGAGAGAGAGATTGATTACTGAATCTTTGTTCATCGAATCTACACCCAAAGCATGCAATAGGAATGAATCATCACTCATACCCGAAATATGGAAAATAATACTACCAATCAAATCAAGTGAAAATCAAGTGAAAAACAATGGAACTATATAAATGAATTTAGGAAGTCGTGTGATTACCTTGATATGATTATGAGCAATAAATTGTGCTCGAAACGTCATCAGTAAATTTTACTGTATAACACTGTGAGACTCTATCAAAATAATATTTACCCGTAATGGAAATGCACTCTACCACAATGCCCAAGTTATATTCTTATATAAATAAAATTGTGAGGTTTTGATTATGCTGAATAACGGTTTGTAATAAAACTGCAGTAGGTAATGAAACGATCAGTGATAGTTGGTTGATGACAGATGGTTTATTGATCATGATCGTTATCACACCACCTGTCTTATTTGGTGAACAATAATGGTTCAGGTGGAGGGTCGACTGTCAACAAATGCGAATTGTCATATGCTGCTTGTCATTTTCACTCGAAATACAAATGACAGAGAATGTGGGAGGGATTCGCCGCACACATGCAAGCCAGGCAAAACTGATTGAAATTGAAGATGAATAGAGTGATTAATGGCGGGCTTTCATCTGACTTCAGATGAAAGCAGTCTTCATCACGTCATGTTAATTTGAGAAAAATAAGACATGAGGCAGTTGCACCATCTTTACAGCCAGTCATTTCGATTCTCATCATGATATGACAATTACGATCACGATTACGATTAATCACACTTTCCATGGCCACACACAATGAATACCAGTGACAAGCGGAAATAAGTGTACAACATCACTCGTTAACAGACAGATTGATTGTCTGAACGGACAACATTGACAAAGACATTCCACAGCGATAATGGATTGGATATACATTTTTAAGGTTATGAAGCAACGCCACTCAAACATTCGACTAAATTACGAGCATGTGACACAACGAAATCTGATGAATTCTACGCCAATTGACTCGAATAGTCTCCAAGATACAATGCTCGGATTTCGGCCTCACAAACAGGAGGTGAGGCAACACAAGCAGCATTGAAATCCAGGTGCCAATAAGCTATCTGAGATCTGATACCTATCAGTTTTTCTAAAGATGTGATCACAAGCAACATCTCCCTTAGTCTGCGATAATCATTCGCTTACTTTATTTTGATCAATTCACGCACAACTTGATGATTTTGCACCATTTGTATGCAATTGAATTTTATTCATTTTCGTTCTTTGCAAATTATTGGGAAATTCCCATGTGATCTTCAGGATTTTATTATCCCATATACATTGCCGAATGATTTTCATAGCTAGTTGTTACTGCTTTTTTGTTGTAATGAGTTTTGAATGTTTGTTTGCTCTTTAATATCATAGCTTCTTTGGTGTCTGAGGATTTTGAAGGCATGTTATAGAACTGCTCGGAATCTGCAAAAGCAGATGGAATGGATGTGGACCACCGAAATTGTCAACTGGTTATTCAGTAATCTACTCCGGGAGCTCGGACAACAACCATCAGCACACTGTGGGAGTGGCTTTCATATTGTCACCAGTGTGAACCTTTTTCACACAGGATTTCGACAACAAGATTCAGCTCAAAGAAGACAGGTTACAATTATCTGATGCTACGCATCTACAAACAACTCGAAGTAAGAGAAGGAGGACGATTTCTACGGCCAACTGTAAACAGTAATGGACAACATTCAAAATGGAGTCATCAAAATCCCCATGCGCTACATGTATTCTAAACTGAGGTAGAAAAAACGGGAAGACAACTCATCATGGATCGAGAAACTCCCAGAGAAATGACATGGGATAATTCTTCGCAGACTTCTGTTTGTTCAGCGACTTGCTGATTGGAGGCAGCGTGTGCAACTACGAGGATATACACAAGGAAACATGGATTCCACCTGATGGATGGACCAAAATCCATGCAGATTTCATCTCAACCTCAAGTAAGTGAAGATGCAATCCCCTAGACACAAAGTCGAGAAAGAGAACATATTTGGGCTCATACCATCAAGGGGGAGCTGAAATCCTTCGAAACAACTTGAGAGAAGCCACAACTCAAGTTGAACACTCAGAAACTGAAGACGGAACTACAAGGGATATTTTCACTACAGAACAGATCATAGCGAAGTAGGAGTCACTACGTGGTATCAGTGGGAAAACCTGCGTTAGAGAACATTGCGACTATCTGAATGTGATGTTCTATGAAACATGTGCCACTGTTTTAGGAAGAAAGAAGAAGCAAGGAAAGGAACGGCTCTCAAAGAATACCTGGAAGCTCATAGACAAGAGGATGATGGTGAAAGAGAAGATGGACCATTGCAAAGATGGACGACAGCAGGAGAAGCTGATGTGAGTGCACATCACACTAAATAAAGAAGTGAAGACGAGTGCTCTGGAGGACTAAAGGCAATTTTACAGCATACTGGCAACTGAAGTGGAGCAGGCAGGCTACAGGTAAAACAAACCTCAGAAAACTATATCAGATAACCAGATCTCTATCTGGGAAGAAATCAGTGCACAGGAATTCTATTAACGATGATCAGGGGAACCTAATAAACAAAGATGAGTCGCAAATAAAAGAGTGGGCTGATCCCTTTCAAGAAATCTTGGGTCAGGCATCACCTGAAAAGCGCCGAGAAATACCACTAACAGCACTCACAGAACTGTCATTGGACACCAATCCAGATATGTTGACGCCAATGTTGTGAAAATTTTGGAAGGAAGGAAAGTTGCCTACTGATTGAAAGAAAGGCTACCTTGTCAAACTAATAAAGAAGGTCAATTTACGCCTCTGCGAGAGCTGGCGTGAAATAATGTTCTAGTCTAATTATGATTCGCGTCATCCTGGAGGGAATGAATGATGCACTGGATGCAGAACTCCTCCCGCAACAGGCTAGATTGAGATAAGAACAATCATGTGCTAATCAAATTGCAACCCTAACCACCGTCATCACAGAACAAAGCATAGCATGGCAGTCAAACCTCTATCTCAACTTCATCGACTTAGAAAAGGCCTTTGGCAGACAAAGTTGACCGAGAAGTAATTAAGAAACTACTTCAACACTACGGCGAACCTCAAGTCATTGTCAACCTCATTCAACAGCTATATGACAATGCCACTTTTCAGTTGATCCTCAATGAAAAACTCAGCAAATCCTTTGATGCGAACATAGTAGTAAGACAAGGCTGCCTATTACGACCAATGATATTCCTAACTCTAGTGGACTGGATTTTGCTTCAAAGTGTGCTTTGGGATTGAGGAGAAAAGAAACACTCGGGATATTTAAGAAGGCTGTAGAACATCTGGATTCCATGGATGATTTTGATCTAATGTCACACACATTCGAAGATTTGTAGGTGAAAATCAATAAACTGGCTGAAGAAGCAGCGAAGATACGACGACTTTTAGTTGAACATAGAGAAGACAGACTTGTTGGAGATAACCAACCGACCAACAGCAACAACAAGCAGCACCAATCACCATCCGCTGTGTAAATTTGAAAGAGGTCATTTCTAGGAAGCATCTTTTCAGCTACAGGCGGAACGGATGAGGATGTCAAAGCCAGCCAGAATCGGAGAGGCAAGATACAACTTTATCTTTCTGAGATCAGTTTAGAAATCTTCTGCCGTATCTCAGTACGAACAACAAGATTGGGATTTTCAGTACCATTGCTGAGAGATTCAGTGCTTCTTTATGAGTCAGGAACTCGGCTTCTAACGAGAAGCATTTCCAACAGGCTGTGCACCTTTAACAACAGCTGCGTTTGCTGGCTCCATGTTTAAGATTGAACGGCTGGCCAGTTAGAAAGGATTGGCGACAAGAAACTCTGGTGACAAGCCAACCAATAGCCAATGGCTCAACAAATGTGTAGATGAAAATGGAGAAGGATTGGGCATAAGCTGAGGAGACCACTGAATGAGATCGCGCGCCAGTCCATCAAATGGAATCCTAATCAGAGGCAACGAGTGAGTCGTCAGTGCGATGGCGACATGGAGGAGATGGTGTGAAGAGGTGATGAGAGATTATGCGTATTCATGCACCTAGTTAAAGAGGATATCAGTAAATAGAACAAAGTGGAGATGTGTTGTTGAATCCTCATGCCCCACTAGGAACACAAGAGAACAATAACAGCAATTATAAAAATTTAACGCTAATTATTACTATATTCATTCATCGCGAAGCTTATTTTTGTTTCTATTTATAGCTACTTTTACCTGTCTTTCATTTTTACATTGGAAGGCTTATACATATACTGATTAGTTCCATTTTATATGAGTTATGCAGGTTTATTTCGGAGTGTTTTTGTTAATTTTTTGTCTATCACTTGATTTGATTTACTTCATTTTGAATGATACCAATCCTTCCATTATTGATTTTCATTAGATTCTGAGAAAACTTTTCCAAATGATTTTGCATGTATTTCACTATTTTCCAAATGACTCAACTATAGAAGTCCACAAATTACATGGCTAGTGACTCATCATCTAGACTTTGCATGACTCAATAGCATTTTCTAATCAGTGAACACACTCTTCCCAAACTTCTGAGAGCATACAGAGGAATTGTTGACTACATCCGTTGAAATTGTAGACTTCAGCAATGAAGAAACTTGTTAATGTCCGACAGCAATCTGAAGCAGTATACTGGTAGGTGAACTTTTCCTTTCTACACAGTTTCCATGTTCATCGACATGGAAGATATTTTCAGCATTACGGAAGAAGACTAAGATTTCCCATACCAATGGAATAGGAATTGAATTATTGTTGTCGGATTATTAGGAAAGAGAATAACTCTGGAAGCAGTAATAGTTAGGACTAATGATAAGAATAATAATATTCACTTAATTACAAACAGTATTAATTTTACAGATTGGGATTTACCCTCATTTTATACATGTTGCAGCAATTCAGCTCCTTCTATAAATACGTAGATACCCAAAATCGAAAGGATACTAATAATGAAACCACAAAATTCTGAGCGTTGATGGTAACATAATGAATTATAAAAAAGAGATAATATTAGATAATAATACATGAAAAAAATGATCTTTACTCATACTTTCCAATTCAGCAACTAACTTCAAAAGCTTATGATTTATTTCCTGACATCTGACTCTTCATATAAAAGCTTAGCTTATTACTGTTTGGTGGAATTTGCATATTCATGCGTACTGACATTAATTTGTTTGAAGTTTCTTCTGGTTTCGTCCGAGGATTTACAAGGAGACAACTGCGAACAATGAGGATGTTCAACATCAGAAAAAATGACGTTATGCAACTGCTTGCAAGCATTTTAGTGCCTATTGACAATGATGCCCGTAAGTTGACTTATCATAGGCACACTACTAATCCCTTTCACAGCCTCCAGTGTTTTACGTAGTATAATATAGTCTCTTTTGAGAAGATCGTGGAAGGATCATAGCGAACACTGAAAGAGAATGGGAAGAATACTTGAATTAACGAATTGTAGGAGAAGAGGTTGGTAGAGGAAAGGTTGGGCATGAGGCTAACAACCCCATCCTGTAAAAAAAATACTGTTATAGAAACTTCAAGCCTCTAGCTTGAAGCCCTATGTTCCACTGGGAACGTGAAGGAAAAAAAGGAGAAGAGGTTGAGTTATTACAGAAAGTGTCAACTCCTTTATGTAATAAGTCAGACGAAGTGTGTTCATCGAAATTAACAGGATATGAGACGACCAACAGAGATTCGAGGAGAAAGTGATGCGGAGATGAGAGATATTCCATTTACTCCCTATCACAGTGCCGTCGATGTTACAGGAATTACGAGACTGAATCAGTTAATGCACACAATTGCTTTTCGCAAGTGAAACTGAAATCAGCAATATGACATTTAGATGGATTCGGTGGAAGACCATATAGGTGGGATTACTTGTTAACTTCAGATAAGAATCTGTTCATATAAGAACAACCCGGTGAAGAAACTACTGGGAGAGCAATGGTTAGATCGTCAGCATATTTAATGGAGTCAGGTTTGAAAGAATACGAAGGGCCATGCAAATTGGAAGAAAACAGGAACTGAGAGAGTACAGTACCATTGAGGCTCGCTCGTTTCCATAAGCAATGTAGTGGAGGGCTTTCCATTCATTACAGTATGTTGTTTTCTACCCGAAAACTAAGCTGACAGCCACCTAGTGACCCGAGAATCAGTGCTTGCTGAATACAGCTTACTTAATAAAAGTGCCCTGGCAATACAGTCAAGAGCAGCAGTGTAGTCTTCAAAGGAGAATCGAACAAACTTTGAGCCTTTATCGAAACTTAAAAGAATATCCTGGTGGAGTACAATCAGAGCATCTGATATGCGTCTATTGCATTTGTATGTCAACTGCTCCTGATTTCTAAAAGATTTCGAAGAAGGTTTAGGGACACCCAAGTGAGGTCTCTACATAGATTTTTCAAAGATGGAGACGTGCAAGCGATTGCCCCAAACATTAGACCTGATTCACAGGATTATTTTGGTAAAGCCACCACTTTTATTTCTTTCTAGGCAATAGATAATGTATCCCTGTGAAACGATGCATTAAAGATTTGCGTGAGAGGAAAACGCAAAATATCAGCACACCTTTGAAGCGAAATGCTTGGTACACCACCGGGACCTGGACAGTGTGATGTATGTAAGGATTTGAGGGATTACGATACTTCCCTTTGAATAAAATAAGGGAATGGTGATTTATGTGATAAGAAACATCATGTTCAGTCATATTATTTTGTTGCATTACAAGAGATCTATTTCAGTTATTTTCATCAGAATAAGCGTTTGTCAAGGAACTTAGTCCTAAGTTCCTATTGTAACGAAGACGCTTTGAACCGATAATGACTATGTATTTTCTCGACTTTAACTCCAAAACGCCAGTATTCTTTGAACGAATTTATATTGTTTGGCAATTAAAGCAAGACAAAATACAAGTCTACAAACAAATGTTGAGTACAAATGAAAATGTAAAGTACTTTTATTCGTGTTCTTCTGCCGTCTTCAAACTGGCACGCGATCGTACCATTCGCGCCTTCGAGTTGCCCACCAATGACTGCCAGTTGCAATAAACAAACGTTCAATGTTCACGTACATTGACACGTCAGTCGTGGTTTTCTAGCTTGTATGTTGACATAAAAGTTTCTAGATGTTAGATAAATATCTTTCATTATATACCCCATTCACCATTTGTATTTCATACGCCAGCAGAGTCATTTGGTTTATTCAGGTCCTGTTATTCTCTTCTAAGCTTTTACAGTTGTTGAGAAGAGATCCTATCAATTCTCACAAACGCTATTTTGGTGGAACGGCAAATATTCAGACAGAATGGGAGACAATAACCTCGGAGATTTCGCCAGCGAATAGATCGCAGTCAGTTTCATGCGAAACATATCTTAGTGCTGAAATATTGTCACGTGTATAGGATCATTCCTAGATTTTCCCCTGTTAGGTGAACAAAAGCCGATCTACGCAACTTGCCATACACAATTTTAGGAAACTGAGAATAATGCAATTATCACAATTCAGCAATGGAGCTCATCCTTCGCACCTCGTATATATCATGGTCGTCTATGAAACCACGTCCAGGGTTTTGCCCATATGAATACTGAATTCGACTAGGCTGTCATGACCAAGTGAAATGAGAAAGCTGTGATAGCACGGAATTAAGTCTCATCAGAATATGGACAAGGAATTTTCAAAAACAGGAGCAGCCAATTCAGTAAATTCATCTGCGAATATGGGTATATATCAGAGGAACCGCAGTCTGCAGTCATGTAAACATTTGTTCTGTATATAAAGGAATATTTAGTTAAGTGCTTTGGACGATACCTGACAGTGATACAGTCTATATGGTCGTTGGAAAAGTGGAAACATACACAATTAGATGTCGTCCACTTTGTATTCGTAAAGATGACTTCTCATCCGCCATGCTGTTTCCTTGAACTATGTCCGTCCTGATGGCAGAATGTGTATCCATTTATCGTCAAGTTGCTAGTGGAGCCAAGTTTCTTGTATAGCTGAAGCACCAGCATTTCGATACATATTAGAGGTGCATTGGAGATTAGAGTTAACGCACTCTTTTGAGCAGAGCACTAACAACTTCAGGGATAGTCATGCGACTAGTTTGTGTAGGCTTAACTGCACGCTACCAAACACAGTGACGATCTATCCTCAATTTTCGAGGATGACTCAACGTGATAGGCTGTGGTGATCTTAGAAACACGCGATTATAAATAATTCGACTTGAAAACATATATGATTGAATAAAACAAAAATATAGGAGTGAATCGAAGCAAAATGTAAGATGACTGAAACTAGAAATTTTCGACAGCACAAAATACATGCAGGCGGCCATGAAAGTGACAACAAATATAACCAGAAAAGTTAGCACTACAGCGAATAAAATTAAAATATCGTTTCGTGCAGCTTGCAGTTTCATTTATTTCAAGCTTAAAGACAATTCAATTGAATTCTGGATAAATTAAATGAAAGATATACAGAAACAGTGAGTTTTCATGTTTTGATGTATTTATTGTCTTGATGTCAATGCAATTATTAACTTATAACATTTTCAATCCAGTTATGCTTCTTCAGACTGAATCAATGGGAAGTGATTTTGTGATGAAACTGGAAGATGAAATGTAGACGAAGTGGTTCAGTTGTGAGCATTACCGAAAATGTAAAATATTGTCAGTGAGAATACAAGTCAATATCTGAGTGTGAATTGATGACTGTGTTAGAATTAAATTGCATACGAGATTATTTTATTTCAAGTAGCAGACTTCAATCGGGTAGCAACCACCGGATGATTGTTTGAGTTCAGATTGTTGTTCATATTTATATCACTGGATAAGTAGAGTATCAGATTTCTTCAGGTGATTCTCTTACTCTCAATGGATTCGAATGCAATCTTCTGTATATATTCGAGAGTGATAAAGCCTCGTTTCTGCTACATGTACTCAGGGTTGATGCGACCAACAAAAATCATGTCACTCTCGATCCAATTATGTTACTTATCCATACTATGACCATCTAGTATCCTAATATAAGACTGAATAAATGTATATGTATGGAGATGAGAAACAGCCAATTCTGGATTATTTACCCAGTGTAGGCTTCGGAAAATTCAGTAGCTAGCTAAATGCCCGCATTCCGAAATCCTAACTGGTTGCAATCTCCTGATCTGGTCTCTGAATCCCACTTCACAGTCATTAAGTAGTGTTTACAGGACTGAATTGCTTCTCATAAGTGTGTCATTTGCATACAAAACCGAGAATGTTTATTTGTGAGTCAGTTCAGGCGTTCAAATGTCGCACTGACGATAGACCGTACTAAGGATCCTGTCAGGGATTCAAATGTCCTCACATAGTAGTTCTACGTTCATTTCTGGCTTTCGAAATAATAAAGTTGTATAAAAGCAAGTTTTGCTGATAACGAGGGACTTTGAAAACTACTTTATGAAAGTCATTGTAAATTGAATATCTTCTTTTCTTTCTCAGTTTGTTTCGCAATCTGTAGTTTGACAGTAATTATTCTTACGTAGCTCAAAGCAAGAGGTTGGAAAGCATTCACAATGACTTCTGAATATAAGGCTTTTGTGCGATATTGCAAATAAACACAAACATTTGGTCACTAATTTTCGACAAATATACAATGGAAGATGAAGAATATCACATTCGTCTTCCACTGACTAAAATTGCAAGTGACTACTGAACCTGAAACTGTCAACTGATTGTCTCATTCATATATTTGCCTGTTCCTAATATTACCATTTCAAATTAATTTACACTCAACAAACTCCCCGAAATAGATGGACGTTACGGTTAAGAATAGGATGACAGTCAATGCTATACAAGTAAATATATATGCTAAGTAGCTTATTATTTCCTCCCGATTTAGAAGGATTGGATGTCTCCTTGCTTGAAGATGTTTCCAGGTCAGTGAACTAATGAGTCAAAGAGGAGTAACATTTACGAGTGATCTGTTCAGGATATAATATCGGCTGGAGATATTCACTTAAATCCAGTTAAGATACTACTGCCGAAGTATGAAACTAGCACTGCAAGCCAACAGATTAAAACAAAATTTGAGCTTACTATATTTGAATATCAAATATTTGCAAATGGTGTGAACTCCGTTTGAAGAGGTGCGCAATTCGACTACAGTATATATAACAGACCAGCGAACAAAAGACATACACCAACAGCCATAACGATAGTCAAAATGACCTGTAAAATAGAACAATTTATTAGGTGAGATATAGACAATGAAGTGTTATCGCTAGAGGATAAGCGACACGCATATATGAATACAGGGATTTCTGAAACTTCCTGTCTGACCTAAGCATCATTTGTTAATCATCTACTGTCACCCTACTGTTTCATTTCATAGAAATACAAAATATTCAAACTCACGTCGACGATTGCTAAGTTGAAAAAAAGAAATATGCAGAATGAAATAGTGGAGATATCTGTCGCTATTTCGCCCTCCACGCATATCTCAGATTCTAAGAAACCCTGATAGAGGTGGAGTTCGAATGTGGGAAGATAATGATCGGAATTACTGTACCAAGGCAGTATAACATTTGAAACAAAATTGATTCTGAGTACCAGAGGTTGAGTGAAAATAAAAGCGGATATCTATGCATAATTTCAAGTGTCATATTTCGTCACCCACAATATACAATAACACAGATCTATCTAATATGAAGAAGGAGATAATCAGTGTTCAATATCATCTCGGTACTGACGGAAATATAAAGGATAACAGTATGGGCAGGTAAAACCTACAATATTTCGCAAACAAGGTTAATATGAACTCACTAAGGGTGGTGGCTGAAAAGTTGACAGTATAAACATTTGTAAAATAGTGTGTTTTCTAGAAGGTATTCCATTGACTTCGGTACATGGAAACGTCAAGTGAGAAGTACTAAGCATATTATTGATACTAGTTTTGTTTTGAAATGAAGATAATCTCGCTTTGGCAATCCTGTAGCGACAAATGTAAACTAGAGGCATGCAAATACTGAATACTAAACATCGGAAACTATGAGGTATATAACACACCAAAATCTGATGAATTCATCATTATCGAACTCGCTAATTCTCTCATATATCTCGCACGGGGTAATTATCTCAAATCTTCTATCCTTCAGTTCATATTACCACACGATATATTGATAGTTGATCATTGAATATCTTCGTCGTATTTTGTGTTCCGAGTTTATCTTACTGTCTTCTGTGATTGATATGATGACTGCATGAACAAGGTAACGAGAAGTAATTTTCGTACTCACTTGGTTTATGAGCTAAACAGTAGGTTGCAAAATATTGTGAAGTTTGAATTGTCTTGACAACGTATTCTGAAAAATTCGAAATAATCGGTGATTCTTGGTGGGGATATACAGACTAATGTTGAGTGTTGTTATAAGAACACCTGTCTCATTACACGATTTAAAATGGAATTTTCTCAGTCTTTTGGGAGGAGATGTGCATTTATTGACTTTTTCTTTCCCGTCGTGCTTTGTATTCTGAGTGAAAATCTCGTTTTGTATAATTTGTCTCCTGAATATTTCTAGATTTCTCTGTGACCTATTCGTCACACTATATGATGACCTTATTTCTTCGGGAATATTGTGTTTAAAAGGTGAATCAAAAAGCCGATGCCTATTCTTTGTATGTTACTAACAGTTCTTTTCCGTGGAATCTGTTTCATTCTATAGCTAATATTGATTTACGTTCTTTGGATCAATTCATTCCTATGTTTGGAGGAACGGATTTCCTCTAAACTCGAGGGAAATTTACATTCGCATTTTGGTTTTACTAAAAATATTTGCGATTGTTATTAAGTGAGCTTTGTTAATGCATTCATGTCTTTTTTTATTTTGATTAAAATATGTCCATTTATTTATGGTGTGTTGCATTTTGAGCGAGAAACTTTAGGGTTCATCCGTATATGTGAAATTTATGCGTTTGTTTTCGACATAGTTTTTGAGTATTTCTGTCATATCTGAGAGGTTCTTTGATTACACGTTTTTGAATTGCTGCTGCTTTTTGATATCTTTGAGACTCATTACCAGTAGTTGTTTTTTCTTTGATTTTCCGCACTATATGCTGACAGGATATTTAATGTCTGCATTTTTTAGTTTTGTATTTTATCTCAATATATCTAGATTTCTTCTCTGATATGCATAAGTACAAATTATACAACTGAATGCACCAGTCGGTGAGAAACATTTTCCCTGTACAAGAAACAATATTTGAACACATCTCTTGTTTTATCTAGAGATAATTGTGTAATTGGAATTGTGTCGGCAATGTGTTTGAAAAATTACATTCGACAACTTCACAGTCACTGATAATTGGTCGAGAATACATGAGTTAATAATCATTATTTGTATGACAGGATAGATATTATTTCATGTTTTTTGATATCATTAGTACGGTATATTATCTACATATGAGTTTCAGTTTGTTCCAGGTTTGCTTCCCCATCTCTTGTTTCCTATTTTATTACTTTCCGTTTGATGCTACGCTTGTCCTTCCAAATACATTTAGAAGCGCTTATAAAAATTTCTTCATCTGAGTCTCTTAAACAGTTGTCTAAAATACATATAGCTATTAGGCAATATTTCCTAAAGTAAATACCTAATTGAAACTATTTTTATACTGCAATTCACAAGAAAATGCGCTGTTGATTCGTGCAATGATTTTCTTGTGTTGAATCGATAATTATTAATCTGTTTTGGTTTTTCTATGTCGGTTAACTTCTTCATAAACATACTTACCTCTTGGGTTAAATTTCCGAGCGAGCCTGTTAAAGTGAATATGGAATATCTTTGTTTAAGAGGGGATCTATTGATAAAACGCCTCAACATGGATTTCATAAGAACATCGTTTTCAACGTTTAAATGAAAATGACCAATATTTTAAGTGAGTGCCATTCTGCTGTTCATACTGTTTTCATGTCAAAAACATCAAGCGATATAAAACAGTTTCCTCGAAAGTGATTTGACTGAACACTGAAGTCGATTAGAGTCAGAAGTAAATACTGAAGCTCATTTAGACCATTGATGTATTCTTTCATCGCATGACAGTATCACTGAAACAAGGATGTCTCACTCTCATCTTTTCCATTCACATTTTGTACGAACGCATGTTCACGTCATGCATGGTGACGAAATCTAGCCAACTTACTTTCTCAAAGTAAAGAATCCAGTAACACTTTCGGAAATCGAAACAAGTCTTATCTGGTGGAGAAAAATTATGTGAATCAAATAAACAATATTTCATGAAATGGAACGTTGAGAAAGATTGTGAGTTCCAGGTCTAGTTACCTGTATCTGAGGTATGATGAAATTAGTAGTGACTTTTTCTGATATCAGATTTTCAAATAACAACAGACTGAAAACATGTTATATTGGGGATAGATTTGAGATTTCACGTTAAAATCTACTATTATTTGTGTACATTGAGCAGTATGATGTAATATACTTACGGAAGCAACACTTTGTAAGGAAACTGATTTTTCATGATTTTATGTGGCTAATTTCAGGTTATCTATTTCACACTTTAGCAACGGAGTTTGCTTGAGCGTACGGAGAGACTCTTAGATGAGTTTAATGTTTTTATAAACATATATGTACTTTAAATGTTAATCACACAGTAAAATCAAGACCATGGTCACGAAAGATCTCTTTCGTTACTATATATATGTATATATTTATTATGGAAATGGAGTAAAAAGTAGTATCTATCTTGTGAAAAGAGAATGTACATTAAACAAAATTAAATAATTAGAAATTTACTCTGTTCCACATTTCGCTTTGCATTCCTTCCGAGAAGTAAATTCATTTGGATTTAAGCCACATTGTCGAATATCATACCTTTTACATTGATCGCTTTTCGCATCATAGTACCAGCGAAAGACATCATTCTCGCATGGTTCCGATTTAGCCTCCATAAAGCAGATATCTGAAATTATTCATAGATCTATCAAGTACTCAAGATTACACTAATATAATATATTTTAAACGAATGAATCATTAGAAGGTCCACACATCGGAAGGTGAGTTATTATTGTGAAGCAAAGTTCGTTACACACAACCTGTGCTTGTGAATATTCGTGTCAAAGAAGCACAACCAGTGAATTAGTAAAATCATTCATGTTCTAGCCACATTCATATCAACATGATGTTTTCAATTCGCGCAAGTTATTTGAGTGGGCGATTGAATTCGAATTTGAATAAAATTACATATATTCCAGTTTTGAAGTTATTCAACGTACATAGTTTGACGAACATACAGACTGACGAAGACATTGGTAGGTGTTTCAATAAAGATTACTGTGGAATCATCAGCAAATGAAAGTGGAAAGCAGACTGTAATACTTGAAGGAGTTGAGTTCTACTCAAAAGACTTTTAGATATGATCAGAAGTGTGTGAGAATGGGTTGAAACAGATTGCCACTCTACTCATAAGATTTTGTGACATGCCTAAAAACTAGGCATTTGGAGACAGGAATTCTGTATGAATATCTTTATACTCAAACTGGAAACCTAGTTTCATCCTCTCGTCTTGAAGGACAAGGGTTTAAATTTGGCCAGGCTGTTCGTCAGTACAAAAGAGAGACGAGAAATTATCCAGTCAAACAGTGAATGAGAAGTGGTTATGATCACATTACTGAATAAAGGAATAGGAATAAACTTCACCGACAGGAATCATGACACTGCGAACACCAATGATATATGGGATATTAGTAGAACTTTAGGACACGATAGTTAGAAAGGAATGCAACAGTGAAATGGGAACTGAACTGATCCATTGTTTGTAGAGACTAAAGTAACAAAAACTGAATCCTCCGTTTTAACACAACATAATAAAGTAAATAGTTGTGATGTCACTTTTTCACAAATGTTTCATTAAAAGAAATTGTCAACTAACTGTTTTAAGACATTATTATGACGGCAGTGAACGTCGAGATTTCAATGGCAGTCTTTAAACAGTTGTAACTTACATATGGCATGGGTCTGAACTTGAAATGTTATGATAAGATCTGAAGGCAGTGGATTGGAGTGGCAGCTGGTAGTTGAAATTACTGCATTTGTCACTTATGAATGCGACAAGGACAAAACTGTGATGATTAATCATTTCGACGAAGTAATTATCAGTTAAAGAAGATGAATCCTGAAGTTAAATTACCGAATGGATGCTCACCATAATCTGAGAAACAACATGGTAACATTAGAAGTAATTTGCATTGGAAAAATACCTTAGCTGGACAATATACACATCTCCGCATTTTCGTTTCTTTCCAGTATAAAACGAATTTAATAAACAGACTTAAAAGTCGATTGACTGGGGAGAATGGACTTATTGTTTATATTTATTCAAATTATCACATACAAATTCAGTGTGGTATTCAAGTTACAATATGTTCACATAGAACATTTTGGTATAGGACTGACATATTTATTGACAGTAATGCTTCAGTTTTATGGGTAGCATTATTGGTTTGAACGCCATTTGTGCCTTAATTATTAAAGAGACAGAAATGTTACTTTGGCAGAAGGAGAATTTTTCGGAAACAGTGGTCATCGTTCAATAGTCCCGGTTTAACTTTACGACAGGAATATTTATGTACTCAAACTGTACTTTCTACGAGTTAAATTTTCCTCATCAATACTATGCTGAACATTGAAAATGATTAACAAGCCTTATGAGAAATGTAAAAAAGCTAAAACTTTTGATGAATAAGTCAGAACAAATGTGCATAAAATACTGGTAACTAATATCAATCTGGCTTCAAATCATAACGAAGATTCTATTGGCAATAACTTACTTCTATCAAAATGATAACTGAAACAAGAGAGTATGTAGATTACGAATGAGCTTTGTGTGATTCCTTTTAAAAGAAACCATAACAGATTATAGGTAAATCACGACTAGGTAATTTGAATGTAGTTAAAGACCATTCACAGGTTGAATCTTGTGTAGGTATTAGAATAGTCAGATGTTAGACAGATTATATCTTGTTTCCAAAGACTTGTTGAAGCATAATCAATCATATATTTGCACTAATCGTATTCCCAAATGAATGCTTACATTGGCTAAAGAAATGAAATCTACGCATTACTGTCCTTGACAGTATTCAAGAGTAATTGGCGAGTATGAGGCTGGATAGTTCATTTGAGTCTAAGCAGCTTTTTGGGCTGGACGTTTTGATTGTAACAAAAACTATTTCCTTGACACTAGGAGGATAAACAAATACTTTAACGATTCCTGGAAAAATTGTAAGACAACTGCAACTATATTAACTATTTACTGTGTTCATAAACCATGATGCTTATTTATTTTATTTTTATTTTATTTTTACAGATATATTTCTATAAAAGCAAATTACTTTTTCCGGCAAGTTGAATAACATTCGTCCTCAGTCTCGAATCTATTATCGTTACCATGACAGCCACCGTATACAAATTTGACACATTCTCCGAGCGTCGCATTATAATAGTATCGCTCGACGTATTGTTCACATGGGCCTTCATCCTCATGATAGAAGCAAATTTCTGAAATAACACACCAGAAGTATTTAAATTACAGTCAATCCAAACACATTGTACAAAGTTAGTATAAATCAACCACTGCCACAGAATTTCATTATTTTCTAAATAATGTATTTTATACTAAAGAAACATAGTTCATCAAGTACTTACTGTTCCACGGCAACGTGTCTACATATACAGACAAGATGAGTAACAGTACTCCTGAAATCGTGCAGGACATTTTGACTGAAATGAATGTTTTTCGCTGTTTATGTATATATATATATATGCTTCAGGAATAAGCAACACTTATCAACATTTTCTTAATGTGAAATTAGACGTAATTTATTGGTAAGAGTGTACTTTTGTTAACACTTTACACTGCGTTGTCACGTGTACGTGTTTACCTATGTGTAACGAATCATAAAGTAGTTTATCATTAAACTGAGAAATTTGGCTGATTGACGTACATTGTTTAACGCTCAATAACCTGCAGGTGTAACTTGTAGAATTTGTGGAAATGAATTTTAATTGTCAAATGTTTGTATCGCTTCTGTAAATCGGCTAACTGAATTCAACGTTTTACTCTACCGGGAATTACCGAAGTGTGATATAGAAATAGTTCACTTTATACGCTGACAAAATGACGCATGCAGTGCAGTTAACTGCGCTACAAAATATTTCTCAAACTGTAAATGGTTTTGATCGTGTCTTTTATAGCACTTGAATCTGTTGTTCTGAGTAGTATTGTATAGCGTATTGAATAAATTGTTAAAGGCCTGTAGACATCAATCGTTCCAAACAGCAGAGGTCACTGCAACTCGCCTACATCAACCGGAGATCTGCATGTAAAAGAAATAGGTCCAGACACTATTGTTACCTGTGCTTATAATTCCAAAAGTTCTGTATTACTTCCTTAACTTTTCTGGTACTCATTCTGGCGTTGTATTCGTGCAGATTATGTCTTCCTGACGCTTTTTCCAAATATAATCTGTCGATACTACAGCCCAGTGTAATTTAATGTAGTGCTATTAAAAACACTATTTCTTGAATTATTAAGGTCATGTGGGTGTAGAACCTACTGACAGTGTTTTTTTATGTGCCAGAGCATTCCGAGCATATAAATATTTATATGATTGTAGAGCAGGGAGAGGAAATGATTGAAAAGTGAATATTTTGCTGGAATTTTCCTTGGTCTTCTAAATGTCCGAATGAGAATTCTCTCTGTATTCTGAATGAGTTCCGCATTCCAGAGGAATGTTGAAGTTGTTTGTGAGACTTCTCGATGAAAGTGGTCATCATTTATTGCACTGCGAATATGCCTGAATGAAATAGTGTGCTTACATCTCGCAGTGTTATTGCGGATTGTAAGAGACTGAAGAAGCGTTGTAACATGAACATAATCATGCATTTTAATAGATTCACACGAGATTAAGTCGGACAGATTCGGCTTTGACTGAAATAGTCGAATTTTGTTTGTTAGGTTACAAAATATTTAATCAGGTTATATGACTTATCTTTAACTGGATCGAAAATTTACCCTATTTACAGATCTAATGGGTAGATGCAAACCGTAGGTGAATGGACGCAGTGACAAAGATCGATATGAAAACACATTCTCACAGAGAGGATTCTTGCTAAAACAATAATCAAATTGTACCCAAGACACAAATAGATTCTGTAATTTGTCACCACCTTTAAACTTCCACCACTGTACAGTTTGTATACACATCGCAGCAGTGATTCAGAATTCTTTGTAGTAATATTCGTTGAAATAAAACAAATAAATCTGGTGATGAAACAATGCGGTGGTGCTGAATCGATGATGACAATCACCTATTGGCAGTGTGATATTACCTAGTGAAATATGCTCCAATAATAGATGTAGGAATCCTGAAAATTTGAGCGTCAAGTGAATTCATACTGCGTTTCTACACCTCGAGTTCTGTTTTGTTCTCTATATCAACTGACACCTTAAGCGAACAGTAAATGCAAAAACTCTTATGCACTCAATGATGTGGCTGGCTGGAACAGTTGACACCTGACAGTAAGCGAATGCACCTCAGGTACATTTCAAGAACATTGACATTGAGATTTCTAATTTGAAAAGCAACAACAGACGAGTGAATAGTTTGGTTTTGAGAACATATAAATAATCACTGCTTTTAGAGCAGCACCTACTCATTGGGTGGCATAGAACCTCATTATTTTCGATACTTGTTGAAAAACATAGACACCTCAGGTAAACCTTGCTAATAGATTAGGAAAAGAAGTCACTGGAAAGCCTGAACGGTTAGTCAACCTACGACAACTGATACTGTGCTATTATTGTTGACACAAAGTAAAGGTAGTAATCGATTAAAATGAACTAGGTGAAAAGGAATAATAAGGCATAATATGACATAAAAACACGGATGATTACGTCTCTGCTGACCTTATAGCAAACCAGGGTAAACAAAGAGGATGAATGTGCTTCTTTCGCACATATTGGTCAGGTTTTTTCTTATTGATCTCTATAGCTTCCGCTATGGCTAAGGGACGTAATCGTGTGCCTGTAGGCCAATTATTTGATACTCGAAACACAACTGTAAATGACTCATCTATTTTGACGTGGTGTCAACTATCTACTAGATGAGACAATTTGGCACTATTAATTGATTTGGTTACACTTTCTTCAAGCCAAACAGGAGCATGTTCACGAGATAGATAGAGATAAATTCCTTTGATTTCGAACTACATAACTAGCTGCACATGAGTAGATGGATTCGTATGCATACACTGATGTGGCCATCTTCGGTAATTTATCTTTGTTCTACTGTATCAGTAATGGCCTGGTCGAGAAACTGATGCGTAGTTCTGCGGTACTGGAAGTTCCTCAAACTGATCTGATCAGTTTACGCCTAATGTGTCACTGCCTATATCATCTTTTCACTGTACTCTCAAATAAAGCTTTTTCATGTTCACTCACCGTATCACACTTAATTTCATCACTTCTTTCGAAAATACGCTTCTTTACAAAATTGTCGGCATAATCACCTTGAAGCATGGTATTTTTGAGATTTTCGATTTCATTTTCAATACAATCCTAAGTATATATGAGCCTTATTCTGTGACTCAGACGGTAGATCAAGTTCCATTTATATAGTATGGGTATAGAACTATGGAAATGGATATATTGTCCATTCCATGTGGCTTTTCTGTAGTTGTTTCGTGGCATCTGGTCTTTTGGGTAAAAAGAACATCAAAAAATGAATTGGTTCCCCGGTGTTCACATTTTCAAGTGAATTATCAGTAACCTGCATCAGATGTTGTTGATGCAAGCGTTCATATAATTCACACATGTAGTGGCCTTCTGATGTGTTCCTCGCAAAAGAGGGATCATACAATATCATTAGTAGCAGCCTACACAAACACGTAACTCAGCTAGACAATATACGCATTTCTATAATTTCAGTTCTTCACATTATAAAAGAGATTCAGAAAAGAGTCTGAATAGTTGGATGAGAGTTCAGAGAAAATAAATATTTAATAACTGAACGGAAGTGTTCGTCCGACAAGTTCATAACGGTGTATGTGGCTGCAAAATGAGGAGACAAATATATTGTATCTGCGAAGAAGCCACTCTCCATGGTAGAACTGTTTGTTGTGGGTAGCAGGGAAAATTATTGGGAGAGCTTTCAGAGCCAAAAGTTGTAATGCGGAATTTCTCGACGCCCTCTATTGGCACTGAATCGATAGTCTTAAGTGCCATTTCCACTCAGCTCTTGATATATATTTATCAGTTTGACTGCTTCAGTGACGGTGAATACAAGGGTCGTTGCTTGAAAATCTTCCCATTCTAACAAATTATTATTATTGACCATTTAGGTTCCGTGTAGGACATAGGGCTTCATCAACACATATTCACTTTGTTACATTTGCTGCTCTCCTCTCTAAGCTGGGTCCAGAATAGCTCATTACCTCTCATCGCCTATTCGAACAATCTGCTCCATGTCATTCTCACACCGATGACTTACTCATCGCTTCCCATTGGGATTCCACTCCAGAGTCTGTCTCAAGAAGTCGTTCGAAGGCCTCCTCAACATTTGGTCGACCAATATTCATTTTCTCCTAAATATTTGTCGCGCGAACGGCTATTGATTGGTCTCAGGATTTCATCATGAGCTGACATCAGTTAGAGAACCATTGGAAAACCTGGGAGTACTGGACAGCTGTTTCGCCCTAGTTTGGGACTCTTCAGCAGTACTCACCCACCAAGATTCGAACCAAGGACCTTCTGGTTACAAGGCGAGCTCGTATACCATTAAGCCACTGGGACCCGATCCAATGGTCCATGAATTCTAACTTCTGCCAATTCACGACATAGCGCGACCCCTAGCCAATGTCTTCGGCGAGTATTTGTCCTCACGCCCGACCTGCTGCACCCTTCTGGTCACGACTTCTCACTAGAACCCCAGGTGACTACCCACCTGAATAGGGCAAGTCGCTAGTGAACATCTCATTGATTTTCAAGTGTTGGTTTGTAGGGATTTGATTGGTTACAGGATTTCATCATGAGCTGACATCAGTTAGAGAACCATTGGAAAACCTGGGAGTACTGGACATCTGTTTCGTCCTAATTTGGGACTCTTCATCAGTACGTACCCACCGGGATTCGAACCCAGGAGTCCCAAACTAGGACGAAACAGCTGTCCAGTACTCCCAGGTTTTCCAATGGTTCTCTAACTGATGTCAGCTCATGATGAAATCCTGTAACCAACCAAATCCCTACAAACCAACACTTGAAAATATTGATTGGTTTGTTGCCAGAGTTTCTTGTCATGACCAATCTTTATGGCCATTCGATCTTCGGCACGAAGACGGTGGACGTAGACGTTGATAAAAGTCTGCAACTTGTTGGAAATGCCTTTCGTGACACTCACTGCTGGTTTCCCACTCATGTAGAAGAACCGACTGACTTGAAGTTTGTTGTTCAGGCTAAGTCAGCGCCTAAGATTTCCAAACTGATTTCGGATCGACGAAGATGTGTGTTGCCTTTCCAATTCTAGCTTTGACATCTTCATCAACTCTCCCGTTGGTTATAACGATGTATCCCAATCAAGTGAGTGAAGTAACCTCTTTCAAATTTCTCCCGTTGATGATGGTTGGTGCTGTTTGTCATCGCTGTCGCTGGGTTATTTTCATCAGGCCTGTCTTCTCTATCTTCAGCTGGAATCTGTCGTGTCTTCACTGCCTATCTGTTCAGCAGGCTTGTTGGTTTTCGCCGGTAGAAATTTGATATTGCCTGACATTTAGGAAGTCACTTTCGAAATCCAGATCTTCTAGAGTCTACTTATCCATACTTTTGATCCTGACTTCTCACAGCGAAAGTGATCTGCCTGACGTCGCTTGACTTGATCCGTAGTAGTATTTTCCATATTTCCGGTATGAGTGATGAGTCATCCATATTGCACGTGGTGGGTGCAGACTCGATGAACCAGGCGGGATTCAGTAATCAAACTGTCTCAAGAACAAAGATCAAACCACAAAATTCACAAGGCCATAAGCAACTTTCAACAATCAAGGAAATTGATTTCCATCTCTGTCTGTACTGACACTGACACGCTGAATTGTCCTGACAGCGGAAGCGATTTTCATTTATCTGAATATTTAACTACCAAACAACTTATGTATCACCTTACAAGCTATGTGCAGAGCTTTATCGAAGATATCCCCATACACTACACCACAATTGGAAATCTCGATCTTGTCCTCCCTAAAAAAAGGGCGGCTTTTACTCACCAACATTTATGGAAGAACAATTTAAATAACCTGCAGTCCATGTTTCATATTAATCACCGTAATATGATGCACCTCACAGACTAAAGATAGAAGTAGATCCACTGACAACTGTAATTAATGCTCTCGTGCTAGCTGCTTTGTTAAAGTGTGTGTATGATTATCGAATTTATTCTGAGTCATATATACTGACTGCAGAGCGAATATATTCATACCGCATTTAGCGCAATTCACTGCTTTTCGCTTGATCAGACACGACTGCTTTTGCAGCAATAATCTGTGAGTGATATATCAGATATTCCGTCTGTCTCATTTGTAGAAATATTGCATATTTGACACAGTATTCCAGCTTGTGTACCGCAGTGACCCGAAATCCCCTACTGATTAGCGACTTCTCCCTGCATGTCCCACCATCCTGGGAACAATAATTAGAAACATTTATTTCGTGATACCCAATTGAAACAACGAACAGGGCTTAGTAAGGCAGGATTTAATGAATTCACCAATATTTCCGTGGAACGCTTAGGCTGAATACTCCACATACAGGTATATACATAGATCATTGGAAGTACATTGAGAGATGTAAGACTGATTAGCCAATAAACAACACCTAATTAATCATGTGAAACGATGCGTGTGAATTCTTTACATGTCATGTTTAAATTGATAAGGGTAAGCGAGTATGAGAGATTGAAATTTGTCTAAAATGCATTACGCTTCGATTACATCACTCAGATTAGTCATTAGAGTAATAACTTTAATTTATCAAGAGTTGAAAACTAAGTAATATTGATAAGAATATTTATAACAATAATGGCAAGACGAGTTAAGATAATGCTACTGATACAATATACTTTCAAGTGAATCAGGAATAATAATAAGAGATAGAATAAAGTGTTAATAAGAATAATTTTAAAACTAAGGCAGTAAAACGTAGTATCAGAGTCATGAGCATTATCGAGTCTTTGATTGACCACTTCTTGTAAATCATCTCTTTTGAATAGCAAACTGATATAGACAGATTTATTGGAACTGTTTGGATAGTTCAGCAAGGGCTCGTTTGCTGAGAGTATTTATAAAAAATTCTCAGGATATCAATCCCTAGATAAAATATCCTTCAGAACTTTTTCCTCGTGTTCGGTTGTACTGTCAGATCACAATTTTGTGCTTTAGTGAACAGCGTTCTGACTGGGTTCTTTTCATACTGGATAGGAGCAACACTTTTGAAAAGTTTGTACTGTCCTGTCCATGAAGGCTTTCTAAATGTAGATCTTTCGATTGCGTCATCAGTTCTTTTCAGTAGCGAAATGTCTAGAAATTTAATAATACAATTTTGATCACGTTCCGTTATGTAGTTGATATTTGGATGGAATAAGTTGAATTTCATCAACAGGTTTTCAGCTTTTCATCTGCATCCTCACACAGTAAAACTCCAATCGAAATATCATAGATATAATTCTACTTGTTGTATGTGTTGTTACGAAACACGGTTTGTCAAGATTGAATCTGCAAAACGTGGTCCCAGTGGGCTTCCCTGTGCAAAACCATAAGCTTGACTGAGAAGACCCGCATTGAATTTGCATGGGACATTTATAGTTTGTGGAAGCCTTACAAATTAGACAGTTTAAACCACGTTCATGCGTTCAAAATCAATTCGTCATCACACTAAACCTACCTTGGTAAACTTTGTTTTGATACCATAGCAGATCTACTATTACCTCTGCAACTTGGTTTAGTGATCTTCATTGTTATTTTAACCTTCAATATGTCCTTAAACTTAACCAAAATTAATTTGATCACCTCTTAACTATTTATTAATTTCATAAATATTCCTATGACAAGTCCGTGTGTGATCAGATTGTTCGAAATGTGTTGCGGAAATACATTACAGGATTCAGACAAATTACGTCTTCTTACTGCTTTATCTAAATTCATAAAGGGAACTAATTGGTTTAAAGTCATTTATGTGTTTTGGGGCTGGCAGGCAAAAGGAGAGTGGGCGTGTGCAGTGATTAATTACAGCCCTGATGCAATTAAGTGTGAGCTGTCATATTAAGTGTGCGATGCCTTGATGCAGACGCGTCAGATTGATTTCGTAGTTCTCACTGGAGAGTTCAATGTTAGTGTCAGGCATCCAGACTCAGAGAAGAGTCATATGGATGGTCGGTGGGGACTACATGGCCACAGGTCAGATAATGGCAACCGTCTTCTGCACCTTTGTGGAGGTCACATTCCTATTCTAGCCAGCACCTACTTGTGGAACTGTCATGGGCTCTGTTTTCACGATACAGTCGTATTTGTTCATCAATACCAATATTTGGCGAGTCATCTCTCTTATAGAAACCACCGTATCCAGCGTTCTAAATAATGATCTACATTTGGAATCTTCGTAATCGAATTTTGATAATTTTATAATTCAATAAAGAATTATTAATGTTGTTTGCAAGTGAACACATGGAAAACATGTACTTACTTGTCGAAGTGGCTGCGCAGTCGTTATATCGATATACTAACTTTATTAATGTATTCATACACAGGTGATATTTTTTTATTCCTTTACGTTGCCAGTCTTACTACTGGATTAGCGAGGTACATGAGTGCGTTGGCCGATGATCGAATCTCAGACCAAATAGGACGTGGTTGGCAAGCACTCTTTTGCTGTGCTATCAACGCACAAATGATGTGCAATTCTCATCTTATATATAGACTAGTTTTGTAAACCTTTGAACCCTTTCTTTTTTGCGACTGCTTTTTTATAAATGAAATTAGTGTCTTCAGTGGTCATTTCAATCATATATAGATACTCAACTACACTCAACCGTCCTTGCTGATGATTCAAAACATGACTAGCTCTCTTCATCAATGTCTTTCTTCTTCCACCACGGATTTGATGGTATTGTATCAAGTTGCTATTGCTCCTGGAAACGCATAGGAGAGGAGGCTCGCAAATTGCAAACTTCCAAGTTCATTAACGGTCCTATCATTGTGCGAAACCGCTGAGAATTAAGTGAACTTTTGTCAAAACACTTGACACATACACTCCTGGTGTCCAAACAGAAACAAGGGATATGCGACCCCACATGTGATAGTAGCTGTGGCGGAGGTAAAGTAAACACGTGCGAATGACTATGTCACTCAGATTTCAACTGGTGGGCAGTTGGTATTGCACGGATGACGATGTATTCTCATGTCTCAAAACAAAGTTTAAATAGAACTAAGGTGAAATATTTTCAGCACATGTTACACATTTCCTGTGGCATTTGAAACAAAAACACACGAAACATGGAGTAAATTGTGATGTTGACAAAATCGCAATTAATACGTGTGTACAAACTGTGACATTTCTTCGTCATAAATGATACGAAATATTCATTCGTATTCGGATGACATTTTGAAAGATATGACGTGTGAATAAGGATTTATGTAGCAATGTATATGTAATAACGTCATCTTCCAGAATAAGATTTATGGAAATTGATAGGTGGGTGCGTGTTGATGAACAGTCCCAAACTAGGACTAAACGACTGTCGAATACTCCCAGGTCCTCAAACGATTGTCTAACTGACGTCAGCTCATGACGAAATTCTCCAGATAATCAAACATAATGCCCTGCAAAACCAATACTTGAAAATTATTCTGCTGCTCACTATCGACTGGCACTACTCAAACAGTTAGCCTGCGGTTCGAGTGAGAAGCCGTGACCAGTAGGGGACAACAGGTTGAAAGGTGAGCAGTGGTTGATTATCTCATGATTTAGGAGAAGTGAGAATTCATGGTCCAATGGATAGGATCCCAGTGGCTAAATGATATACAAACTAGCCTTGTAACCAGGAGGTCCTGATTTCGGACACTATAGTTGGGTGCGTACTCATTAAGAAACATACACCAAAACAAAACGGCTGTCAAGTAGTCCCTGCAGCTTTTCCAATGGTTGCCTGACTGATTACATCTCATTATGAGGTCTTCCAGACGACTTTTGATGAGACCAACAAAAATAACATTCGCTTAGTGGTCAATGTATTCTCTCACTGGCTACATCAAAGCGTTGAAAACTGTTAATTTATCCTTATTCTTCTTTGTTATATTTTTCCCAGATACTAGTGGATGCGCGAAAAAAATCAGGTTGGCAGTTTAGAAAGAAAAAGATATCATCAAATACGTAAGCCTACACACGAAGCTTTGAAAGAACAAGAGCTAAATACCCAAACTAAAAGGAGTGTTTCTGTAAAATTTCAAAGTGTACAAGAAGGATCGTAGTAACATGAAATGAAATAGACAACAAAAACTGTGACTCAGTGCAATTGAAGCTGTAGGGGAGACACAAGCAGAGTAAAAGCCGATTGAAAGAAGTAGAAACAGAGATGAAGGATTTTCGATGTGACGCCCATTTCACTTCGTCGAAAATTCGCATGTTATTAAATGCATTGAGCCTTGTCAGTCCTAAGAGAAGTAGTCTGTTTTGCTTAGTATACCACAGACTAATTATCAAATCTGTCCGACATCGTGCCAGTTACTCTCCTCATAGAAAATTTTATAGTCTCAATTGTGTCCTGGATATCCCAATACTTTTAGTGTAAGTGCATGTCACTCAAAGCCGTGAAGTTGAGTAGCATTTCATTTTGGGTACAGTAAACAAAGATGTCGTACTAGTTTGACAGGAAACTCAATAATTACATGAACTCACGTTAGGGTGCAGCTAAATGGTGGTTATCAACATTTTTTCTGATTTATATTTATCCCACATTCATCACATAATTCATCACCGTGCAGTTACTTCATAATTTTGATGATATTCAAGTCTGTTGTGAATAGACCTGTCATTTGATAGTGGAAATTCATAGGTGAGAATATATAACGGTGATGTATCTGAAAATTAAATTTCACGCATTTTGGCTTGTATTGCATGGTGGCCCTTAAAAACGACTTGAAAAGTTTTCTGTCTTAACTGCGTTCCTCAATTTTCTATATAATCTGTCATCTCGTCATATTATGTCCGCTGTATCACCCTCGGAAGCCTCACTGGTTGTTTCTTTTTCGGGTTGCACAAGCTCTCGCTTTATGGTCTTCTGACTGAGTGCCCAATCTATCTCTACTCACTGCCAAATATTTGTCGAGCAATCTGTTTTTGGTTAGTTCTTTACCATTATTTCTTGTTGATAATTCTCTCTGGTCATTTTTTCTGTATTATGGGGTGAAAGCAGTTGTTTGTGGACTTGATAGCAACCTGTTACACATGCTATACCTGATGCTCACTGCTAGTTTCTGACCCATGTTGCATAACCAACTGACTTCACATTTGTGTTGGAAATCCGAATCTTCTTCTTTATATTGAGCCAGTGGGGAAGATTTCCAAATTGATTTCAGGTCGACGAAGGTCTGTTTTGCCTTTGGATTCTGGCTTTGATATCATCACCACTTCCGCCTTCAGTTGGGATGATGTATCCTAATCAAGTGAATGAAGTAACCTCTTTCAAATTTCTCCCATTGATGGTGATTGGCGCTGTGACTGTTGGTTGGTCATCTTTATCACCTCTGTCTTCTCTAACTTCAGCTGAAATCTGTTGCCTTTGTTGTTTTACTCTTCAGCCTGTTTGTCGATCTTCACAGGTGAATCTTTGTGTCTGTGTGACATTGGATAAGTCACTCGCGAAATCTAAATCTCCTGCAGTCTTCGTTTCCATGTGATGTGATCCTGTGTTCTCGTTCCCAAAGTGAGCTTTGCCACATAATCCACTCCAGCACAATTGGGAATATCTCTTTCTCATGAATTCACTTTAAAGTCTGCACTGAGTTTTGTGTTGTGGATCATCTTACACCTGTCATTGTCATATAGCTGTTAAACGAGGTCGACAAAGACTTGAGCATCACATGCCACAATGTAGAAGCAGTTTCGTAATTACTTCGTGGCCAACGTTGTCTGTCGAAGGCCTTCTGTAAGTCAATTAGGCTATTGACGTAGATGAGTGACTGTCATTCTATGTCTTAGGCGACGACAATAGGTATAGCTGCTTTTTTATCAACACATTATTGGCTTTTCCTGAATCCAGATTGTCCCTGGTGGATGAGTTCTGAAATCAGTGCTTCTCTTATTCTCTCCAGGAGGGCAAAACTTAGTATTTCAATTCGCGTGGATACAGTATTATTCCACACCAGTTCTGCACAGGCAGGCGTAAGTCGCTCATTTCCGTAGCTTGATAAGGTGACAGGCATTTCTTCCAATATGGAGGCAACTTTTCTTCTTTCAAAACCTTTTGCAATAATGGCGTGAACATTTCGCTGCTGTTTTTGGCTCTGGTTTCATTGATAAAGAACAGTGCTAACTGCCCTCACTGCTCTCAGACTTAAGTTGCTTTATTGCACTCAAGATTTCCGCCCTCGTTGGGAGAATAATGTCCACTTACGGTTCTGTGCCTGCTCTTGTTGATGGTGGTATTTCTGAACGACTTGATGGTGATGGAAGATTCAAGCGTCCTTTGAAGTGAGCAGCCGGTAGTTTTATCTTCACCTCATCCTCGGTAATTATGTTCTCTCCACCAGATTTTGTAGGTATCATCAAGTGTGATTGAGACTAACAATTTCGTCATTTAACGGTGTTGATTTCCACTTTTTCTGTTCAGCACCCGATGACTCGGGTGTGACACATAAGTATCTAACCTAAACTTTGGCCAGTGAGGCTCATGTTACTACAAAACCCAAATTGCACTAAAAGAGAGTGGACAGTGAGATAAGTTATGACCGCACAGACGTTTAATTAGTGCAATCACTGCATAAGAAGTGCATACGTTGGCAAGAAAAGAAGACTGTATATGACTAAGACTCCAAAGTTAACGCGTAACCTAGTGATGAATAAAACCGTGTAATTTTCTTGTGAAATAAATGTTTCAATGATAAAAACATACAACAAGAAACATACACTGATCCGCATTTCACTTTGCATTCCTCGTAACTCTTGAAGTCATTTGCATTTTCCCCACATTGGAACCCTTATAAAGCCGTCACACCTCCTCAAGTTTTGATCGTAGTAGTAGTGGTTCGTATTATCATAGGAAACACTTGGGCTGTAAGGTATTTGGCAGTTGCCTAAAATTATTCATACATTCATCAAACATTGACAATCGTGTAACTGTGATATAATAATAATAGATTTATTCCGAAGCGTTTTTAAATATGCCATTTACATTATTATTATTATTCAATGAGAAATGAACATATAAAATTATATCAAGTGAAAATACTCACGACAATGTAACAATGAGAACAAAACAAAATGCCACTTACTGAGAGTTCTTCAGTGAGTTGCCGATTTCCTGTCACACACATTTCTCTTCACAAAATGTGTGCTAAATAAGTCATTGCGGAATCCCTGTACTTTGCCGTCCAAGCACACAGTCCTCCATTGTTTCTTCTACTTCTACTGAATGAGATGAAAGTGTAGAGTTGTGTATGGAGAGGATGTTCAGAGTCTGACAGGATAATATTCGATAATTTCTTCCAGAAGTGCATGCGTCAATCGACTACAGAATTAATGAGTGGGTTAAGCAACACCTCACATTCCATGATCACAGCTTTCGATGCCTTTCATATTATAGCGGATTCTTTCCTAAATAAATTAGACAATGAACGACTTGAAATCTCCCACATAGGAAGGCAAATTTAAGTGGGACTGAAGTCGTTTCATATAACGAGAACAGAACCACAACCAATCTATGAGCAGAATGAGTGATTTGGCTGAATACATTCACCACAACCATTCTGTTTATGAAAATTACCTGATTAATCAACTGGATGTGGATGAAAATGAAGTGGTGAGCTCCATTTCTCTAACGTGTCAAATGAATAGCTGATCTAAGTGCATTGCTTCAAACATATATACAATGTTTTAATAAAGACATCAGAATATATATCACTGATTTAAAATGGAATACAAAGTTGAAATATAGTCAGCAGTCCTAAATGGTCTCTTCTAGTATATTAGGATATGTCAGAGTATTCATTGAAAGTTAAGTTTAACTTCACCTCAGGAAGTTTGTGGTGTGCGAGAAATGCGTCTAATAGACACTGGGATTCAATCGAAACATCTTTATATTCATACGGAAGACTTATTTCAAATATCACTCCAGTCAAAAGAACCACCTTGACCACAGTCTACTTATTTGTAGTTATTGAAATGCAGTAGGAACCATCACATTTGCGACTATATTCTCACAAAGAAAAGCAGGATGGTAATAAATAACCTGATCAATAACAAGTGGTTTTAATAAATTGAAGCAACGGAAGTAATGATACTCGACAGGAGTTATGCTGCATTTGCAACCAATAAGCCTATCTTTGTGTCAAAACTGTATGTCCATGAGACACTTATTATTAATCGAACAAAATCTCTTGAGAGAACTGTCAATCCTAACTGATCGTATTTTTATTGCTAGGCGATTACCAGTGTCACTACATCTGAAACATCAGCTGCCTAGGTTAGTCGGACATTTATTCGCCTATTCATTCAACTATGTATTTGGATTAGGTCACATATCCCATCGATCTACAGATTTCCAGAGGACAATTTTCGCCGGATGTTACAGAGAGTGGAAGCCAGTCATCGGTTATAATGTACACAAACGAGACAGGAGGCGTCAGTCATCACTAAAACCTGCCGATCTACACGGTATTTAGACTCTGAAATTCCAAAGCTTGAACGGATGAATGTAATCCCTAAAGGTGAGGAGAGTGAAATATCCGATGATAAATTATGATAAGGTTTCTACCAACAACAAAAATAACAACTTACGTCTATCTTATGTGTCACTGAAACAAGGAAAGAAATGAATCATGAAACGGTATTAGATGCTGCAAATTCATTGTAAACTATGACAGAATATCAGTAAATGTAGATGACATCATTTTCAAGTAGTTTAGAATCAGTCTCACAGTTGAAACTGTATGCCACTTTCAGTTTACATAAGTAATGAAAGTCTCAGTTTCATAGACATCAACTCACTGCATATACATATTTTCGGAGTATCGTTTAAGAATAATGAATTATCGTTCTCGCTAGCCCGATGCAATGACCAGAGGTTTTTAAATAAGCAATAAAGGTTAATAAAGCTGGATTTAATGAATTCATCAAATTTCGGTGGAACTAACCCTCAGCTGAATACTCTGCATTCAAGCATATATACACTTTTGAAATGACATTGGGAAATATAAGACTGATAAGCAAATAAAGTACATTGAATTTGTCATGCAGAAAGAGAGGTGCGAATGCTTTCCAGGTCATGTTCGAATAGTTAAGAGGAGAGGGGTATGAGAGATTGAAATTAAGAGAAAATGCATCACGCTTCAATGACATCACATACATAAACAATCAGTCATTGGTGAATATATCAAGAATTGCAAATGGAGTACTACCAATAATGACAGTTATCATAATAATAACAATAATAATTACGTTGAAGTGAGTTAAGATAATGCTGCTGATAGATCTCATCCACTGAACTAGTTAGCTTCAAAATAACTCATATTCTACAAACACACATCCTTACATCACGGAAGTGTAATTAGGAACATTCGAAAAACTTTCGTCAGATCTATTGTCAATTATTCCAATAGTTTCACATTATCACAACACATTATTTTTTCTGATGGAACACTTCATCACTTATTTCCTAAAGTTGAAGTAACCCTTCTATTATCTTCAATGACAACATCAATCACTCCTCGACTTGAGAAAACTCTCTATGATTTCACAGCTAGAATACAGATATTTTTTGTCTTGTAAGTGTTTTCCACGTCATTTAATCGTGATTGATTTGTGTTTGAAACCAATACAGAATTTCAGTTTACTCTTTTCTTAAACAATGAAATGTCAGCAATTTAGTGTAACATATGCTGAACTGAATTGGTAAGAAATTTTGAAATGAAACAACAACCAGTGAAGTAATAGACAGAGATAAAGATGGATGCATGTGATCGAATTGTCAAATTCATCTGATGGTATATAATCTTGGCAATCACATTCGTTAGACATGCAGTTGTACTAATTAGGAGGTTGCATAACTCCTTCATTTCGACACGTTCTTTAAAAAGTACAACTTTATTTGCAGTCTACCTAAAACGCTTCGAGTCCTCGTGGGTGCTAGATGAACTGGACATTTTGATCACATGCGTCCATCTTTATCTCTGTCTATTACTTCACTGGTTGTTGTTTCATTTCAATATTTCTTACCAATTCAGTTCAGCATATGTTACACTAAATTGCTGACATTTCATTGTTTAAGAAAAGAGTAAACTGAAATTCTGTATTGGTTTCAAACACAAATCAATCACGATTAAATGACGTGGAAAACACTTACAAGACAAAAAATATCTGTATTCTAGCTGTGAAATCATAGAGAGTTTTCTCAAGTCGAGGAGTGATTGATGTTGTCATTGAAGATAATAGAAGGGTTACTTCAACTTTAGGAAATAAGTGATGAAGTGTTCCATCAGAAAAAATAATGTGTTGTGATAATGTGAAACTATTGGAATAATTGACAATAGATCTGACGAAAGTTTTTCGAATGTTCCTAATTACACTTCCGTGATGTAAGGATGTGTGTTTGTAGAATATGAGTTATTTTGAAGCTAACTAGTTCAGTGGATGAGATTTGTATGTTCATTTCTTCTTGAATAAAAACAATAATAATGTAAATGGCATATTTAAATACTCTTCGGAATAAATATATTATTGTATTATTATATCACAGTTACACGATTGTCAATGTTTGATAAATGCTTGATTAACTTTAGGCAATTGCCAAATACCTTACAGCCTAAGTGTTTCCTATGATAATACGAACCACTACTACTACGATCAAAACTTGAGGAGGTGTGACGGCTTTATAAGGGTTCCAATGTGGGGAAAATGCAAATGACTTCAAGAGTTACGAGGAATGCAAAGTGAAATGCGGATCAGTGTATGTTTCTTGTTGTATGTTTTTATCATTGAAACATTTATTTCACAAGAAAATTACACGGTTTTATTAATCACTAGGTTACGCGTTAACTTTGAAGTCTTATTCAAATACAGTCTTCTTTTCTTGCCAACGTATGCACTTCTTATGCAGTGATTGCACTAATTTTACGTCTGTGAGGTCATCACTAATCTGACTGTCCACTCTCTTTTAGTGCGATGTGTGTCTTTTAGTAACATGAGCCTCACTGGTCAAAGTTTAGGTTAGATACTTATGTGTCACACCCGAATCATCGGGTGCTGAACAGAAAAAGTGGAAAACAACACCGTTAAATGACGAAATTAATAGTCTCAATCAAAGTGTTTTATTCCTGAGAGCATTATTACACAAATCCATAGTACTACCAGAAACATGCTACTGAATTCACTCTAGGAATTTACCGATAATAGTAGGACATTGAAGATGCTATTCTCGCCATAATCAGTTTGGAATCCGATTCATTTAGCGTAAGATCTGAAAATATGGCGTAAAACAATTGAACTACTATTTTCATCATTCCTTATTATCCTCAAAATAATATAGAACTGACAAGATACTACCAAAATATGCCACATCCTAAAAGGATAATTGGATTGATTTAGATTCCATTTTGCCAGATCCAGTGATTTATTTATCTCAGTCAAACTGTCCATAGAAGCATAATTACAGATGTGTTGGTTTCCTAGTTAGGACGACCAAGCTTCCCGGCTTATCCACGCAAATACGAAACATGGAGAATGGTACACTGCATACTTCCACCAGCTTTCTTGAACATCCCTGTCACCTGAATAAAGCCAACGAGAAACAAAGTCAAATACCGTAGGTTTAGAAGTTTTTGAGAAAAGACTGGACAAGTACGAACATTTGTATGAGGTAATAATTAAGCGGATCAAAGCAGGAAAAATCTGTTCAAATATCACTATCCTTCAATTGAATAATACGTCATAGTCTCACTTGATTTAAACTTCATATTTCTGGTTACCATCCGGTTAACTAATTTTTGACTATCATCGAACATGCATTCAACAAAAAATGATTAGTCTGTTCGATTAGTCAATGAAATGGTAGTGTCGACTATAAAATGCCGTTGATTTTGTTAATTTGTCACTTTCATTTTTGTGGTAGGAAACACAGTTATATGCAAAACAGTGCTAACTATTGTTCAATTTTATTAATTGATTCAATAAAGTTATTTTCGAAGGATTTCATGAAACAAAGATATTTCCCGTTTTATTTGTCAGGGACGGTCGATATTTTGCCAATAAACGTAAGTTCTTTCAAGACGAAATTTACTCTGATGTCGAATTGTCGAAATAATCATTTATTGTTGATACTAACCTCAGGAGATTCACAAAAGCGTGTTAACCGATGTATTTGCCTCACAAACGGAGATTCATTTATTTATTTCGAACGATAAATAATTCTGGAATCTCATTTCATAAATATTCATAACCTAACGCATACAGATTTTATGTGAACAATTTGGAATATACATATATATACATCTTTGGTCAGAGGAGATAACCGAATTGATATTGTCGGTTCCGATAACATGTGAAGAAGGAGGTGATACACTCAGATAGACCAAATATAATACACCTGGTTAGATATCAAATGTCGAAAGTGACCGCACAAAACAAATGCGTTATCTTGAATGAGGAAATAAGACTTTATGAAAATCTACTCATTTCCAGAAAAAGTAGCAGTAGAAATAGTGTACAATTCTCGTAAGCTGATAACAATAAGCTATACAAGTGTAATTTCTATTCACAAAATCAAGATCGTTGTTGTCATGAAAAGAGAGTAAATACGCTCAATGCATTCAACAATCACCATCAATTGCTTCAGTATGTAATGCTTTATTAATCGAAATTCTTTCTCCTCAACTTCAAGTGTTCCAACTAATGAGCGAATGATTTTCGTAAATTTATCTTAACAAATTTAAAAATAGTAAAACAAATGAGACTAAACTTACCTTGTTTAGAGCAGAAAACTAACTGAAGCGAAGCAGTAATTATTCCGTCATTCGTATGTAGCGACTGATTCCATATTATCACCAATTATATACATCTAATTACTTACGGACTCATCGGGAATCATCAGTTTTCATGAAATTTAAACTGGAATCATACCACGATTACATGTGAACCGCATTACTAATTCCCCTTTAAAAGTAGAATGCTAACAGCAAACAGATTTAAACAAATCTGCAACGATATGGCACAAATACGTGTAAATATTTTAAACCCTTGATAAATCACAATCAGAAAACAGGCATAAATTGAAATTTAGCGGTTATACACGTTCGCTCTCCAGTTCTTAGCGCCTGAATGTACGGCAACTGGAAATATATTATATATGAGCCAAAAGTGCGCTGACAATCTACCTAATGCATTTTGTCGTGATGAAATATATGCAAAATTGAAATACCGAATTATCATTAACTGCAGGAGAATGCACGAAAGATTTCCGCATAGAATTTTCAAAACTTACACAGATTTACGAATGTATAAAGCTGAGATACATCAGCAGAAACACTGCATTTAGCGTTACAAAAAATATTATCAAAAGTATAAAACAAAATGTAAACGGTTTAAAAGAGTGATAAATAGTAAGACAGACGGAAGCAAACGTAATGGAACGCACAGATTTAGGTAGAACTCTAAAAGAAACAATGATAATTTGCAGCAAATCTCTGTGTGGGTATGTCGAAAATATAGAAACTACTCTGTTAAGCATCAACAAGATATCATAAATCGTGAGGAACTAAACTGTGCGCGGTATATCCGATACTTTGTGAGTCAGACATCCTGAACTGCATCTGATTTAGGTGTGTTACTAATTCTCAAAATGCCTATTGTTTGTTGGGTGTTAGATCATGAAGTAAAACATTTTTGTAGCATCGCTATCAGGTGCGTTTTTCACTATCGCTCACTTGAACAGTGAATCTGTCTGTCAACAGCTCATCTTATCTTCCCATTTTCACGCGTCACTGGTGTTCTTCCATTGTTTGAAGAAGCTGTAACTAGCAGCTGTTGCCGTTTCGAACAACGAGCTCAGCCATACCGCAGCAATTTGTCCAACCTCACCCAAATTCCACACATCAATGACAATCGGAGCTTAAGAAAATTGTCATATGCTGACAACAATCTGCGACTTCGTGACACTTACGAGGAAAACATTGTGACACAATACTATTATTAAAGAATACAAACTCATAGAAAATAGACTAACAAATACCAAATATGAGCTCACCTCTGCTAAAGAATCACTGGAAAACCCAAAAGTAATGGACAGGTGTGTTGTTCGCGTTTGGGACACTTCACAGTACGGACCCACCGAGTTTCGAACCCAGGACCTTCTGATTAATAGGTGATCTCGTAGAAAACTGAGCCACTGGGACCCGATCCAATGACCAGCTCATGAAATCAAATTGCTGCCAATTCACGATATAGCGCGACCATTTCCCAATGTCTTCTTCGATGAGTTACTGCTTTACCTTCCACTTGCTGTACTCTACTGTTCACAGCTTCGCACTAGAAACTCAGGTCACTGCTTGAATGAAGCCAGTCGCTAGTGAGCATCCGATTGATTTTTAAGTATTGGTTCAGCGTAGAGCTGAAGAGTCTCAAAATAGGGAGAAGAAACAGCCGTTCACTAGTCCCAGGATTTCCTGTGATTCTGTAAATCATTTCAGCTCATGATGAAATCCTACATCCAATCAAACAAAATCCCTACAGAATCCAATAATTGAAAATACCAAATAACTGTTAAAACAAAGAAACCAACAAAATCAACACAAATACAAAATCAGTTCACTCATGCACGTCAACAGTCTCTAAAAAAATCCAGCGATCACAACATGTAAATTCATGTTCTCCTTGTGTTTAATGGCAATTGATTCGACTCTATTTGTGCATGCACTGATCTCCGAATAGTCATCGAAACATCCTGTCAACGACTTGAAACATTGAAAGTAATTCATTACTATTGATCTTGTGTCGTATTTCTGTCAGCAGAAGTGCATTCGCTGGTTTGTTCTCTGGCATATTCTAGTCTGTCATTTCTGTATATGGAATCAAGTTTTATCGAAGTACTTCTTTTATAATTTTCTTAAATATATGGTTGTTCTATGTTTTGCTTTTCCATATTCGCCTTAGTCTAATCTTTGATATTTGTGCTGCATAATGTTTCCATAGATTTTCCTATTCATTTTATTCTCCTTCATAGTGCATTCAGTGTTTTCCACGAAATGTAATTTCGATAGATGGGAATATTTCATTTGGACACGTGCTGTAATTTATATCGACTAATGTAATCATCCATGAATGCAAACGTACCTGCGTTTACACACATGTCGCCGTATTACCTGTAAATATTGTACAACATTTATAAGAGCCTATTTCCATGGTTTCCACACATGTTATCACCGCAATCTAGCCATAATCACAATCATGTTTTCTTCACTTTTGCTTCAAATGCAATTCAAATTTTATGATATATGTTTTCAAACTTTCTTCTAATACTGTATAACTTATTGTTTGTGCGTAGCAATGAATCTGAAGTTTTGTGATACCAACTACTTATGAATTCGAAATGAGTGCATTTCTAATGTCATATTTATATTACGAATTGTTCAGCCACCGCATCAAGTGAGTTCTTTTCAATATGTGATTGGTGGTTGACGTCTCATTTTCTGTTGACCTCGAGTTATGGGACACACGTTACTCCACATCATCCTGACCAGATGTATTGAGCCACCATGTTTTAGAATGATGGAACATAACCCTCAACAATAAGCTTTCAAGAATAAAAATTGAGTATAGTTTGACTCCATTAAAGATAAGATTTCATTCTGATGAATCACACACGCAATACACCTTGATATGATTATGAGCAGTAGTTTGTGCTCACAGCGTCATCAGTTAATATTACTGCATAACGCTGTTTGATTTATCAAAATAAAATCTTATCTACAATGAATGTGTTCTCTGATTCACCCAGACAATATTTAAATATCGACGTGATATCTGAGATGTGTTTCCCAATATAACGGCTGATTTTCTGACATATTCTGAAAATGTAATGTGAGCGACATCAGTGATAATCGTCTGATTGCTTAATTTAAGATTGGCTGAACACCGATTCGATGCAAAAATGCAAAACTTACCAGTTTCTTACAACTTAATACGTTGAACACAAAAGTAGATTTTCTATTGAAGAATTCTACTAAGATTTCTATTCAGATTTTTTGTTAAAGAAAGTTAAGATCAGATATCAATGAAATGCTCACTAGCGACTGGTAGCATTCAGGTAGGTAGTTACCTGGGGTTCCGATGAGAAGTCATGACCAGTAGAGTGCAGCAGGTCAGGTGTGAGGAAAAATACTCGCCAAAGACATTGCCTAGCGGTTGCGCTATATCGTGAATCGACAGAAGTTAGAATTCATGGGCTGGTCATTGGATCGGGTCCCAGTGGCTTCATGGTATTCGAGGTCGCTCCTGGGTTCGAACCCCGGTGGGTGCGTACTTATGAAGAGTCACAAACTGAGACAAAACAGCTGCCCAGTACTCTTAGTTGGTTTTCCAATGGTCCTCTTGTAGTACCCCTGTACCAACCATAAACATACGATTTTAATCTAATTTGCATACTCATATTATATGTTTACACATACCGATTTTATATGTACTTCGTAAACATTTGTCAATTTACTGTTGAACGTTACCTTGATACAATTTTGAAATTTGACTATTGCTATAATACACGATTATACTCTTCATAAGTGCCTTCTGATTTTACGTTGTGGGCGTCGAGTAGCCACAACGTCTGCGCACATTGATAAACGTGAAGAAGTACTAGGAAATACGTGTACGCTCATTTAGTCAAATAGTACACGCAACAAACTGGTGAGCCCGACGACAAATTGCTGACTCCGACGACGACGACTATTTGACCTCGACGCGTTGTTACATTTGCTGGATTATTAAAACTCTAACTTTCGCGGATTTATATATTTATCAAACAATTCAAACTCATTCTTGTGTTTGCTCATAGCACAACCTGCAGTAATTTGTGGTAAGCACCTGCGTTGTATGCTTTTTTATTTTGCCATATTCTTATTGTGCACAAATTTTGCCATTTTGCTACTCTTAAACCATTTTTTTACGGATTGTAACATGTCTTCCAATACCTCTGATAACTTAGAGCTGGGATCTGTTAGTACTATTTCTCTTACTATACCAGTTTTTAAGCCCAGAGACCCTCATCTTTGGTTTGCACGACTGGAACATTATTTGGCTAGCAATAAGCTAACGTCACAGACAGCTAAATTCTGCATTTTGAGTACAGTACTACCAGACGAATTCGCCGAGCAGGTACGGCAATACATCGTCCAACCCAGCACAGAAGAGCCTTACGACAAGTTGAAGGAAGAGGTACTGCGATGCACTTCGCTTTCTGATAGGTAAGCACTCGATCGCCTGTTAAGCAATGTTGAGCTAGGTGATAAAACCCCATCTCAACTCATGAGGCATATGCAAAGCCTAGTTGCCGGAAGAGAAATCGATAAACGTCTCTTTTACCAAATATGGCTGCGACGACTTCCTGCAAACATCCAGCAGGTTCTTGCTTTCGGAGACGACGACATTGACATAGAAAGGCTCACCGAAATCGCGGATCGCATGTACGAGAGGTCAACACCTCAATCTGTCGCTTCCACTAGTAGAATACCAGACACTCACGATAGAATACAGACTCTAGAACACAAAGTCGACACCTTACTGAGTCAGTTAGCAAAACTGACCACACGCACACAACCAAGCCGTTCTAGAAGCTCGTCTCGTCGACGTCTTTCTCGATCCCCTAGCACGTCACGACATCACGATAATATTTGCTGGTATCACCGTAAATATGGAAGCAATGCACGACGGTGCCGTTCACCTTGCAACTTTCAGACTAAACCAAAAGATATATCGTCATGTGTAAAAAATACTGTTGGCAATCTACGATCTAACAGTCGTTTGTTTTATGTAACAGATAAAAATACCGGTACTACATTCTTAGTTGACACAGGAGCAGAGGTGAGTGTTCTCCCTCCGTCTACACAGGAACGTCAACATCCTGACCAAGCAGTTACGCTCCAAGCTGTTAATCAGTCCAGTATCGTTACATATGGAAGTAAACGAATGACTTTGGATTTTGGTTTGCGGAATACCTACACTTGGTCTTTCATCATTGCAGACGTCCCATCCCCAATCCTCGGTATCGATTTTCTACAGCAACACAAACTGTTAGTTGATCCGATGAGCCCCAAGCTTATAGACTCGCTCAATAAAACGTACATTGCTGGTACGATTAGCCGTGCATCATCACTGAACTTGATGGTCACACGCACACCAGCATCTCCATATACCAATTTGGTAAATCAGTTTCCTGACCTTTTAAAACCTTATTTTCGAGGAACAAAACCAAAGCATCACATGGTTAATCATATTAAAACTACTGGACCACCAGTTTTTGCACGTCCACGACGCCTTGACCCACATCGACTTAAAATCGCCAAAACAGAGTTCGATAAAATGCTAGAGCTTGGTATTATTCGACCGCCCAACAGCTCTTGGTCTTCACCGCTTCAAATGGTACCCAAAAAGTCTTCTGGTGAAATACGGCCGTGTGGTGATTATCGAGCTTTAAACAAGCAAACGGTACCTGATAGATACCCAATACCACATATCCACGATTTCGCTAGCAACTTACCAGATGTTAAAGTTTTCTCTAAAATCGATCTTGTCCGAGCGTATCATCATATCCCCATCCACCCGGATGACGTTCCGAAAACTGCCATTACCACACCATTCGGTTTATATGAATTCGTACGCATGCCATTCGGACTTATGAACGCCGCTCAGACATTCCAACGCCTAATTGACCAAGTACTCCGTGGTCTCCCTTTCGTCTACGCATACATCGATGACTTACTAATTGCAAGTGCAGACGAAGGCGAGCATTTGAAACATGTGAAGACAGTGTTTGAAAGACTGAACCAATACGGAATGACTATCAACTTAGACAAATGCGAATTTGGTAAGACCTCACTGAAATTTCTCGGTCATTTAATCGATAGCCAAGGAATCAGACCAGTCCCTGATGACGTGCAAGCTATCAAAGATTATCCATTACCAGATTCTTTTAAGAAATTACGACGATTTTTGGGTCTCGTTAATTTTTACCGGCGTTTTATCCCGAACTGTGCTAAAGCTTTACAACCATTAACCGATTGCTTACGTGGACATAGTCGTTCATTCCATTTGCCCGCAGAAGCTGTTAAAGCATTCGAAAATGTCAAACAATTGTTAAATGACAAGACACTCTTAGTCAAACGCCGAAATGATGCCCCCTGTCTCTCATGACAGACGCTTCAGACGTTGCCATCGGGGCAGTTTTACAACAGCAGGTACACGGCGAATGGCAACCCCTAGCATTCTTTTCGAAACGACTGAATCCTACTCAAGGTCGCTATAGCACATTTGGTAGAGAGTTATTGGCTGTTTATTTAGCAATCAAGCACTTCCAACATATGCTGGAAGGTACAGCTTTTACTGTCTTTACAGACCATAAAGCTCTAACGAAAGCCTTATCAGCAAAACAGGATAACTACTCTCCGCGTGAACTACGACATCTCGAGTTTATATCTCAGTTCACTTCCGATCTGCGACATGCGAAGGGTAAAAACAATGAAGTGGCAGACGCTTTATCACGTGTGCACATTGACAACATTGTATGCCCAGACATCGACTACGAACGTCTCTCAAACTTACAACGAGATGATGCCGAACTAAAAAAGATCATGTCTTCTAAAACAACATCTTTAAAACTAGACGCAATTCCTTTTGGCGCGACAAAAGTAATCTGCGACACCTCTATGGGTAAATATCGACCCTTCGTTCCAGCAGCTATGAGACATACAGTATTCGAGAAGTTACATAACTTGTCTCATCCCGGTGTCAGCGCTACTATCAAACTACTGAAAGAAAGATTTATATGGCCGAACATTAACAGCGATGTTAAGAAGTGGACACGAAATTGCTTGTCTTGTCAAAGAGTCAAAATCAACCGTCACACCAATGCACCACTTGGTCGCTTTCCTAACCCTGACTCTAGATTTGAACATATACATGTAGACATAGTTGGTCCACTACCTCCTTCCAATGGTTTCAACTACATTCTAACTTGCATCGATAGATTCACTCGTTGGCCTGTAGCAGTTCCGATAGCCGACGTCTCAGCTGAAACGGTAGCTAAAGCTTTGGTCGAGAAGTGGATAGCTAATTTTGGTGTCCCATCCATTATCACTACGGACAGAGGTGCCCAGTTTGAAAGCCGACTTTTTAACAAGCTAACTGAATTACTGGGCATTAAACGAATACGAACAACCGCCTACCATCCTAGTTCCAACGGCATGGTTGAACGCCTTCATCGACAACTCAAAGCCGCGCTCGCTGCTCTTTTGACTCAAAACGACTGGTCAACCAAACTCCCACTGGTACTGCTTGGTATACGATCTGCTCTAAAGAAAGATATTGGCTGCTGCGTTTCCGAACTAGTCTATGGAACAACATTACGACTACCAGGAGAATTTTTCACCCCAGGTAACCAAGTTCCACAAGATATGACTGGTTATGTGCACCAGCTAAAACAACACATGAACGAGCTCAAGATATCACTTCCACGCCAGCAGGAACGAACGTCATACATCCCGCAACAACTGACAGATTGCACTCACGTCTTCGTCAGGAGAGAGGGTGTACAACGACCACTTCAACCCGCTTATGATGGCCCATTCAAAGTTTTAAATAGAAACGATAAAGTTATCACGATAGAACGACTGAATAAAGCAGAAGCCATCAGTGTCGACAGAGTCAAACCAGCGTTCATCGACGATTTCGAAGTCAACGATAAAGACCAGCTGAACGAAGTGCCAACACCTACGTCGACGCAAGCTTCAACGTCGCCAGAGAAACCTATGAAAACTACACGCTCTGGTAGGAGAGTTCATTGGCCTAAACGTTATGTGCAAATCATCAAAATATAACTTACTACGAATTTTCATTTTTATTATCTTTATTCGTAATTGTCATTTAACTACTCATTTAACTGATTAATATTTTCATACGTAAATCACGTCACTACTATTTTAACATCGATATTCCCTGTATTATTACATTTAATCATATAGCGCCTAATATTCACGTATCCTTTCCGTATACAGACTGCAGATCCCCGGCCGATTGTATCATTCCTTATATATTCTACCACGATCATCAATCCTATTTTTTCTTTTATTATCGCATTTATCATGGGCCTTATTGACCACATTAAACTGTTCATTTTTCAGCTTAATAAATCGCTTTCTATGTACTATCGCTGCTACGTATTACGCTGACGCATTTTATTGTCGAACACTTAAATGTATTTTTTTTTATATTTCAGTGTTCTGGTGGGGGAATTATGTAGTACCCCTGTACCAACCATAAACATACGATTTTAATCTAATTTGCATACTCATATTATATGTTTACACATACCGATTTTATATGTACTTCGTAAACATTTGTCAATTTACTGTTGAACGTTACCTTGATACAATTTTGAAATTTGACTATTGCTATAATACACGACTATACTCTTCATAAGTGCCTTCTGATTTTACGTTGTGGGCGTCGAGTAGCCACAACGTCTGCGCACATTGATAAACGTGAAGAAGTACTAGGAAATACGTGTACGCTCATTTAGTCAAATAGAACACGCAACACTCTTACCAATTTCAGCTCATGATGAAATCCAAAAACCGAAGTTAAGCTATGTTGACTTTATCAAGCCCGCTTGTTTTTATAAAGCTCAAGTTCGTTTGGCAAGAAATCTACTATGATGGAATGCTGACAATGACAGTATATTAGCTTTCTCGGTAATATAAGAAATGCATGTTATCGTTTCCCTTTTCATAAGTGAAATTCAATGAGTTATTTGGCAGGAAAAATATCAGGTGTATTTGGCCTAATATGTATAGCAAACATATCTGGTCAGAGCAACAATTTCAACTATTATTATCGGTTTAAAAATACTCTGAACAGGAATACGAAACATCCAGTTAGGTAAAACAAAACATGCATAAACCCATAACATTTATCGACTAAACCCTTATGGAAGAAGAGCTTTATTTCGGAAAATAAAACAAGACATTGTTAAACTTCACCGATTTTCAGGAAAAGAAGCTTCAGGAATCATCCGAAACCCCTATTAAAGTGATAATGGACTATATTATAATTCCTTCCAGCGAAACAAATCAACTACTGCGTTCGACTAGGAAAGACTCACTATTCAATGTTGATACAAGCAAACACCAGAGGATAAAAAATCACTAAACAATATTCATACATTTATCATTATTCTTGTTCACTTGGGTTCCTAGTGTAACACTGCACGTCTCCACATGCTTCTGTCTTCTGCTGTACTCTTCATTTGCATCCATGTTAGTCTATACTGTTTCAGCTTCTCTTCACACGATCTTCTCCATGTCACCCTTGGACGTCACACTTATCGCTACCCCTTCGGGTTCCACTCGAGGGCCTGACGTTTGATATCACTTAGCTGCCTCCTCAGCGAGTGCTCAATCCATTTCCAATTTCTCCAGCACAATTTTTGGGCGATTGTTTCTTGTTTTGTTTGTTCCCATTGTTCCTTGTTCGTGTTTCTTTCCGACCATCTGATCTTCAGTATAGAGCGAAGACAGTTATTGATAAAGGTCTGCAACAGGCTGTTGGGAATATTCTTGGTGACCCACCAATTTTCTGATCCGTATAGCAGAACTGACTTGACGTTTGTATTGAAAATCCGAATTTTGTTGTTGATGCTGAGTGACGAAGATTTCCAGATTGGTTTCAGGTTGATGAATGTGTTTCTCGCCTTCCCGATTCTCGCTCGATTTGACATCCTCGTCCGTTCCATCTGCCTGTAGTTGAGACAATGGTCCCTAGATAAGTGAATGAAGTAACCTCTTTCAAATCCCTCCCGTTGATGGTGATTGGCGCTGGATATTGCTGCTGCTGTTGTTGCTGTTGGTTGGTTATTTTCATAACCTCCATCTTGTCTGTGTTCACTTGGAGTCCTGTCTCTGCTGCTTCTTCACCAGTTTGTCGGCCTTCGCTTGTAAGTCTTCGATTTAGTGTTTCTTCAAACATAAATCATCCACGAAATCCAGATCTTCTAAGTTCTTCACGTTGGTGCAGGATATCCCTATCTTCGCGTTTCCCACTGTCTGACGCATAATCCAGTCCAGTCCACCACAATTAGGAATATCATTGGAGATAATAAGCACCCTTTTCGGACTCCTGTGTTTACTCTAAACGCCTCGCTGAGTCTTCCATTGTGGATCACTTGACATGTGTCGTTGTCGTACAGCTGTTGAATGAATTTGATGAATATTTGGGGTACACCGTAGTACTCGATTTACATGATTTGCCTTTCCTGAATGCAGCTTGTTCTGATTGGAGTTCTGTATCTATTGCGTTTTTTTTCTCTCCAGAATGATGCGACTCAGGATTTTACTTGTCGTCGACAGAAGCATGATTCCTCGCCAGTCCTTTCTTCCAGACCTTTTGTAATAATGGTGTCAGCATAGCTGCTGTCATCTATCGGTCCGCTTTCAATGCTTCAGGTGGTATTCCATCTGGCCCAGCTTCTTTTCCAGCTTTCAGAAGCCTGATTGCATTTAAGACTTCAGCTTTCGTTGGAGGATTGGTGTCAACTCGCAGTTGTGTACGCGCTGTTCTTGGTATTACTGGGGGGAATGCAGGTGGTGGTCTGTTCATGAGTCGTTTGAAGTGATCTGTCACTTGTTTAATCTGTCTTTCTTCCTTGATAATTGGGTTCCCTTGACTGCCTTTTATATGTTTCACTTGTGTTGATCTCTTCCCGGATAGAGACTTGATTATCTGATATAATGTCCTCAGGTCCCTTTTGCCTGCTACCTTCTCAGCTTCAGTCCCCAGATTGCCGTAGAGTTGTCTTTTGTCCTTCCTGCCACTCTTCTTCACGTCTTCGTCCAGTGCTGTGTAATTTGAACTCAGTGTTTCTCTTTCTCTTTTCCGTCTTTGTATTGAATTATTTTCTCATTCATTATTCTCCTCTCCTCTTTTAGCTTTCAGGTAGGTGTTCGTTGAGAGCCATTCCTTGTCTTGTCTCTTCTTTCTTCCTAAAACTGTTGAACACGTTCCGTTTAAAATCACATTCAGTAAGTTCCAATGCGCTTCCACGCATGATTTCTCAGTGATGCCACGTAGTGTCTCATGTTTCGCTTTGAAAGTTGAATAGAAAGTGTCTTTTGTGGTTGTGTCCTTCAGTTTTTGAATGTTTAACTTGCCTTGTGGCCTAATTCCAGCTGTCCTCGATGCTTTAAGCTTCACCTTGAAAGTCCGTTTTACTAGGTAGTGTTCTGAATACACATTTGCTCCTCTCATCGATCTTGTGTCCAATAGGCTCCCTCTCCACTTCTTTGAGATTGAGATGAAGTCTATTTGGTTTTTTATGTGTCCATTAGGTGAAATCCATGTCGCCTTGTGTATATCCCTGTGTTTGAACACACTGCCATCAGTCACCAAATCATTGAAGGCGCAGAATTCTGAGTAGAGTTCACCGTTGTCGTTCATTTCTCTGAGGTCCCCACGGCCCATGGTGAGTTATCTTCCTGTATTGTCTCCTCCCAGTTTCGCATTCATATCACCCATCAGATTTCTCATATCGTCATTTTGGACGTTGTCCATTACTGTTTGTAGTTGTTTGTAGAAATCCTCCTTCTTCTCTTGTTCTGAGACGTTTGTAGGCGCATAGCATTGAATAGTTGTTACCTTCCTTCCTTTTGAGTTGAACCTAGCTGTCAATGTCCTGGAGGAGATAGGTTCCCACTGCATGAGAGATTCGGCTGCTGTTGGTGTCATCATGGTGGCCGCTCCGTCGATGTGCTCATGGTTGTCCCCTTGGCGACCGGAATACATTCCTGTCTCTCCAGTTGATAGTTGGCATGGTCCACATCCGTTCCATCTGCTCCCGCAGACTCCCAACACTTCTATTTTATATCTCCTGAGTTCTGCGGCTAAGTGGGCAGCTTTTCCAGCTTCGTACATTGTACGAACATTCCACGTCCCCATCCTTATTTTTGTTTTCATCGAAAGGAGGCACATCAGCTGACTGGCTCCCCGAAGTCTTTCCCAGCCTGCGTCATTTCACTTCCCTAATTCCAGCGAAAAATAAGGTTATTGTTTATTTTTTTAGTACTTTTAATATATTTATGCGTTGATGTTTCTGTAAAAATTTGGTCAAGTTTTGTGGCTGGAGCTGCTAGCACCACGCCCAAACCATCCCCCTTTATCCAGCCTTCGGACTAGCTAGAAAAGTAGCGAGCTAGTAATCCAGTAAATATAATAGAAATAAAAAAGCAAAACTTGAAGGTATATAAGGATAGATAGAGAAAATTTTTTATTTACTAGATAAAAAAATGTTAGTTAATTCTTGCCTGACACTGTTTTCATCACACAAATTACGTGCCAAGTATGTTATCACAGAATTTTTATACTTAGACGTGCGATCATACAGTTTGCTCAAGTTAATTCTGGTTCTATCTGAGGAGATGCCAGTTGAAATCTGAGGGTAAATTGGATGGTCCAAGTCAGGCAAAATCTCTCTAGCAAATTTACTGCAAGAAGTCAAGTGCCTATTGACAACGACGTTAACTATGTGATCCACTGGGACACCACTCACCCTACTGACCGTCTTCAGCATTCTACGAAGTGTGACATAGTCCTTTTTAGGCAAACCAGGAAAGAATAAGAGTGAACAATAAAGAAGAATAGAAAGGATGCAAGAGTTTATGAACTGTAAGAGGGGGAGTTGAGTTATACCTGAGTGCCTTAACTTCTCAATGTAAAATGTCAGGCGGAATATTTTACTGGAGATCACTAAGACTAGGAAAGACTGGGACAGATCAGAATAGAGAATAAGTCCAAGCTACCTAATTTCCGATTTAATTCCTGTATCATTGTCGTCAGTCTTACAACTGTCATGAGAATCGACGGCTTCTTTTAACTGTCGTTTATATCTTAAGCTGAAATTAACAGTTTCACATTTAGAAGGATTCAGTTTAAGACCGTTAGACTGAGAACATATACTGACTCCTGACAGAAAGCTATTTATTTTGGTACAATCTAGCTAGGAGTTAACAGCCATTGAACCAGTTAAATCATCAGCTTACTTCACAAAGTTTATTTCATCAGACTGAGGCAAGTCATGTATGAAGAACGAAAACATAAGAGGAGAAAGGACAGCGCATTGAGGGACACCAGCTTCAGTAGGGAATGAAGAAGAAGACTTCCCTTTATACAACGGTGTACTGCTTTCTTTCTGAGAAATAGGAATGTGACCAGTTAACAGCCCAACATTCTGTTTGACTTACAGCAAGTTTATTTAATAACATGTCCCTAGAGACCGACTTAAAAGCAGATGTTTAGTGTAGGAAGTCACAACGAACAAATTTAGCCACCTTGTCTAGACTGGAAGCAATGTGATGATATAAGACGGCAGCTGCGTCAAATATGCTTCTGCTAAGCTTATGGGCAAATTCTTCAGGGTTATTAAAGGATTTAAGTGAAGTACAAGACTAAGTGAAAGCAATTTATCCATAGTTTTCAAAAAAGGAGAGGTAATAGCGATGGGTCTAAATTTGGCACATGCTCCAGTAGATGATTTAGATATAGGTACAATTTTAATGTCCTTCCAAACAACAGGCACAATATTACTGGAAAAAGATTTGTTAAATAGATCAGTGAGAGAGTGATACAGAATATCAGAAATGTATATTTCTTCACTCAATCTGCTGTTTTGTCCAAATCTTATTTCAAGCGGAGAATCCAAACATCAGAATATTTCAGAAGTAACCAGTAAGAAATGAATGAAACAAATGAGATGATAAGACTTATTTAGGCATATTTCAAAAAAATTTGGTATCACTTAAAACTATCAGTATCTCTACACTGAAAATTTCTCATACTGTTTAACCTTCAGGATAAAAACTCTAACTGGAAATAAAATGAATGCTGAATACTCATATAATAGCTTATTCTAAGTAAAACAATAAACACCGAAATGGTTTGAAATTGCAGACGTGAGAGATTCCATTCAAAGAATCTGTTCCGCGATGTAATTTTTTAGGTGATTGATTCACCTCACTTTAGGTGCATTCGTTGACGAATAGTTGCTGAAATTCAACAACATCCACCCTTCGCTTACCTTTACTTGTGAAGAGGAGCAGGAGAATAAAATACCTTTCCTGAATGTCTTGCTAAGTAGGAGAGAAGATGGGTCACTTGGGAGAAGCGTGTATAGAAGAAGCACTTTCACAGGGCAATACACACACTACCTTAGTTACGTGCCCATTAAATATAAAAGGAATGTTGTAAAATGTCTTGCGAGCAGAGCAAGAAAGATATGTACCGATGACCTCTTACAAAAGGAAATTGAATGTGTTCACGATTCCTTGATGGAGATGGGCTCTCCAAATAGTTTCATAAAGAAGCATGAAAATATCGGAGAAAAAACCCGGAAACTCTGACTGTACGTAGGAAACCTCTATTTATTAAGTTACAATTTAATGGTGACTTATCAAGTGAGATTCTATTCCAAAGACTTTCAAGGAGTATACGAAGAACTTTTTATGCAGCACACCTATGTTTGTCATTCTCTAGCCGGCGAATGATTGGGACGCAAACGAAGGATAAGCTTGATAGTTTTGCCACATCTATGTGCATTTATCAATGCAACTGCACCTGTGGTGACAGTTATATTGGGCGTACTACTAGACAGCTTAGCCATCGTGGTTTGGTAAAGGACAGACAAAAACAATTCGTAGCTCAATTTTGTCACACTAAATTGATAGTGGTCATGTAATCGGGAACACGAGAGCCTTCAAAGTGATTCATCGTATCCCACTGAATCTTTCCAATAGACTTCGTAGTCGTTTATTTCACACAGCTGAGGCGATAGGTATTCGAACTATTAAACCTAAACTATGTATTCAAAAACGTTAGTACAGCCATTATCCCTCCCTTGGCCTATTAAGACATAACCAACTAATGACTTGTACACCACCCTTTGTTTATATTTTCAACCCCTTTCTTATCATCCCTTAATCTTATCTTCATTATAAACGTGTTTCATTTCCTTCCCTTACAATCTAACATTACTTAATCGGTTCATTTGTTTTTACTAGCCTTTATCAACTACTTCCACCTGAACAGTTGTTTGTTTAATCATACTGTTTTTCATTATTCGTGTTATCACAGATTGCCTCACTTTTTCATCCTTATTATTGATAAGACCATTTTTATTATTACTATAATTATTATTATCATTACTACTATTATGACTAATTGCACAATTTCTATTCACCATCGTATTATCCTATAGACAAAACACCATGATTGGTTTATATTTGAATTTTTATTTGTAAACTTATATATATTAGAGATAAGCCTGATGAGATCTAATTGAAAACAATATTGTTCGCTTAAATGTGTTGTTCTAAATTTTGCTATGAGAATATTTAATATTTTGAAAAGTGTAAATATTTGTCAGCTGGACTCCTCACGTTTTCTTTCTTCGTTTTGATGCCATCTGTCTTCTTTTAAACGTGAAAAAGATTTCTGCTTCGGTAGTTAGATTAATGGTTGACAGGGAACTGCGGAAAACGTGATGGAAATATTTAATATCACAAAAGTTTCATCGACATACGTTTTATTAAAAATATTCAGCGAAGAGACTCTTTTCAGCGAATTTATTATCAAGCTGCACAATCGTATATATATGGTTTTTAAGAAGTTATATCCGGTGAGGGAATAAGGTATTGTGTTCCTAATGCTACAATGGGAATTATAAAATTATTTAAAATAGCCGTAGATATTCAGTGTCAACAGAATATAAATTAACAGCAAAACCTGACTATAATACAATATGTAGAAGACAAAATTTTCAAATGCGTCGGTGGCACAGTGGTAAGGACTCTCGCCAACTGTGGGAACGGTTGCCGATTCCTTGCCAACGCGCACCTGATATCAATTGGTCGGCCTGAAAAATTTGTACCAAAAATACTATGTGGTTTCAAGTTATAATGAAAAACAAATACTGTCAATTAAAGAAAGTTTTTAACATCGATCAACACACAACTTAGTAAAAGCGTTTATCACATTTATGCATGTACACGTGACATTATTCGCTTAAATCCATTGCGAATTCGAATATCCCTCCATCATTCTTATAAGTACAACAAATATCATAAGTGTGTGTTTTCGCAATAGAAATGTATTTAAATGCTGCAAAAATCATTCACATCCGATAAGATATTTCACAATATGTACAAAGTACTTTTGCTCATCCTGGTTTTTCAAGGGAGTTCATCACCGAACCGTGGTAAGCGTTTTGTAAATATTTTTGCTTCAGTGCAATATGCCATATTAACTAATAAAAGAAACTTTGTTTAATTCACGTCTAGGATATGAAACTGTTTGACACTGAGCGCAAATTTTTCTTCACTCGATAATAATTATGAATATAAAGGCAATTTTAATGAGGTAGTGAAAAAAATACGATTGTAATTTGACTGTTAGAGATTGCAATGGTAAACATAATAAAGCCAATAATACCGGAAAAAGTTAAGAAAAACATTTTAGCAAGGTGATTTGCATGCTCCAAATGAGCTGAAATCGAAATGTCTGTACACTCATCATGAACTTTGCTCGAATGATAAATAAAATTTGTAGAGAAACAGCTAATTCAAATGACTGCACAGATGTAGTTGAATTGATGGAAAGATGAAGAGTTGACTAACGCAGTCAACTGATATTTTGATCATTCGTCACTGGTGGTCGTGTTGAAATAATGAGTTGCAATTTGTCAGAAGTGGTAATACTTTGAATCGATTTGCTTATATACGTAATAATCCGTATTGTATACAGTAATCTGCATTGACATAAAAAGTGTTCACATATACACTGGCACTCCTGTCGATGAGGACACTTCACATACCTTCATTTACCAGTATTCACAACACCGTGTGTGATTCATAGGATTACTTAGTAATTCCGCATTTTGTTTATTAGGGTACAATCACAAAATGTTTGCGCATTTTACATTTTGATAACAACAAATATCTAGCTCGCGGTTGATTAGTTCTCTTTCTTAGAAGGAGACTGGGATTAGGTTCCCAGTATAACTGTAAATATTTTAACCCAAATCTTGTGTATTTTTGTCCGCTTACCTTTTCGGCGTCAAGCATAACATTTACCCATTTATTGCACACTACTATATTTTCAACATACCTGACGGTTTACAACAATAGTTTCGCGTGTTAACCGAATCTCAAATCTCTTAAGCGACCGACTCTGATTTTCCTTTTCAATCAGTACTTAATTTACTTGAAACACTCAGTGAGTCATGAACAAAATAAGTTCGACTTCATCCATTCATGTTTGGCGAAAGGATAGTGCAAAACGTTTACTAGCTCAGTTCTCGATCACTTGGTGGATTCAAGTCAAGCAGCTCCACCAGAGTGTTCTTTCAAGAATATCTACAAGGTGAGGCCAATTGATGCAAAGGGCGTAAGGTTTCGGCACTTGTACATGGCGAAGGCTTCAGCAATTCCTCAATACAGCCTCAAAGTCTGTATACAGAAAAGTTTGTCCAGTTTCATCCTAGCATGGTCTTAACCTCTTCATTGGTCGTTCCCTGTAAATGTTTTATTTCTGGTGTTTACTTGGCTCTCTATTGATTAATTCACTATTATCACTCTAACATGTTCCTTTTCTACGTTGTCTTACCCTCTTCACACTCGTTGAATGGACACTCATTTATTTTTATTCTCACTCAATAGCGATTCTAACATTATCGAATTCCTAATGCTTTATTTCTTTGTTCCACTGAGCATTACGTAATTTACAACTGTTATGTTTACATTTTGAGCCCCTTCAAAGTAATAATATCAGGTGTAGCACCCCTATTACTCGACAGTGGAGTAATGTACATTTCTCGTAAATGTAAATACTACTGTATAGCCTCTGAAAATGGTCTTGTCAATAAATATAATCACTTATCTGTTATCGTTACTCGAATATCACATAGGTTTTTCGAGGTAATGAATTTAGCCATCAGTTATTATGCACACGTTCAAGGAATTCAAAACTGAAGTAATTGTTTTAGCAACCCGTGGGTTATTATTTCGTTTTCATCAAAATTTAATTGATGATTCAAATAATTTGCTTGAATGAATTGGTCATGATGAACGTATTTAGAAACATCACTATTTCCCCTGATTCAATACTTGTAGTTTTGCTGGTTTTATGAAGTGAAATGTATTTTACTACAACTTGCTCTCCTATGTGGGACATTTCCAGACGTGTAGTTCTTCATAACATTATGATGTTCAATGCCTGATGAGTGTCTGAGTAAATTTAGGCGACAGCCCGAAGTTTCTTGTGAAATACATATACTCAGATTTTAGTAACATCCATGGGTATCAAAATAATGCGCAACTGGACTAATCTAAAGAGTAAGGGTTTTAGGAACCGAAATCGGTGTAAAGACAACCGCATATTTCCTAATATACATCTTGTTCACCGAAAATTATGATTTCACCATATTAATGATGATTTTACTTTATTGCCGGATAAGATATTAACTACGTCATCTAAATCGTATGCAGAATTTGTTCGTGGCTAAACATAAGCCGATTTTACTACACCCCACATTATATTGAATGATCCAGTCAACCAAAATCAGGAAAACTGTCGGTTATCAGGAATAGCCTTGTCTATCCTTTGTTTTCATTTCGTAAAGTTTTCCATTGTAAATTCCTGCACATATGGAAACATCACGTAGCTGTTGAATGAAGTGATATTGTGCATTTCCCAGCTCTCTTCTTCACTCATCTGTTTAACACACTACAAACGAGACTCAACTTCTTTTTTCTGTTCATCCTTGTACCAGCACACCTTCCGTTTCACCATCACTCTTGCTTCTATTATATGCCACGCATCTGTAAACTTTCATTTCTCTACTTGCCTCTTTTCCCTACCTCAGTTGGTTACACATTTCCTTCCACATAAATGCTATGGAGTTTCAGTTTTACTCCACATAGGTTTCCTTGCTGATACTGCATACTGTAGAAGCGTAGCGTTGATTATAACTTTTCTACCGTACAAATTGAATATTGCTGTCACTATTCAGGATGAGAGTGATTTCTACAAGATAAGAGTTGATGACAACATAGCAGCTACAATTTCAGATTGCTTGTGGTATCTGGGTCTGGTTGCATTCACTTTCTTGCCACAGTATATACATTAACTGCAATTAAAAACTTAGCTCATCGCCAAGTGAACTGTTAAGAAGAACACTGTCGAGGATAGATATGAAGAAAAAAACTTGAGAACTATGGTGGAGTCTTATTCTATTATGGATAAAATTTATTTTGATAAAGTTGTACAGTAATATTTGCAATTAATATTACAGTATAACACTGTGTGATTTTATCAAAATAAACATGAACAGTCATATTGTCACACAGTGTAACTTCTGCAGATATATTACGCTATGAACAAATAGAACGGTGGCGTATCACTCCTTAAAATATACTGCCCAATGTACGCAAACATTATATATAAATATCGACAGAATATAAAGGATGTCCCTCCACATGACGTGCAATGAGTCCGCCTTGTTTTATTTCAGAGTTTGATGTGAAACAGTAGTAAGAGTAATTGTATAATTCCGGAACATACCACAGATACAAACGAGCCAGTATACACCAAATTCTGAGTGTTTGCTTGATTCAGATGAAATCTTCTGCAATGTTTTTCACTTATTTTCCTAAAACATTTCGCTGAGGCATACTACTGAATATGTCAGTTTACTGTATTTGGGTGCCAGCATCAGCAAATAAAGTCTACGAACCTGAATTCTTACCATCAATACATGAATACGCAATGTAGGCAGTGGAAACCTATAATGAAAGAAGATGAAATCCAACACGACCAACTCCACCCGCAGCTCCAACCTTGTGTCTAATCAGGTAGAACAAGAAGTCTTTTCAGAAGAATTTATGCACGTACGTCTAAGTACAAAAATTCCACTATACCATATTTAACACGTAGTTTATGTAATGAAAACAGTGTCAGACATGAACTAACTAACCCTCTTTGCACTACTAAATAAACCATTTCCTTAACCCTTAAAGCATCATTCCTTATTGTTATTGTATTTCTTATATTTATAATCCTCTCAATTTTTTCGTTTTGTTCATTTTTTTTCATAAGTGTGAACATAATTTTAAGCTGTATTATAACTGTTAATCTTGTATTTCCCCTCACTATACTATATCAACAGAACATTAGACCCAATTATCCATAACATGCTAAAGTTCCCAAACTGAATCGACAATACTGTTTGAAACAAACTCACTGTTAGTATTATTATCATTATATCTAATAATTATGTCGTAAATGTGCACCAATTCCTCGGATTAATTTTGTTTTAATATTTTATACATTTTGAGTAAATCAGGTGCAATGTTGTGACAAATGCTGAGAATTCCATTCTGTATTATAAATACTGTTTTTGGAATAAAGTAAATTATTACTATTATTATATTATAAAAAAAGCCAAGATATTATAGTGATCTGTCCAGTTGGAGGATGGAGGATAGCTAATTTTCTATATCTAATGACTGAAATAATAAAAATTGTAACACTCTTTGTGATGACGATGGTTGCATAAAATCAGCTTACCAGAAAGACAGAGAGATGAGTAATCAGAGGAAAATCTCTAAATCACTAATGGGATTGAAGAATGAGTGCACCAATTTCACCTGCATCTATGAATATTGTACGGCGTTCTTTCTTAAGCATTCTTTGTTTATATGCTTTTGTAGTACCCACGAAGATAGGGTCCCTATGCAATCTTTGTTAGATATGCGAAACTCACCTCACCACCAGATGGTGAAATGGCTTGCTGAAATCCGTGAGCCAGAGTCATCTAGTCTGTATAGCCATAGTACTTTGAATGACTTGGACTTCATCATTTACACTGTAGCGTAAATACAAGGGAAAAATTACTATAGGGTATTCATGATGCTACCTACACAGCCATTAAATATAATGGCTGGTTCAGATCACACCTCTCCCACTGAGTAGTTGGCTTATTTTTCTAAACTTCCAACGAAGCATCATTTCAGATATGTTGGTCTAGTAGTCTTGAAAAGTTTGCTAGGCATATACAGATATTCATATTGGTTGAAAATAAAGCAAATGAAAATAAGACTTGTGAGTTTGACCGCCATTCTCAATTTTGATTCCATTATTTCAGTATCCTCCTAACTTCGCTCTTAACAGTTTCTTATATTGCTACACAATTCGTTCATCTTCTCAACACCATCATTTATACCGTTGTGTACAACCAACTATCCTGTATTTAGTAGTGCAACTATACACATGTCTAATAAGTCATTTTATTTGGTAAACCTCTGCTTCACTTATGTGGATACTATTACATGAGTAGGGAAAGTTTTTAGCATAGACATAGGAATTTGATTCGGTTGTCATTGCTTCTTCTACAGTGATGACTACCAACATCTAGGCTGAGGATTATTTGATCTAGTTCATGGTGAGATATGAAATAAGTCGTAATTCTGGCTGTAAACCTGTTTGAAGTGAATCTCAGTGTCTCCATATATAATATAATGCAAAATAATATATATTTCAGCAGGTTAAGCCTCATCACCTGATTTTCATTTGAATGCATTTGAGAAATAAATTTAGCCATATCATGATTTACTTTGTGACGTTTGTGTGTTAACTGGTGTTCGAAATTCTCCAGCTATTGTTCTATTAGACGAAATAAAAGTGTTGTCGATATGAAGTGAAATTTAACTAATTGTCGTGTGACTACCTTCTTATTATCCATTGATTTGTTATGTATACATTGGTTTCATTTCTAATGTTGCGTAAATCTTTGAATAATTTCAGGTAACTGCCCACAGGAAGTCAAGAAGCGTAGTTGTTTTAATCCCAATGTCCGTTTTTACTATGATTCAAGCGTGAACGATTGTTTGGGATATCGTGTAAGCGAGTGTGCAGCCAATACGAATACTTTCAACAGTAGAAATGAATGCATAGCGCGGTGTATAAAGTAGGTTTCCTATGATCTTTTTCTAATCCTGAGGTATTCACTTCCCTGTTTAAATACTACTTTACACTTTATTTCCTTCTTGCATATATTGCCTGTACCTAAGATTCCCTGCAAGCACTAAGCGAAAGCGACTGCCATACACTGTTTTATAAATAGTGTTCAACAGATGCTCAGATAAATCGGGAATAATTAAGACAAACATCTGGTTTCAAGAATCCTGATGGTCAGCATGTATAGAGTGAACAAGTGAATCACTTTATAAGCCTCATGTTGATTAACACGATCTCGAACAACTACACGCGAAATGAAATCCGTGGTCACAAGTGTAAAACTTAGGCACTGTGGTAGTATGTATTTCCATCCTAATTTGTTTATTGTATATATAATGCAATAAAACAGTAAAAGTATTTATTGGATGACATTTTCAACACAATTTATTGTTCACAGTCACACCAGTTAGCATATCAATTACAACTCAAGTTTCGAAGTCGTGATTGTGAGCAATTCAAATTGAATTTTGCACTGAAAACGTTGTCGAGTTGGTCAACGACAACTTCGCAAATAAAGCATCCAGCTCAGGGAACAAAACTACATCAAATCGAATAGTACTGTTTCACTGTATAATATATCTAATTAACAAATTAAGATGGACCAGGGTCGTAAGGCTTGCATAATACGTTGATAATTTATCGGAATTTAATGGCTAAAACTATCCGCCAAAACAACAACAGTGAAGTGACATATGTGTTAAGTCTAAGAATAGGTAAGATATATATCTTCTACATCTGAATCATAGAGTCTTGAAAACACCAATGTAAGGTTATGAGAATAAAACGAAAAAATATCATTGACACTGTGTTGCTTGTGTAGTTACGATAAAAACAAGTGGAACAATTGCTGCACCCGTGCTCTATTAAATTAATTGATCATCGAACCGACACAAGGTGACGAACATAGTCAGGCCTACTGTATACCTTTGTTCTGACTGATCGAAATTATATTTTTCCAAATAACGTGATTAACTGCGATTTGTAGGAACGCAACCTTTAGCATATATTCGGATATATTTGTTAGCCAGTTATTCGAACCACAATAAACAAATCCAATCATCAACACAAACACTGAGAATGAAGCAAGCTGAATTAGAGCCAGTCTCCTGGAATCTCTGTCATCTAATTGAAGCCAACAGGAATAAAAGTCGACAGGTATAAGTTGAAAGGCATAAGGCGATATCTTTGGAATGTACAGGTATTTATATAAGGACATGTTGAAGCAGATGATGAAAAGACCTCTCTGTTTCCATGTAACTTTTATTCGTTTAACGAAAAAGTCATGGTTTGAGATGATTTGAATTCAAGATATAACTGCTGAATTTTCCTTTAATTGAGATGAATCTCCAGTCAGATTTTCGTTTGCAAATCCCAAAGAACCTAATTTATAATTCAGTTTTATAATGTTTCAATTGCAAAATACAACTGATTTCATTAAATTGTAATTATCAATTCAATAATGAACAAAACGAAACGAAATTCAATGATAAACGCTTTTCTAGAATATTCATTACTAAACGAATAAATTTCACAATCAACTTAATAGGAAAAATCCAATAATTACAACAAGTGGTAAGTAATATCATGAATAAAATAATAACAAAATAACTACAGAAAAAACACAGACACAAGGCCGATTAATATAATCTAACCGCCAATAAAATAAATTCAAAAGAAAAAGAAAAAGGGAAAAGAGGAAATGAAAAGAAAATAATTGAACGAAAACAGATAAAAGAGAGCCAAAATGTAAAAACATTACATAAAGAAGCAAATAAAAAAAGATAAGGATGGAAGAACATCCAGGAAATGAGGCATAAAGGAATGCTCCGAAATCCTCGTGAGGTGACCACGAATTGAGACGATTTATTTTGTGACATGGATTTGATACGCTGGTGTGCACTATCAGTCAGTTTAATATGCAATGCATCATTAATTAAACTCGCCTCTCATCAACTTCAACGACGGCTGAAACAAACCGGTTGAAAATTCTCACACGAATTAGTTTAAAGTCAGTTTGTCAACTGAGATCATATTCACTATGTGAGGTGAATACAACTAAATTAAGTGTAAAATGAAACATTTGGTCCATTTATGTATTTCCACTGTTACTGACTATTGATGATATGCATATCATTTCCTATTGAGCCATCAGGAATCATCAACTGATATGAATCCTGATTTTCAAAACTAATGTTGCCGTCCATAGCTATATATATATATCCTCAATATCAAATATCATGCTAATTGATCTTCTTTCAAAATGTCACAAAAGTAAATGAAAATATTTCATGTTATTCGTATGAAATAAATACCAATATAATTATATTTGTAACAACTACGGTTTAGCTACATCCACAAGTGAGTTCATGTAATCCTTGCGTTGCTTTCCTCAAACTAGTATGACATATTGTCACTCTCAGGTATTGATAACGAAATCAAGCGAACGGACATGGTTATCTGTATCGTCTAACTATCTTATGGTAGTTAGTAATCTCTGTCCGTCTCATTTTCAGCATCCTTTAAATTCACGATATATGGATGAACTTTATACTTTTATCTTTTCATGATATTCCATTTTCGTTATCACATAATTTTCAAAGTTTATTCCGCGTGTCAAAGTAATATTTCAATTTTATTCTGCCAGTAGCTGTTCGCTCACTACAGGAAATCAATTTTCATATAAACTGATTTATAAAAACAAACTAAAAATAATTATTCGTATAGCTGCAAAATGTGATGAACAGAATGACAACAACGAGAGAAAGATCACAAACACACACACAGACAAAAAACACGAAGAAACTGAAGACTGAGGGAACTTACCGAACTAGGTCCACGATAGTTGTTAAGGTTGGACTAGTTTCTGTTGAACACATAGCTCCGGTTTCCGATGCATATGGCGAGAGCTTCTGCAGTACAAAGCAGTTGGAATCACACTGTCTCTGGTAGAGTTTTGTTTACTTTGTAAATGACTCTGAAAGATAAGTCAGATGAGATGCTGTGACAGGTATTGACGAGGTGTTACGTTGTGGCGCTTTAGACTAAACCAGTACCTCCTCTTTGAATAATTTCAGGTAACTGCCCACAGGAAGTCAAGAAGCGTAGTTGTTTTAATCCCAATGTCCGTTTTTACTATGATTCAAGCGTGAACGATTGTTTGGGATATCGTGTAAGCGAGTGTGCAGCCAATACGAATACTTTCAACAGTAGAAATGAATGCATAGCGCGGTGTATAAAGTAGGTTTCCTATGATCTTTTTCTAATCCTGAGGTATTCACTTCCCTGTTTAAATACTACTTTACACTTTATTTCCTTCTTGCATATATTGCCTGTACCTAAGATTCCCTGCAAGCACTAAGCGAAAGCGACTGCCATACACTGTTTTATAAATAGTGTTCAACAGATGCTCAGATAAATCGGGAATAATTAAGACAAACATCTGGTTTCAAGAATCCTGATGGTCAGCATGTATAGAGTGAACAAGTGAATCACTTTATAAGCCTCATGTTGATTAACACGATCTCGAACAACTACACGCGAAATGAAATCCGTGGTCACAAGTGTAAAACTTAGGCACTGTGGTAGTATGTATTTCCATCCTAATTTGTTTATTGTATATATAATGCAATAAAACAGTAAAAGTATTTATTGGATGACATTTTCAACACAATTTATTGTTCACAGTCACACCAGTTAGCATATCAATTACAACTCAAGTTTCGAAGTCGTGATTGTGAGCAATTCAAATTGAATTTTGCACTGAAAACGTTGTCGAGTTGGTCAACGACAACTTCGCAAATAAAGCATCCAGCTCAGGGAACAAAACTACATCAAATCGAATAGTACTGTTTCACTGTATAATATATCTAATTAACAAATTAAGATGGACCAGGGTCGTAAGGCTTGCATAATACGTTGATAATTTATCGGAATTTAATGGCTAAAACTATCCGCCAAAACAACAACAGTGAAGTGACATATGTGTTAAGTCTAAGAATAGGTAAGATATATATCTTCTACATCTGAATCATAGAGTCTTGAAAACACCAATGTAAGGTTATGAGAATAAAACGAAAAAATATCATTGACACTGTGTTGCTTGTGTAGTTACGATAAAAACAAGTGGAACAATTGCTGCACCCGTGCTCTATTAAATTAATTGATCATCGAACCGACACAAGGTGACGAACATAGTCAGGCCTACTGTATACCTTTGTTCTGACTGATCGAAATTATATTTTTCCAAATAACGTGATTAACTGCGATTTGTAGGAACGCAACCTTTAGCATATATTCGGATATATTTGTTAGCCAGTTATTCGAACCACAATAAACAAATCCAATCATCAACACAAACACTGAGAATGAAGCAAGCTGAATTAGAGCCAGTCTCCTGGAATCTCTGTCATCTAATTGAAGCCAACAGGAATAAAAGTCGACAGGTATAAGTTGAAAGGCATAAGGCGATATCTTTGGAATGTACAGGTATTTATATAAGGACATGTTGAAGCAGATGATGAAAAGACCTCTCTGTTTCCATGTAACTTTTATTCGTTTAACGAAAAAGTCATGGTTTGAGATGATTTGAATTCAAGATATAACTGCTGAATTTTCCTTTAATTGAGATGAATCTCCAGTCAGATTTTCGTTTGCAAATCCCAAAGAACCTAATTTATAATTCAGTTTTATAATGTTTCAATTGCAAAATACAACTGATTTCATTAAATTGTAATTATCAATTCAATAATGAACAAAACGAAACGAAATTCAATGATAAACGCTTTTCTAGAATATTCATTACTAAACGAATAAATTTCACAATCAACTTAATAGGAAAAATCCAATAATTACAACAAGTGGTAAGTAATATCATGAATAAAATAATAACAAAATAACTACAGAAAAAACACAGACACAAGGCCGATTAATATAATCTAACCGCCAATAAAATAAATTCAAAAGAAAAAGAAAAAGGGAAAAGAGGAAATGAAAAGAAAATAATTGAACGAAAACAGATAAAAGAGAGCCAAAATGTAAAAACATTACATAAAGAAGCAAATAAAAAAAGATAAGGATGGAAGAACATCCAGGAAATGAGGCATAAAGGAATGCTCCGAAATCCTCGTGAGGTGACCACGAATTGAGACGATTTATTTTGTGACATGGATTTGATACGCTGGTGTGCACTATCAGTCAGTTTAATATGCAATGCATCATTAATTAAACTCGCCTCTCATCAACTTCAACGACGGCTGAAACAAACCGGTTGAAAATTCTCACACGAATTAGTTTAAAGTCAGTTTGTCAACTGAGATCATATTCACTATGTGAGGTGAATACAACTAAATTAAGTGTAAAATGAAACATTTTGTCCATTTATGTATTTCCACTGTTACTGACTATTGATGATATGCATATCATTTCCTATTGAGCCATCAGGAATCATCAACTGATATGAATCCTGATTTTCAAAACTAATGTTGCCGTCCATAGCTATATATATATATCCTCAATATCAAATATCATGCTAATTGATCTTCTTTCAAAATGTCACAAAAGTAAATGAAAATATTTCATGTTATTCGTATGAAATAAATACCAATATAATTATATTTGTAACAACTACGGTTTAGCTACATCCACAAGTGAGTTCATGTAATCCTTGCGTTGCTTTCCTCAAACTAGTATGACATATTGTCACTCTCAGGTATTGATAACGAAATCAAGCGAACGGACATGGTTATCTGTATCGTCTAACTATCTTATGGTAGTTAGTAATCTCTGTCCGTCTCATTTTCAGCATCCTTTAAATTCACGATATATGGATGCACTTTATACTTTTATCTTTTCATGATATTCCATTTTCGTTATCACATAATTTTCAAAGTTTATTCCGCGTGTCAAAGTAATATTTCAATTTTATTCTGCCAGTAGCTGTTCGCTCACTACAGGAAATCAATTTTCATATAAACTGATTTATAAAAACAAACTAAAAATAATTATTCGTATAGCTGCAAAATGTGATGAACAGAATGACAACAACGAGAGAAAGATCACAAACACACACACAGACAAAAAACACGAAGAAACTGAAGACTGAGGGAACTTAGCGAACTAGGTCCACGATAGTTGTTAAGGTTGGACTAGTTTCTGTTGAACACATAGCTCCGGTTTCCGATGCATATGGCGAGAGCTTCTGCAGTACAAAGCAGTTGGAATCACACTGTCTCTGGTAGAGTTTTGTTTACTTTGTAAATGACTCTGAAAGATAAGTCAGATGAGATGCTGTGACAGGTATTGACGAGGTGTTACGTTGTGGCGCTTTAGACTGAACCAGTACCTCCTTTTTGCAGCCATGCTGGATGATGTCCTCAAACACGTTTTGATAATAACCAAATAGAAGGACCTATGTGCATGGCTCCGCACAATCAGGTGAACTGATATATGCCCATTGAAGTGGTAATATGTGGAAGTCTGTCCTCTCCGTTGCTCTGAAGTAGTGAGCGGCTAGAGGATATCACTGTTGGAGTGGCTGTGGGAAAGGTTTCTTCAGAGAATTGCAGATCTACTTTTCAAGGATATCTGCTGCTTGGTCTCCCCTGAATTCCAGTTTCAAATAAAGTATTTTCTTTGGCACTGAAGTGCATTGTATTCTTTCTGGTTTTGGTTTCATTTTCTTTTCCAAGAAACGCGTCGTTATCTCATATCCGTCTTGAACCAGGATGCTTTTGAGAAATAGGAGCTCTTCTTCTAAACAGTCATCGCTACAAATTCTTATGGTGCGGTGGGCTAGCCAGACGACGAGACCTCTTTTGCATCCGATAGGCATCCAACTGAAGAAGTTTGTCAGTTGGCCATTCCACGTTGGTTTTCTATGGATAGATCTTTTCAGAGTTCCGTCATCGCTTCTTGTCATTTCGACGTCCAGGAATGGAATCTTTGATTCATTTTCGACTTCCTTTGTGAATTTAATTGAAAGATGGCAGTTCCTGAACTCCTGTGAGATACAATTTGAATAGGAATCATCCTGACAAACTATAAAAGTGTCATGGACGTATCTTTTGTACAGCAGTAATTTGTCCGTTGTTGATTTTAAGATGCCGTTTTCCAGGCTGGCCATGAAGCAGTCTGCTAAAAGTGGGCCACCTTTATTTCGCCTTTAAAACTATTTCTCCGGTTATCAAATATGAATTTCGCATACGTTCTAACTGTTTTCTAATCCTATGTCATCTAGTCTCTAAGCCTCTTGTAATCTGTATTCGTACATTCACACTTAGATATAAAGTTGAAAATTACCTCCTTCGTTACTATGTGGAATTAAACAAACAATAATTGTGTGCATATGAACTAATGTATATAAATGCGATTGTACAGCTTCTGAGAATGAAATCGGCGAAAAGATATCTTTGGCGAATTTCATGTTCTTCTGCCTTGAATATGTATTCCTGTTAATAAACAAAGATATCATAAAGCTGTAAGCACTTCCAGGAAATGATGCATAAAGGAATGTTCCGAAATCCTCGTGAGGTGACCACGAATTGAGACGATTTATTTTGTGACATGGATTTGATACGCTGGTGTGCACTATCAGTCAGTTTCATATGCAATGCATCATTAATTAAACTCGCCTCTCATCAACTTCAACGACGGCTGAAACAAACCGGTTGAAAATTCTCATACGAATTAGTTTAAAGTCAGTTTGTCAACTGAGATCATATTCACTATGTGAGGTGAATACAACTAAATTAAGTGTAAAATGAAACATTTTGTCCATTTATGTATTTCCACTGTTACTGACTATTGATGATATGCATATCATTTCCTATTGAGCCATCAGGAATCATCAACTGATATGAATCCTGATTTTCAAAACTAATGTTGCCGTCCATAGCTATATATATATATCCTCATTATCAAATATCATGCTAATTGATCGTCTTTCAAAATGTCACAAAAGTAAATGAAAATATTTCATGTTATTCGTATGAAATAAATACCAATATAATTATATTTGTAACAACTACGGTTTAGCTACATCCACAAGTGAGTTCATGTAATCCTTGCGTTGCTTTCCTCAAACTAGTATGACATATTGTCACTCTCAGGTATTGATAACGAAATCAAGCGAACGGACATGGTTATCTGTATCGTCTAACTATCTTATGGTAGTTAGTAATCTCTGTCCGTCTCATTTTCAGCATCCTTTAAATTCACGATATATGGATGCACTTTATACTTTTATCTTTTCATGATATTCCATTTTCGTTATCACATAATTTTCAAAGTTTATTCCGCGTGTCAAAGTAATATTTCAATTTTATTCTGCCAGTAGCTTTTGCTTCACTTCAGGAAATCTTTTTGCAAATCAATTATTTTGCTTCGCGTTTTTGACAGTCGCCTGATCACCTTTCTGGAATTATAAGTCCATTTATTGATATTTATACTGGTTTAATTTGTCTTTCTTGGTTTTTTTGACTGTTCTACTTATTGTTCCTTCTTCAGCATGCATGATTTACTTCTGATTTTTGAAATTTTCCATTATGTAGCTTTTCCCTGTGGTGAGTTTTTCAAATGAATGTTTTTGTTCAACTGATTCGTGTTTTTTCTTTTTTTAGTTTTTATTTGTATTCTATTGATTGTCAGCCTGGTAATATTTTTGCTCTGCACATCTTTTTGACAATCTGAATTAATGGCCTTTGGCATCTTCAGATTTCACTGTGTTATTCCATTCTTTGAACATCTGAATATTTATCAGATTTCACATAATGTCTTCTAAATATCTGTGTCCATCTCTTCCATGAAATCGTTATTTATCGTGTTAATTGATACCAGGTCAGGCTGTACAAATGCGGCATATATTTTTTTACTGTGTTTCACTTTCTATGAAAACATTCCTATTCAGCATCATGAATAAATGTTTTTGTTTCTCCCTTTGTGACAGGAAATGTAAATCAACTACCAGATATCACTAATGGTGAGTTCCTGTTACCGCTTCTTTCATTTCCAACTAGTAATAAAGGCACATCTAGTGTATCTCGATTTATAAATCTGCTCTAATTGATAAAGCAATTACATGGAAATGGTAATCGAATTGAATCGAGTCAACAATGACAAACACACTATCATCCCATATTTGTATCTTCCGCTGTTTAGGTATTCATACAAGTAAGTTCATAATGTTGTAATTCAGGAGGAATTGAATAATTTCGCAAATGAATCTTTTTGTTGAACTGATTCTTCTTTCCAGATGATATACTTTATATTTCTATTTTTTTGTATTGTCCGCCTGGAAATATTTTGGCCCTTCACATCTTTTTGACATGTTCAGATATCACTGTGTTATTCCATTCATGGAATCTCCTGATATTTGTCAGATTTCACATAACAACATCTAAATATCTGTGTCCATCTGTTCCATAAAGTCGTTATTTTCCACGAACACTGATATCTTATCAGTCTGAACAAATTCGACATATATTTGATGCCTGTGTTTCCCTTTTTTATCAAAACTCTCCTATTCAGCATCACAAAACAATGGGTCTGTTTCTCCTTTTATGACAGGAAATGAAACTCAACTACCGAATGTCACTGATGGTGAGTTCCTGTTACCGCTTCTTTCATTTCCAACAAGTAATATTCGCACATCTAGTGCATCTCGATTTATAACGCTGCTGTAATTGGTTAAGCACTTACATGGAAATGTTAATCGAATTAAATGGAGTCAACAATGCCGAACACACTATAATCGCATCTTTATATGGTCCACTGTTTAGGTATTTATACTAGTAAGTTCATATTGTTGTAATTCAGGAGGAATTGCAAAATTTGACTTTACGCGCAATAATCCTATTTTTCTCTGGTTTCAAAATGATATGAACTATCAAGGACCTCTTCAATTTGTTTCGTAATATGTCATTAAATCTGAGGGTGTGCCGAAATGGACACCTAATAAATTCGAGAAATACTTGTATTTAACTGCAAAGTGTGATTTCAGAACAGAGTTTATTTAAAGTGTAACCTCGACTTCGAAACATACTTGGCGTTTTCACTGTACAATTTCCAAGTTTCGTTTTCCTTCAAGGTTTGTAGGAATTTAAACATACTTTTTGGCAAAATATAAATATTTATCCTGAAGAGTTATGCATTTTCTTCATTTAGGTTTCTTCGACGTGAGTTTGTATATTCTGTATTTCGGTTGACATTATCGTCGATTTTCTGTTTTATACACACGAGCCAGTCCGAGTTGTGGATAAAGCTAATAAGGTAATATACAGATAACAAAGTGGTTGATCGCTGTCAGTTTACGGATTTTCGTATGCATGCAGTAATCAGTAGGCCATATCTGATTACTAAGTGGCACTATGCGGTGGTGTTGATAAACTAATATGGCAGTAAGCCTTACAACTTCAATGCCTAAAATGTATACCCATAAACATTTCACTGTATTCGCCGAATAATCGCTTAGTGAGTACCTAACAGACACCTGGAGATTTTCACTACCTACATTGATAATTGACAATAGCCTAAGAACACTAAGGTATGCACTTGATCACATTTTATCTAGAAACAGTTTCGTATGTTTTTAATATTCGAAGAATGTAAAATAGTTGAATTATAGGAAAGTAACAAGATGCAATTCAGAAATAATTTTTTGATTAGATACAAATCATTTCAAGATCTCTGTATTCATATATGCACATCGGCTTTTGTCTTCAGTTAACATTTTTAATGTTTGTACGCAGCCTAATAAAATGTTCAATTTTCAGCTCATCCTGATAATCATTTTGTCAGCTGGAGTCTGTGGCTTGTTCATCGGGTTGATATATTTGCTTTAATTGATTTCGCGCTCAACTCAAATTCATGACACTTTCAAACAATCTCCATCAATTTTGTCGTATGCACAAATCATAGCAAATACCTTTTGACTTGTAATGTTGATTCCTTAATTTATTCATAAACTCTTGTTCACTTATAAAGAAAAGAAGTTAAATTCCATTCAGCAGCTTCGTTTTCATGCTCAACTGTAGCATTCAAATTACGGGAAAATCTATTATGCTGCAACAGAAATATCTGGTAAATATACGTATGATAACGATAAATGTAACTAGGAGTTGAATTGGAGTAACTGCAAAGTTTTGAAAGATTATTGGACGAGTGAATCAGTATTGAGTTTTACAGTAGGTCAATTGATGTCAAAAAGTGAAATTGTGATAATGGTCATTATAAAGAAGGCTATGATGGAGAGAAGTGACATGAGGTTATTGGATAAAAAGACTACCAAACTAACGAAAAGCATTTGGAAAACATGATTTAGCTTTCCTTTCATGTATAACTACATACTTAGTTAAGCTTATGAGTAGGAAACTTAAAATTTGGGTGGGGTGAATTGAGTCAGGTTGATAAGATAATGGCATCAATCACGAGTTGCTGAGTTAGAGGACTCAAAAGGGGATCAACAAGAATCCATCAAAACACCTGGCAGTATCCAACTACACGTTACTACGTCAATTGTAAACAGCTCTACAGGTTCACTTAATGAGTATAGGTTTACACAGGGGCGAACATAAGTGGTATTTATCCCCCAGGTATTGTCTGATTATATTTTACTAGAGAAAACAAGGTGTACATTAATAGCATGAAAAGTGCTTTATATAAATAGACAGTTGACCCGTTTGCACTTCAATAGCAGAATCAACCCATGATGCCAAACTGCATTCAGCTCTGATATAAGAATCGAACTTGTGCAATGTAGTGGAGCATAATTCCATTGTGAATAAAATTTATGTTGATAAAGTCTCACAGTGTTCTAAAATAATATTTACTGATGACGAATTGTGCTAGAAACGTCGTCAGTGAATATTACTATGTAACACTATGAGACGTTATCCAAATCAATTTTATCCACGATGAATTTAGCTCTGTACATAACTTCAGTTCTGAGTGAGCTGGCTAATGAGAATGTTCAGGAGTAGAAGTGCTAGTCATTTAATATTTGTTTTTCATTAACTAGTCCGCTAGTGTTCATTTTTACCTTCGACATTGTCAAACCGTTCATAGGCTAGAGAATACCCTATGTTAGCAGTGGTATCAAAATAGTGTATAATACGCATAGGCAAATGGCCCATATTTACTTCAAGAGCGGTTTCAACTTCTGATGATAAACGCCAAATTAGTGTCCTCCAATGCACTGAGATTTTGCTAGGGAAAGCTCTTTTTCTTCACATATCTTTTGGTTAACATTCTAGAATATTCTCTGCTAAACAGTGTTGTACGGGGACTTCCCAGTGCTTTGTGTGTCGTATCTTCAGATCAGATTTTCTGGACTCTGGCACATAGACAACTGATACGTTATCGCGTTCAACCTGGAGGTACGCAGTTATTAGAATTAGTGTACTGCCATATAATATCCAGCTTTCTGTATGTAAGAAGTGAAATGTGGAATTTGACTCCTTTTTGACAATGAAAGCTTAGATAGTGAACAAGCGTTACATTTTCTGAGGTCAATAGTTAAACAGTTATTATCACAAATAACCCATCATCTATATATCACACTCTTTTGCAATCTCAATATAATTTCCGTCATGGGTTCCTTCCTCCAAGCTCACCGAATAGACACATACTGGAGGAGATACTAAAGGAAACCCTTGGCAACTCATTCTATTTTATTAATAATAACGTCACTGAATGAAAACTATGCGATATGCATGCGTCTCAGTAATATGTGCTTCAAATAAATGGCTACTATTTCAAACTTTATATTGCTGGAACCAGTGTGATCACATAGACAATAGATAGCTTATACCAGTTATACAGTTTTAATTAAAAAACGAAAATCTGGGGAAATCTTCGCCTCCATCAGTACAAATGACGAAGTCGAAAGTAGTCGAATCATTATCTACCCACAGATTTGATCTCTCTGACTCACGAATTTCAGCAAACTATTCTATCAAACAGTGATAAGTCGAGTTCAGCATACGCAATATAGGCCACAGAGTGGGAACGCATTAGTTGTTCATACCTATAAGTAATAATTATGAACTGACCCCTTAGAAATCTTTATTTTTTGACATCTTCCTCTCAGTGCCATCGTTTGCGTCTTTCTGGTCAGCTGATTATATGCATTCATCATTGTCACATAAAGTAGGAAATACATCAATAGTATAATCTTCAGGATTAAAAAAGTCATCCATCGATGATCCTCGAGAAGTTGTGGGAAGAGAGCAAGGTACCTGCGGACTGGAAGAAAGGTTACTTATTCAAAATATCAAAGAAAGGAGACTTCCGTCAATGCAAGAACTGTCGCGGCATCATGCTGCTGTCCATCTCAAGCAAAATACTAAGCTGCATCATCCTGGAGAGAATCAAACACGCACTGAATGAAAAACTTCAACCGGAACAAGCTGCATTCAGGAGGAACAAGTCATGCATCAATCAAATCCCAACACTACGTATCATCATTGAACAGAGCTTGGAATGGCAGTCAGCCCTCTACTCATTCAAATTCATTGATTTTGGAAAGACCTTCAGCAGCGCCTATCGTTAGGTGAATTGGAAACTACTTCACTACTACAGGATGCCATCAACAATGGGAAACTCACGGAATGCTTCGAAGTGAAGACAGGAGTATGACATACTGGCTGCCTACTATCTCCATTGGTTAATTTCGTGATTGAGATAGACTGAATAATGCGAAAGACAGCGGTGGGCTACGTGGAAACTGATATAAAATGAAGCCACACAAAATACTTGCAGGATCTGAATTTTGCCGACAATATTTGTCTATTTTTCCCATAGACTGGAAGATGTGTAGTTTGAAAAAATGTGGGCATCCGGTATATGATATTCATTATAATAAAGGTTTTTTATTTCCCAATGAATGAAAAACAATATCATTTTGTTTTTCATTCATTGAGAAATACAAAAACCTTTATTATAATGGAAGATATGCAAGTGAAAAGCAACAAGTTGTCAGAAGAAGCATCAAAGATAGGAATTCAGGTGAACATAGAGAAAACGAAGGTGATGTAGATCCCTGGCCAACAGCAACAGCAACAACAACAGATAACAATCAGCATGAATAGGAGGAATCTGAAAGAAGCAAACTCCTCTACCTACTTCGGAAGCATCATTTCAACTACATGTGGAACTGACGAGGACATCAAAGGAAGCATCGGGAAAGCAAGGCAAGCTTTCATTACTCTCAAGTCTGTGTGGAGGTCAACAGCACTCAGCATACAAAATCACATTCGGATTTTCAGCTCCAATTTGAAGTCACTGTAACCTCATGGACCAAAGACTTATCGAAGCGTCATGAAGGGCATTTTGAAAGAACTACAGACCTTCACCAACAGTTGTCTTCACTCGTTACTTCGCTCAAGATCAGATGGCCGACCAGAAAAGATCAGCACCAGGGAGAGATCTCTCGCAATGAGTGAACCAACCCAGCAGGAACCACTTGTGAAACAAATATTCAGGAAGAAATGGTGGTGGATTGGCTATTCTCTGGGTAAACCATCCAGTGACATCACACGCCAGGCCATCGTTCGAGTGGAACCCGAATGAGAAGCGGCCAGTTGGTCATCATTGCGAGGGTGACATTGAGGAGGTGATATGAAGAGGAGATGAAAGCATGTGGGCAGACGTGGAGCCAGGTGAAAACGTTGGCAGAGAACCGAACGCAATGGAGACGTGAGGCTGAAGCCCTATGTTCCTTAGGGAACTAGAGGAAACAATAATAATAAAATCGATGCTTCTGGACAGATAATTATCATATCTTCTCTATTTATTAGTTAATCTAGTTTGATTTCATGTTCTTTATTATCGTTTGTCATTGTTTATATTGTGCACTCATATATTGGAGGTATGAATGCGGCATCACAGATTTGAGTGTGTTGAAAATCTCACGCTAATCATGTTGCCAAACACCAGTAAACCAGAGTATCCCAAAGTGCACATATGAGAGAAATAAACGAATCACTCAAATGGGGTAAAATATCACCTGAATCAACCAAATAATCTTTCACAAAAGTGGAATGTCATGGCAGGATTGTGTTGGTTTCATGTTCAGTTGATTTTACTTATGGAGTGATAAAGTAAGAAGTGATTTCGTGCTTAACTGAGAATGTTTTTCTTAGAGAAAGCCATTAGCAAAAATACAGAGGTGCCATATGGTTTTCGCAACATTCATGTTCACCAACAAATGTATTTTCATCACGTTTGCATAATCCATGTTCAAATATTTAAAGCCTATCCGCAGTTATCTTATGGTGATAACAGCTTATATACTCACTATGAATCTAGCCAGGATTCCAGGAGGCAGTCACCTATAAGTGTTTAAATATTCAGCAGGCAATAAAAATTATCCTCATATAACGTAATGCAACTAACCGTTATGCAGTTCTTTCATAGGAAAACAAGTGATAAATGCGTTCATTTCATATCACCAGTACTTATGTTGTTTCGTCTCATAAAGATGAATGATGGATCTATACATCATAACACAGGCCTAACCAACCGTTTAGGTTAACTGAGTAATCAGCTGGATTCATAATAACAATCAAGAGCTGAGTTTTTTATCTCCCAAACTATTGGTGTTAGTTTCGCAGTTCTGTAACGTGCACATTTTGGAGCTGATGGCTGATTAAAATTCATTATATATAAAAAACATTTACACCATATCTAAACAAGGATTGCCAAAGTTTTATTCAGAATCTGAAATACAAAACATTCTGTAATATTTCATAGAATTGATATAATGTCAGCAGTTAGAAACTATCTCACAGACTAGAGACCTAGTTCGGTCTTTTTACACTTCGACTGCACCCTAGTTGTTAGTTGTTAGCAGTATAGTGAAATATGGAAGGACACTGAATACTCGCCCACAAAATCTCAGATAACCACAAAAGAACGATAAATGAGAAACGATTTCACTACCAAGTAAATATGTAGGGTTAATCTTGCTTGATAAGAGAAATTAAACATAAGCGACGAATTTTATGTGTATTGATGAATAGATCTTATATTTTGCGAAATATGGAAAATACTGAAATCTCAAATAAATGAATAACTACAGTCATCTCATGCTAGTAAAAGATAATCATATCGGAAACCAATGCGTCACTATGCCGAGTGAAAAAATCAGATACATATACTAAAGAATAAGTGAGGAGTAGATTAACGTTGGGATTCTAAGGAAGTCGCCAACCACCACTTTACTGTACTGTGAAAGGTGGATTCGAAGTTGAGTGAAAGTTAATTAATAGCCTCGTGAATGATGATACCTTAATTCTTGAAAAAAACACAATGTAGACATCTGATAATTGCCCATTTCAATGAATTACAAATAGTAGTCGAATCCGCCTGTGGAGATCAGTGTTAATGTTAAATTTTCTACTAGAGTGTTCATCTCACAAGAAGAATCTGATACTGCGATCAGAAGCAATTAACGAACAAAATTTAACTCATATGTATAATAAACACATTTCCATTATCTTTTTCTCTAAACCCTTTGCGAAATTCAACAAAGAGGCGTACCAGTTGCGCGAAAGTTCGGAAAATTTGCGTGAAAGCTGACAGAATGAAGATAGTCATGCGAATTCGTTCACGACAGTGCATATGGCTATGGAATCAGGAAACATATGTGTCATATCTACAAATGACAAGCCACTCATCAATGCAATACAGTTTAGTGAGGGCAGAGAGGAAAAATATTTTGAGAAATTTCAACAACAACAAACCATAAGTCAGGATTTTCCAACGTCTTCTTGTGGCACATAATATGCAATATGCAGTACCTATTCCACTGAACTGTGTATGTATCTTTGGGAATGCTCACATGAGTTGTTGCCCGAAACACTTGAGCATTTTGCTGCAGATAACTTCAACAACAGCTGCATATCAGCATATCTCAGTTAATTAAACCATAAAGCATGAAATAAACAAGGGTTCACCATCAGTTTTCATGTATTTAGCAGGTTTGGCGGAACTGAATAAATAACAAAAGTCAGATGTTAAGTTGGAGAAGCCATGACTATGTACATAAACAAAAGTCAACTGTGATAACGCTACTATCTCTGCCATCTTGAAATGACAAAACATCATGCTTCATTGTAGCTTCAGCTTTTGGCTTTAGATCCTGCATGTATACACTTAATTTCTAAATGAAACATTTCCGAATGACTTCCTTTGGTAGCTTTCTACAAGAAGAAATAAACCAATCAATTTCTTTGTTCAACTTGGCAACTGACAACAACATTCATTTACATAACAAAACGTCTATATAGGCTCTTAAGTAGTTTTCTTTTCCTTTTGATAATGTTGAAATTCCCTAAAATCACTCCTATATTGTCAGTGAAACAAATTCTCTATGAATCTCAGTTACGAGAATCCGTCATTATATCTTCCATTGTAGTCGCTAAAAGTCAACTATTAGCAATATTTATAAACGTATACATGACTTACAGAAAAATGCATAATATGGTTAATTATCGTGCACCTCTGTGTTTTATAATGGACACATTCAAATATCGCTACACTTTTTTGTTGTACAAAACAATCCTTTTTAGTGCCGAGTATTCCTCGACTAATTGGAACACATTAATACAGCCCAACGATTATTACTTATTCACTAATCACTATTTCAGTTTATGATGACAATCTCTTAATACTCAAAGTATGTTTCTACAAGATAATCTTCGCCTGTTACATTGACCTGGTGTTTTCAAAATGATTACTGCGCCTCACGATGATTATAAAAATTAGCTCTTCTACTAAAGGAGTCAGAATGAAAATGATAATTTTACTAATGCATAAAGAACGAAAATGCAATTATCAGTGAAAATACGTCATCGTCAGTTTTTTCTACTGCTAACAAAGTCTGTTAAGTATGCCTCTGAAACACAGGAAGACATAAATCACGAATAAGTTCCATGTGGTGGTAGGAAGGTTTTGAAAATACAAAAGGAAGCTAGTGAAGGAAGATTGTATGACTCAGGAGTATTTTAAGACCAGATCACCAGACCACATTACTAACTACTTCTGTTTTACATCAAGTCTCTGTGCGCACATACTTTTGATGGATTACTGAAACATAATCAGTCATCTTTTTTCAACACTTCTATTTTGATTGATGTGCACTAGGTGCAAGGCAAACAGATTATCACTTGCGGTCGAGAAGTGATGATCGGTAACCTGGAACTAACAATAATCACACTTTCGTTAAGGCAAAGGAGTTCTTAGCTGTCAGATTCATGATATTCCATAAAACAAACTTTTGAGAGGTAAAACTGGGAGCATACATTTCCCAAAGTTGTCAATGGATCTCTCCAAACCATACAAAATCGTTCTTGGATTAGTGAGAAAATATGTGTTCCATATAAAACTTCACAAATTAGCTTAGAAGAAATAAAGAAGATGTAATTTCAAGGCGTAACAATGTCGATGTGTTTGATTTACGAAGCACATAATTAGCATTTATGAAAAAAATGACTGGATCAGCAGTCTGACCATTACATCATGTTTCAGGAGGTCATGATTGACTAGCATTCGTAATGACTAATGACTCACCATACATCTAAATTGGAACTGCATGGGAGTTTGAGATGATGCACTGTTACACCTACTGCTCCAAAACCTTGGGGTTAAACAAGATATCATTGTATCGTCTGCTCTGCGAAATTTCACATTATAATAAGTTAAGGCTAATTTCATAATTATTTGCAAGTTAATCCTGCTCCTCAGCTTACATCCTACATTATTACTCGACTCACAACACTCATTTTCTGTACAGCTCAACTATCAGATAGAGCGAAATAGAATTCGAAGTATAGCATAAATATTTGCAAATATATCGGTAATTTCGTTACTGTCTTGATATCAATGAAATTACCCATTTCAGTTATTCCAATTTCTCAGCCATTCATCAGTTGATTTTGAAACTCAGTGAGTATGAGCGCTTTAGTGGTACAGTATGTTTCACCAAAATGGTGAGTCACTAACAGGTAACGACATGACAATTCTTATTCTATGAGCGTGTAAACATGTATTATCGAGATTCAATATTCAGTTAACATGATTCCAGACAACTTTGTTTGTAGTGTCCACAATTTTTCTCCAACAAAAGACGCATATTATCTCCTTAAATGTTCATTCCGATCTCTCTCCAACATAAAATAACTCTTTTGAATGCACCTGTCAAATATGCATAAATGAACAGGAATATTCCAAAGATAATTGAGTTCAAATTGTTAATAGAAATAAGATAAGATGTTAGGCTTCTGGAAGCATCAGTGAGAAAAACATATCAATAGCTGCAAGCACCATATCTGAAGACGGGTTGCGTTTTTAAAGCAATTTTAAATTATCAATTTATGTATGCTTCTCAGCAATTTGGATATTGACATTCTGCCTACCTAAAGACCTCCTCTTGATTTCTTTTAAATGTCAAATTCAGATCATTTTGAAAAAGTCACGCATGAAGACTATAGCTGAATTTAAAGCAATTTCAGGAGTTAGAGGAATATGTAGACTTTTGAGTTTTCATTCAGATAATGTTTCCTCCACCTTTCGTGAAACATAAAATCGCTCGAACAGTTATCATCAAGGTAAATCTCATCAAATCACTCCTAGTATTTCCATACAGGACTCAGAGTCTATTATTCATTCCACTGCTTCTCACCATGACAAAACTAACTGAAGAGATTATGGACATCATTCAGGCTCCTCGTTCAATCTGCATTTCAGAAGTGATGCTAAGCTATTGCATTGTCTTTTTTCGGAGCGGTGCACACATATGAATTGTCGCTTGTTCTGAATTACTTAATTGTTTCTCGACACTAAACTGAAACCTCTGTGCTACTTTCCGAAGACGTTTTCTAAATTAAACGTTGTCCATCTTCTCAATCATCGCACACAGAAGTAAAAATATCTTGGGTATCATGTGAATAAAGTCTCAAGGAATGTTATTCATGCTTGTATCAGCTTCAAAGTTTAGCTAAACAGTTCAACGCCCACTTGTGAACACTGTCACCTCAAAAGACTGTTCGGAAAACTACAACTTGCATCATTCCTTGAGACTGAATAAAGTATGAAGAAATGTTTCCCCAACCTTGAAACATATGACTGAGGAGACTAGATCACCTCGACGTAATCAGAATGTAAAATGAATGAAGGGAAGTTATACACTGAGAAAAAATGTAATGTAACTAGGGATAGTGAACCAGAATGGGATTACTGGCGAATTCGATAGCCTTAAAAAGAGTGTTAGAGAGAAGGATACATGTTATAAAACACTGTGATTGATAACTTTAGGACCGAGAGCAAATCGAATAAATAATAAAGCGTAGAAGAGGAAGAAAATAAGAGAAGAAGACACTGCTCGGCATGTGGGAAAAGAACGTTCAGTTGGGCATTTTTGATAAGGATGTTAAGACATGTAATTTTAAAACCCTAAGTTCTTGTTTAATCGAATTTATCATAACAGCTTCAGATACACGTAGTAGGTGGACGTAAACTGTGAATGATACTGACTTCGGAATAGTTCGGTTAATGTTGCTGACTCTCAAAACCTATCTCGACCCTTATAAACGTCTCGCATTACAATCAAATGTACTTGAAAAATTTGATCTTAACTAAGTACAAGCCATTAAAGATAAGATTTTATTTTGATAAATCACACAGTCTTATACAGTATCAATTAACTGATGATGTTTCGAGCACAATCTCTTGCTCATAATCATATGATTATTGTGTCACGTGCGTCGCTTTTGGTCTAGAGTCAGGCATTCATGCACGCAGTAGTAACCGAACACTTTTTTGTCAACAAAACACCAAAAAGCAATTGCAAAATTTTAACAATAACAGTAGCGATCAATCAGAGATAACAATTATAAGGAAAAGAGTCAAAACGATGCATGATAACATTTGAAAAATGAAACACAGACCAAGTAGTGAAGGGTATTAATATTTAGGAAATAAGTTGATATTTTAAAGGAAGTATCAATATTGTTAACAATGTGATATTCAGATTAATTATCCTGATTCAGTATCATGCAGGGATAGAATATATGAGAAGCTGTACTCAGAACAAACAAATTTCGTCAAATTTACGATCCGTTTAACCCCTATGGCGAATTTTTATCACTATTCAGATATGATGAAATGACTGTGTCGTACATGTAGGTATTGCATTATCAGATAGAACAAATTCAGCGAAATGGTGAATAAACAATCTCCTTTGTTATTCCATACTATATTTTTTATATTTTCTTATATTTTTTATATTTGGTTACAGCTTGACGCCATACCGTATTTTCAGTACAAGTATGACATTTTCAGCACGGATATCAGTAGCCCAAATTTTACAGGCCAACCATAGATATCGGGTGTGCGTCGGCAGGGGATCGAACCTCGGACCATGTGCATGGTCGGCGAGAGTCCTAACCATCTTATATTTTGAAACCACTACATTAATTTCACATATACAACCAAAACTTCAGTGATTAACAGAATACTGTACTCTCCATTTTCTGAATTTTCGGGCATCATTGGTGTTTCAGAACTTGTATCTCTCAAAAATTAAAATGTTTTCTGATAGTGAATTACCGAATTCCATTTCAGAGAGGATAGTTTGTTCGATTCTAAACCTATTAGTGGACGGACTATTATTAGAATAATTTGAGATTGTTAAAATGTTTGGAGACCTAATTAACTATGAAACAGATGAATGAATTATGAAATTGAATATTTGTAGCCTATTTAGGTGAAAACTGATCACAATAGATATCTGGTATATCTATCATGAACCGGGAACATCTAAACAATAATTTACTGAATTAAATTGTCCATTATAATTTTCAGAGGACTAGCCAGTGAAGAAAAGATGTTCTTTCCGATTACCTTCTTATCCAGCTCTACAGTAATTAATTCGTAATAGATTAATTACTGCTAATGTTGACATCAAGATCAAAATTTCCTGCGGTATATGTTCGTGATCTGTTGGCAGTTTATAGGCATACCATAAATTTCAAAAGCAAATTATCACCAGTAATCAAGAATACGTAATAATGAGCGCTAGTGATTAATGAGTACACTGAATCACATTCAGCTGTCATATGAATGAATGACATCATGCAATGCAGTGTTCACAAGTGTGAAGACTCCAATGCAGACCAGGGTGGGGAGAGTGGCTGAATTTATTCCTTTTCATACACACATTTCTGGCCGTTTCAAGCTAACTTTTATGACAGTCACTGTTGTTATCCCTATCAGACATCTTTCTGTTAATAAGATTTGATCACTGTTTGCTACGTCACAACTGTTTCTTAAATTCGCTGTTGTATTTGTTAATAATCTCAGAAAAATACCACTTGACACACAGCCTGTTTGATTATTTGGTAGGACCTTCACCATTATGACTGCATAAACCACCAGATGTTAGAAATATACACCACTATGAGGCATAGCATATTTTAATCTCTGTTGGTTATCACATTCAGTGGAATCTGATTGTCATCTTATTTCCCTAACGATACAATGACAGTTAGAATGCCAATTATTTCAGTATCTTAATATTATCATAACAATTTTAATTTTTGATGACAAACTTCATCACTTATTATTCTAGATAGAGCAACATTTACATTATCTCTAATGACAGAGTTAGTCAGTAGACATAAAAGATACCTACAGTGTGATTGAGGATGTCACATTGTCTGCATTTGCTGGCGTTTTGAGGTTTGCTGACAACTTCCCAAATTTGGCCCTGAAAGAAGTACTAACAGACATTCGCATATATTCCCTTATTCAAATTTTACACAGAGAAAAAACTTAAAAGCCCAAAATGGAACTCGAAGTCTGATGCCCAGACAAATTTTGAAGTACCAACTTGTCAGATCAAACTTATCAAATAATTAGGATTAACACAATTACTCTCTTTGTTAAATTTGAATTAGGCATTTAGAAGACAAATTTCGCGAGATGAGATCATTTCGTAGTTTCTTCATAATCGCTTTATAACCAGTTTGGTGCACAAAAATAAAATGAAATGCGTGACAAATACTCAGTTATACAAAACAAAAGTACATAATGATGACGAATCATATTTTAATATGTCAAGTACTCCATAGTAGGCGAAGGTAACAGTAAAATTCACTGGGTTTATAAGGAAATAGTCATGGTACCAATGTCTCAGAAGAACTACGCTGTTGATCTAATATATTCTGTGAAACTTGAGCTTTCCGTCTAGCGTTAACGTTGATAGATGAATAAAACGGGAGTTTTAGTTGTGGACTATAGCTGCATGTATGCTTAATCAAACTCTTATTACCTCTTGGAGATTCTAGAAAATCATGTTACATTGGCCGTTTTACAAGTATTGTATTAGTTCAATATGTATTTAGTGTAAGGTACGTTCATGTCACTTTCTCTCTTCATGAAATTATTGTAGATTTTTGAAGAGTCATGGAAAGATGTTAGATGTCAGTTAATATCGCTGTTATTTGTATGCGTTGTGGAGCATATTCACAAAAGTATCCATCTGCTACTAGAATACTTCGTGACACAATATTCTTATGATTTTATCTTCATGTTTCTGTATAATCATCTGCAGGTTTGCTGTGACCAGGTTAATAATATATATGCAGCTAATGTGTATCTTGCATATCCTTATATTTGTATGACGGCGCAGCTGATATACTCAAAAAAATGCCAAAAGGGACCTGTCCACAGATTTATGTTGTCATTCTGAAATGTCTAAAATCTCCAAAACCTTCCTAATGCCTTGGTCCTGATGGTATACTTACTGTTGCGCTGATATTTAATGTTACCTCCTTATCAACACATTCAGTGCTTTGTTTCCAATAATAATGTAGCATGGAAATACATTCGAATTATCCCGTTATCCACATTACCTACTGATATTAATGTTACCACTAAATTTATTGCAGCTACTTCCGCTTTCTGAAATTCATGGAGAAACTGCTTTTACTCGACCCTGAACCTTCCTCGGAAAGTTGTAATGACTTCAGATAGTTTGCCGGGCAGATGTGCTTTGGATGCTGCTGCTGTCTCTAATCACAATAATGTTTCCTGCTTCGACAAAATAAAGACAGATATGTCCACTGTACTCGGTCTAAATGGTCTTATCATGAGTATCTGTAAATGTCAGACAGTTAATTTCACCTTATAGCATAAACGTGATCTAATCAATGTGATTAGTTGACAAGGTGATTGTAGCAGAGATGACAATGAAATAGAAGCTAAGTATAAAATACCATGTAATAGTTCTATTCTCTCACCTTTCTTGGCCACTACATATCTTGTCGGTTCCATGGAAATGTTTCTTCTACGCCTCTACATTAGGAAGTGAAGACTCACTTAACCCTTACCTATTGTTCTTCACTGCACTAATCATAAAGAATTATGTTATATTGCGAAGGGCATGAAAGTTTGTCAGTAGAGCAATTAGTGTGCTACTAGTCGGCTCGTTACCATTGTAACCGACGAACACCGGAACTCATGCAAGAAATGAGCTGAGCCCAAGTCGTCTGACTTTCATCACCCCTCTTATTCACAGCTGTCTCCTTGCATCTCATCAAGTAGGACTAGAAGTTATTATTAAAGATTATATGCTAACACAACTATGTACAAGAACTCAATGATACTCCGTTTGGCCCGCATCCTGTATGATAGGAAAATTGTTAAGGGTGGAATTTATAACTCACTCTGTAATTTGCAGAATAAATAGCTGTTTAATCTTCTCCCATTTGTCGTTTTGAGAACCCTATTTCCATAATCTCATCATTTTAGTTATTGACATCATTATTATCACTTTACATCTTTTGCAAATTTCCGACTTTAATGTCACCGCTAGTACCAAAAAGCAGCTATTGTCAATTCAGCGTATGTATACCCTGTAATATTAGCTTTCGTTTTGTTTTTGCTGTTATCGAGTAGACTGGATGCAGCACACTACCAATTGCTTGAAATTCCACACTATATTATAAGTACTATTTCAGAGTAAAAAATAATTATTATTATTATTCATCTAAGATAGAATAAGCATTGTTCATTTCATTTGCACTTATTTTTCCAATTCACGCACAGCATGGTTATTCCATTTTCATCAAGGAAATGCGTCAGACATGGAATCTGACTGTTTCTTTATTTGATAGTCCCAAATAAATGCAACAGTGTGACATTTTCAATGACCATAAAACGGAATGAGTCTTCAAATTATCCGAAAAACTTTCGTAGTCCCCTTTCACTTGTGTTTTAATAATGGTCGTCATCATACCCGTTGTCATCTTCCTAAATGATGATATCTTTCCATGTTCAAGTAGAATACATTTCGTTATACAAGCTATTCATCCTTTTCTAAAAACCGCCATACGTCTTTTATTACTGTTTTGTCTCTCTTCACCGTTATACTACGAATTTGTATTAAGTAGTACAGATAAATAGACATAATAATATCACACTAACACATTCGCGAAAATGTTCACTTTTACAAAACTGAATTCTATTTACTTTCACGGTTGGACAGAATCATATATATATTTTAAACTCTTTTCCCCAAACAATGAAACCCACTCAATATATCAATAATCTGTCACTGGTACAGTAGTTTTCACTTCACAATTTTTTCTTTTGTTATTGCTTCAATTTTGTTCCACTCTCAATCCAGTGTGCAGTCCAAACCATTTTCCATGCTATTTACATTCTCACATTCCTTATTTCTCATTGAGAATTATTGAAGTGTCTGTGGAGTTTTCAAATGGGCAATACCTCAGGCGCCATCTGGACTGAATGTAATCTGTACGATCCATAATACCAACACGTGCACTCTTGTTATGGCGTGTTAATAGTATATATTTGTTATGCGTCAACAGTTTAAGTCCTTCTTTGTGCTGTTTAGTCAGAAGACTTCATTTTTGATTTAGCACTTAGGTACTGATTGCAAGAATCAGCTCGTGTGGAGCTAGATTTATCAATCATTCGATTCGAGTTTTATCCAAGAAGGTGAAAGGGGACTATATTGTATGGCTACTAAGAGGGGAAGTGGAGCATTAAGAAGCGCGATCATTGAACATCTGTTCGATAATGATCACCCTACCTTAATAGCCTCCGCCTTCAAAATCATCTACAACGCAAAATGTAATTTACTGAAATTGCTATGTACCCGACTCATCTGTGTTGCTGAAGCTTTGGCTATCGAAACAGAAAAGCCAGATCTCTGTGTACAGAAAAAGTTCGTTCAAGCCCTCCAGTTTTCACGGTCTTAATCCCTCTATGCTAAAGTATGGTAATCCGTAACCATATTTTGGCTCAACCAATTTTTTTCATTTTGTCTATTCAATTTGTATACTCTTTCTTTATTACGTCAATTGTTACTATTACTATTCTCTCCCGGTATTGTTTCACTTGTTACACTTGACTTTCTTAATCAAATCTCATACAATATTATTAAACATTTTTATTTCATTCGATTTGCCTACTAATACTACAATTGCACACACTTTCCAAGTTCTATACATCCTATGAATTATTCTATATATGACATTGATTGTTTTTCCACTTGACATTCAACTATGGCTATAAGCACAAATTTTTTCTAAAATCATCAACAGGTCCCTTGAAAAAAGACGGCCGCTATTTTATGGTTGTCTTAATAATCAGTATGGCAGCAAAGAGAGCAGTTTTGGTTGGAGGGAAGTGACGATTTGCTAAAGGAGAATAAGAAACTGTGGGTATGGTGTGAATTTCCAGCTTTCATCACACCTGTAACTTTCTATCAGCAAGTGCAATTCGAGCTATTTTGAGCTTCGCCACTTGACTCAGCAGATGAATTGTATTACGCTTGACACGTTACCTCACGGACATGCTTCTGGTCCTCAACTGGATTGACCTATTCACACATAACTTGTTTCAGAAATAAGATTATTCACTGTTCAATCGATGTATAATTTATAATGCCTCTGTAGCACATTTCGATTCATAACTAAACTGTTTTTGAAATAAAATCTTCTCATCATTGTAATATGGCATGGAATAACAAAGGAGATTGTTTATTCACCATTTCGCTGAATTTGTTCTATCTGATAATGCAATACCTACATGTACGACACAGTCATTTCATCATATCTGATGAGTGATAGAAATTCGCCATAGGGGTTAAACGGATCGTAAATTTGACGAAATTTGTTTGTTCTGAGTACAGCTTCTCATATATTCTATCCCTGCATGATACTGAATCAGGATAATTAATCTGAATATCACATTGTTAACAATATTGATACTTCCTTTAAAATATCAACTTATTTCCTAAATATTAATACCCTTCACTACTTGGTCTGTGTTTCATTTTTCAAATGTTATCATGCATCGTTTTGACTCTTTTCCTTATAATTGTTATCTCTGATTGATCGCTACTGTTATTGTTAAAATTTTGTAATTGCTTTTTGGTGTTTTGTTGACAAAAATGTGTTCGGTTACTACTGCGTGCATGAATGCCTGACTCTGGACCAAAAGCGACGCACGTGACACAATAATCATATGATTATGAGCAAGAGATTGTGCTCGAAACATCATCAGTTAATTGATACTGTATAACACTGTGTGATTTATCAAAATAAAATCTTATCTTTAATGGCTTGTACTTAGTTAAGATCAAATTTTTCAAGTACATTTGATTGTAATGCGAGACGTTTATAAGGGTCGAGATAGGTTTTGAGAGTCAGCAACATTAACCGAACTATTCCGAAGTCAGTATCATTCACAGTTTACGTCCACCTACTACGTGTATCTGAAGCTGTTATGATAAATTCGATTAAACAAGAACTTAGGGTTTTAAAATTACATGTCTTAACATCCTTATCAAAAATGCCCAACTGAACGTTCTTTTCCCACATGCCGAGCAGTGTCTTCTTCTCTTATTTTCTTCCTCTTCTACGCTTTATTATTTATTCGATTTGCTCTCGGTCCTAAAGTTATCAATCACAGTGTTTTATAACATGTATCCTTCTCTCTAACACTCTTTTTAAGGCTATCGAATTCGCCAGTAATCCCATTCTGGTTCACTATCCCTAGTTACATTACATTTTTTCTCAGTGTATAACTTCCCTTCATTCATTTTACATTCTGATTACGTCGAGGTGATCTAGTCTCCTCAGTCATATGTTTAAAGGTTGGGGAAACATTTCTTCATACTTTATTCAGTCTCAAGGAATGATGCAAGTTGTAGTTTTCCGAACAGTCTTTTGAGGTGACAGTGTTCATAAGTGGGCGTTGAACTGTTTAGCTAAACTTTGAAGCTGATACAAGCATGAATAACATTCCTTGAGACTTTATTCACATGATACCCAAGATATTTTTACTTCTGTGTGCGATGATTGAGAAGATGGACAACGTTTAATTTAGAAAACGTCTTCGGAAAGTAGCACAGAGGTTTCAGTTTAGTGTCGAGAAACAATTAAGTAATTCAGAACAAGCGACAATTCATATGTGTGCACCGCTCCGAAAAAAGACAATGCAATAGCTTAGCATCACTTCTGAAATGCAGATTGAACGAGGAGCCTGAATGATGTCCATAATCTCTTCAGTTAGTTTTGTCATGGTGAGAAGCAGTGGAATGAATAATAGACTCTGAGTCCTGTATGGAAATACTAGGAGTGATTTGATGAGATTTACCTTGATGATAACTGTTCGAGCGATTTTATGTTTCACGAAAGGTGGAGGAAACATTATCTGAATGAAAACTCAAAAGTCTACATATTCCTCTAACTCCTGAAATTGCTTTAAATTCAGCTATAGTCTTCATGCGTGACTTTTTCAAAATGATCTGAATTTGACATTTAAAAGAAATCAAGAGGAGGTCTTTAGGTAGGCAGAATGTCAATATCCAAATTGCTGAGAAGCATACATAAATTGATAATTTAAAATTGCTTTAAAAACGCAACCCGTCTTCAGATATGGTGCTTGCAGCTATTGATATGTTTTTCTCACTGATGCTTCCAGAAGCCTAACATCTTATCTTATTTCTATTAACAATTTGAACTCAATTATCTTTGGAATATTCCTGTTCATTTATGCATATTTGACAGGTGCATTCAAAAGAGTTATTTTATGTTGGAGAGAGATCGGAATGAACATTTAAGGAGATAATATGCGTCTTTTGTTGGAGAAAAATTGTGGACACTACAAACAAAGTTGTCTGGAATCATGTTAACTGAATATTGAATCTCGATAATACATGTTTACACGCTCATAGAATAAGAATTGTCATGTCGTTACCTGTTAGTGACTCACCATTTTGGTGAAACATACTGTACCACTAAAGCGCTCATACTCACTGAGTTTCAAAATCAACTGATGAATGGCTGAGAAATTGGAATAACTGAAATGGGTAATTTCATTGATATCAAGACAGTAACGAAATTACCGATATATTTGTAAATATTTATGCTATACTTCGAATTCTATTTCGCTCTATCTGATAGTTGAGCTGTACAGAAAATGAGTGTTGTGAGTCGAGTAATAATGTAGGATGTAAGCTGAGGAGCAGGATTAACTTGCAAATAATTATGAAATTAGCCTTAACTTATTATAATGTGAAATTTCGCAGAGCAGACGATACAATGATATCTTGTTTAACCCCAAGGTTTTGGAGCAGTAGGTGTAACAGTGCATCATCTCAAACTCCCATGCAGTTCCAATTTAGATGTATGGTGAGTCATTAGTCATTACGAATGCTAGTCAATCATGACCTCCTGAAACATGATGTAATGGTCAGACTGCTGATCCAGTCATTTTTTTCATAAATGCTAATTATGTGCTTCGTAAATCAAACACATCGACATTGTTACGCCTTGAAATTACATCTTCTTTATTTCTTCTAAGCTAATTTGTGAAGTTTTATATGGAACACATATTTTCTCACTAATCCAAGAACGATTTTGTATGGTTTGGAGAGATCCATTGACAACTTTGGGAAATGTATGCTCCCAGTTTTACCTCTCAAAAGTTTGTTTTATGGAATATCATGAATCTGACAGCTAAGAACTCCTTTGCCTTAACGAAAGTGTGATTATTGTTAGTTCCAGGTTACCGATCATCACTTCTCGACCGCAAGTGATAATCTGTTTGCCTTGCACCTAGTGCACATCAATCAAAATAGAAGTGTTGAAAAAAGATGACTGATTATGTTTCAGTAATCCATCAAAAGTATGTGCGCACAGAGACTTGATGTAAAACAGAAGTAGTTAGTAATGTGGTCTGGTGATCTGGTCTTAAAATACTCCTGAGTCATACAATCTTCCTTCACCAGCTTCCTTTTGTATTTTCAAAACCTTCCTACCACCACATGGAACTTATTCGTGATTTATGTCTTCCTGTGTTTCAGAGGCATACTTAACAGACTTTGTTAGCAGTAGAAAAAACTGACGATGACGTATTTTCACTGATATTTGCATTTTCGTTCTTTATGCATTAGTAAAATTATCATTTTCATTCTGACTCGTTTAGTAGAAGAGCTAATTTTTATAATCATCGTGAGGCGCATTAATCATTTTGAAAACACCAGGTCAATGTAACAGGCGCAGATTATCTTGTTGAAACTTACTTTGAGTATTAAGAGATTGTCATCATAAACTGAAATAGTGATTAGTGAATTAGTAATAATCGTTGGGCTGTATTAATGTGTTCCAATTAGTCGAGGAATACTCGGCACTAAAAAGGATTGTTTTGTACAACAAAAAAGTGTAGCGATATTTGAATGTGTCCATTATAAAACACAGAGGTGCACGATAATTAACCATATTATGATTTTTTCTGTAAGTCATGTATACGTTTATAAATATTGCTAGTAGTTGACTTTTAGAGATTACAATGGAAGATATAATGACGGATTCTCGTAACCGAGATTCATAGAGAATTTGTTTCACTGACAATATAGGAGTGATTTTAGGGAATTTCAACATTATCAAACGGAAAAGAAAACTACTTAAGAGCCTATATAGACGTTTTGTTATGTAAATGAATGTTGTTGTCAGTTGCCAAGTTGAACAAAGAAATTGATTGGTTTATTTCTTCTTGTAGAAAGCTACCAAAGGAAGTCATTCGGAAATGTTTCATTTAGAAATTAAGTGTATACATGCAGGATCTAAAGCCAAAAGCTGAAGCTACAATGAAGCATGATGTTTTGTCATTTCAAGATGGCAGAGATAGTAGCGTTATCACTGTTGACTGAAATTCTTTTGTTTATGTACATAGTCATGGCTTCTCCAACTTAACATCTGACTTTTGTTATGTATTCAGTTCCGCCAAACCTGCTAAATACATGAAAACTGATGGTGAACCCTTGTTTATTACATGCTTTATGGTTTACTTAACTGAGATATGCTGATATCCAGCTGTTGTTGAAGTTATCTGCAGCAAAATGCTCAAGTGTTCCAGGCGGCAACTCATGTGAGCATTCCCACAGATACGTACACAGTTCAGTGGAATAGGAACTGCATATTGCAGATTATGTGCCACAAGAAGACGTATTCATAATTCATATTACGTTGGAAAATCCTGACTTCTGGTTTGTTGTTGTTGAAATTTCTCAAATTATTTTTCCTCTCTGCCCTCACTAAACTGTATTGCATTGATGAGTGGCTTGTCATTTGTAGATATGACACATATGATTCTTGATTCCATAGCCATATGCATTGTCGTGAACGAATTCGCATGACTATCTTCATTCTGTCAGCTTTCACCCGAATTTTCCGAACTTTCGCGCAACTGTTACGCCTCTTTGTTGAATTTTGCAAAGGGTTTAGAGAAAAAGACAATTTAACATTAGGACCGATCTCAACAAGCGGATTCGACTTCTATTTGTAATTCATTGAAATGGGCAATTATCAGATGTCTACATTGCAGGTTTTTTTCAAGAATTAAGGTATCATCATTCACGACGCTACTACTTAACTTTCACTCAACTTCGAATCCACTTTTCACAGTACAGTAAAATGGCGTTTGGCGACTTCCTTAGAATCCTAACGTTAATCTACTCCTCACTTATTCCTTAGTATATGTATCTGATTTTTTCACTCGGCAAAGTTGAGCATTGGTTTCTGATATGATTATCTTTTATCAGCATGAGATGACTGTTGTTATTCATTTATTTGAGATTTCAGTATTTTCCTTATTTCGCTGAACATAAGATCTATTCATCAATACACATAAAATTCATTGCTTATGTTTAATTTCTCTTATCAAGCAGGATTATCCCTACATATTTACTTGGTAGTGTAATCGTTTCTCATTTATCTTTCTTTGTGGTTATCTGAGATTTTGTGAAGTTACACTCTATCACAATGCCCAAGTTTTATACTTATATCAACGAATATTCAATGGCATTCTATATTTCACTATACTGCTAACAACTAACCACTAGGGTGGAGTTGGAGTGTAAGATGGCTGAACGAGTTCCCTAATCTGTGAGAAAGTTTCTAACTGTTGACATTATATCAATTCATTGAAATATTACGGAATGTTTTGTATTTCAGATTCTGAATGAAACTTTAAAAAATCGTATTTAGATATGGTGTAAATGTTAGAGATAATGAGTTTTATTCAGCCATTAGCTCCAAAATGTGCACGTTACAGAACTGCGAAACTAACACCAATAGTTTTGGAGATAAAAACTCAGCTCTTGATTGTTATTATGAATCCATCTGATTACTCAGTTAACCTAAACGGATGGTTAGGCCTGTGTTATGGTGTATAGATCCATTATTCACGTTTATGAGACGAAACAACATAAGTACTGGTGATATGAAATGAACATCTTTGTCATTTGTTTTCCTATGAAAGAACGGCATAACGGTTCGTTGCATTGCGTTATATAATGATAATTTTTATTGCCTGCTGAATATTTGAGAAATTCCAGGTGACTGCCTCCTGGAATCCTGGCTAGATTCATAGTGAATATATAGTCTGTTATCATCATAATATAACTGCGGATAGGCTTTAAATATATAAACATGGATTATGCAAACGTGATAAAAATAGATTTGTTGGTGAACATGAATGTTGTTAAAACCGTATAGCGCCTCTGTATTTTTTCTATCGCCTTTCTCTAAATTTTCGCGCGAAACAACACTCGTTCTAACTTTATCACTCCATAAGTAAAGTTAACTGAATATGAAACCAACACAATCCTGCCATGACATTCCACTTTCTGAAAGATTATTTGGTTGATTCAGGTGATATTTTACCCCATTTGAGTGATTCGTTTATTTCTCACAAAATGTGCACTTTTGGATACTCTGGTTTACTGGTGTTTGGCAACATGATTAGCGTGAGATTTTCAACACACTCAAATCTGTGATGCCGCATTCATACCTCCAATACTTGAGTGCACAATATAAACAATGACAAACGATAATAAAGAACATGAAATCAAACTAGATTAACTAATAAATAGAGAAGATATGATAATTATCTGTCCAGAAGCATCGATTTTATTATTATTGTTTCCTCTAGTTCCCTAAGGAACATAGGGCTTCAGCCTCACGTCTCCATTGCGTTCGGTTCTCTGCCAACGTTTTCACCTGGCTCCACGTCTGCCCACATGCTTTCATCTCCTCTTCACATCACCTAGTCAATGTCACCCTCGCAATGATGACCAACTGGCCGCTTCTCATTCGGGTTCCACTCGAACGATGGCCTGGCGTGTGATGTCACTGGATGGTTTACCCAGAGAATAGCCAATCCACCACCATTTCTTCCTGAATATTTGTTTCACAAGTGGTTCCTGCTGGGTTGGTTCACTCATTGCGAGAGATCTTTCCCTGGTGCTGATCTTTTCTGGTCGGCCATCTGATCTTGAGCGAAGTAACGAGTGAAGACAACTGTTGGTGAAGGTCTGTAGTTCATTCAAAGTGTCCTTCGTGACGCGGTGATAAGTCTGTGATCCATTAGGTAACAGTGACTTCACACTGGAGCTGAAAATCCGAATCTGATTTCGCATGCTGAGTGCTGTTGACCTCCACACAGACTTGAGAGTAATGAAAGCTTGCCTTGCTTTCCCGATACTTCCTTTGATGTCCCCATCAGTTCCGCCTGTATTTAGGACGATGCTTCAGAGGTAGGTAGAGGAGTTTGCCTCTTTTAGATTACTCCCATTTATGCTGATTGTTATCTATTGCTGCTGTTGGCCAGGAATCTACATCACCTCCGTTTTCTCCATGTTCACTTGAATTCCTATCTTTGATACTTCTTCTGCCAACTTGTTTCTTTTCACTCGCATATTTTCCATTTTAATAAAGGTTTTTGTATGATGAATATCATATACCGAATGCCCACATTTTTTCAAACTACACATCTTCCAGTCTATGGGAAAAATAGACAAATATTGTCGGCAAAATTCAGATCCTGCAAGTATTTTGTGTGGCTTCATTTTATATCAGTTTCCACGTAGCCCACCGCTGTCTTTCGCATTATTCAGTCTATGTCAATCACGAAATTAACCAATGGAGATAGTAGGCAGCCAGTATGTCATACTCCTGTCTTCACTTCAAAGCATTCCGTGAGTTTCCCATTGTGGATTACTTGACATGGGGCATTGTCGTACAACTGTTGGATAAGATGTATAATTGTTGACGGCATCCTGTAGTAGTGAAGCACTTTCCAATTCACCTATCGATCGACGCTGCTGGAGGTCTTTCCAAAATCAATGAATTTGAATGAGTAGAGGGCTGACTGCCATTCCAAGCTCTGTTCAATGATGATACGTAGTGTTGTGATTTGAATGATGCATGAATTGTTTCTCCTGAATCCAGCCTGTTCCGGTTGAAGTTTTTCATTCAGTGCGTGTTTGATTCTCTCCAGGATGATGCGGCTTAGTATTTTGCTTGGGATGGACAGCAGCATGATGCCGCGACAGTTCTTGCATTGACTGAAGTCTCTTTTCTTTGATATTTTGAATAAGTAACCTTTCTTCCAGTCCGCAGGTTCCTTGCTCTCTTCCCACACCTTCTCGAGGATCATCGATGGATACCTTTTTTAATCCTGAAGATTATACTATAGATGTATTTCCTACTTTATGTGACAATGATGAATGCATATAATCAGCTGACCAGAAAGACGCAAACGATGGCACTGAGAGGAAGATGTCAAAAAATAAAGATTTCTAAGGGGTCAGTTCATAATTATTACTTACAGGTATATACATCCAATGCGTTCCCACTCTGTGGCCTATATTGCATAAGCTGAACTCGACTTACCACTGTTTGATAGAATAGTTTGCTGAAATTCGTGAGTCAGAGAGATCTAATCTGTGGGTAGATAGTGATTCGAACACTTTCGATTTCATCATTTCTACTGATGGAGGCGAAGATTTCCCCAGATTTTTGTTTTTTAATTAAAACTGTATAAGTCGTAGAAAGTATCTATTGTCTATGTGATCACACTGGTTCCAGCAAAATAAAGATTGAATTGGTGGGCATTTATTTGAAGCCCATATTACTGAGACGCATGCATATTGCATAGTTTTCATTCAGTGACATTATTTTTAATGTAATAAAATGAGTTGCCAAGGGTTTCCTTTAGTATCTCTTCCAGTATATGTCTATTCAGTGAGCTTGGGGAAAGAAACCCATGACGGAAATTATATTGAGATTGCAAATAAGTGAGATATATGGATGATGGGTTATTTGTGATGATAACTGTTTAACTATTGACCTCAGAAAATGTAACGGTTGTTAACTATCTAAACTCTCAGTGTCAAAATAGTCGAATTCCACATTTCACTTCTTACGTACAGAAAGCTGGATGTTATATGGCAGTACACTAATTCTAATAACTGCGTACCTCCAGGTTGAAAACGATAGCGTATCATTTGTCTATGTGCCAGAGTCCAGAAAATCTGATCTGAAGACATGACAGGCAAAGCACTGGGAAGTCTTCGTACAACACTGTTTAGCAGAGAATATTCTAGAATGTTAACCAAAAGATATGTGAAGAAAAAGAGCTTTCCCTAGCAAAATCTCAGTGCATTGGAGGACACTAATTTGGCGTTTATCATCAGAAGTTGAAACCGCTCTTGAAGTAAATATGGGCCATTTGCCTATGCGTATTATACACTATTTTGATACCACTGCTAACATAGGGTATTCTCTAGCCTATGAACGGTTTGACAATGTCGAAGGTAAAAATGAACACTAGCGGACTAGTTAATGAAAAACAAATATTAAATGACTAGCACTTCAACCCATGAACACTGTCATTAGCCAGCTCACCCAGAACTGAAGTTATGTACAGAGCCTTATTCATCACGGATAAAATTGATTTGGATAACGTCTCATAGTGTTACATAGTAATATTCACTGACGACGTTTCTAGCACAATTCGTCATCAGTAAATATTATTTTAGAACACTGTGAGACTTTATCAACATAAATTTTATTCACAATGGAATTATGCTCCACTACATTGCACAAGTTCAATTCTTATATCAGATCTGAATGCAGTTTGGCATCATGGGTTGATTCTGCTAGTGAAGTGCAATCGGGTCAACTGTCTATTTATTTAAAGCACTTTTCATGCTATTAATGTACACCTTGTTTTCTCTAGTAAAATATAATCAGACAATACCTGGGGAATGATTACCACTTATGTTCGCCCCTGTGTAAATCTATTCTCATTAAGTGAACCTGTAGAGCTGTTTACAATTGACGTAGTAACGTGTAGTTGGATACTGCCATGTGTTTTGATGGATTCTTGTTGATCCCCTTTTGAGTCCTCTAACTCAGCAACTCGTGATTGATGCCATTATCTTATCAACCTGACTCAATTCACCCCACCCAAATTTTAAGTTTCCTACTCATAAGCTTAACTAAGTATGTAGTTATACATGAAAGGAAAGCTAAATCATGTTTTCCAAATGCTTTTCGTTAGTTTGGTAGTCTTTTTATCCAATAACCTCACGTCACTTCTCTCCATCATAGCCTTCTTTATAATGACTATCATCACAATTTCACTTTTTCACCTCAATTGATCTACTTTAAAACTCAATACTGATTCGCTCATCTAAGAATCTTTCAAAACTTTGCGGTTGCTCCAATTCAACCACTAGTTACATTGATTCTTATTATGCGTATATTTACCAAATATTTCTGTTGCAACCTAATAGATTTTTCCTGTAATTTGAATGCTACTGTTGAGCATGAAAACGAAGCTGCTGAATGGAATTTAACTTCTTTTCATTATTAGTGAACAAGAGTTTATGAACAAATTAAGGAAATAACATTACAAGTCAACAGGTATTCGCTATGATTTGTGCATACGACAAAATTAATAGCAACTGTTTGAAAGTGTCATGAATTTGAGTTGAGCGCGAAATCAATTAAAGCAAACATATCAGCCCGATGAACAAGCCACAGACTCCAGCTGACAAAATGATTATCAGGATGAGCTGAAAATTGAACATTTTATTAGGCTGCGTACAAACATTAAAAATGTTAACTGAAGACGAAAGCCGATGTGCATATATGAATACAGAGATGTTGAAATAATTTGTATCTAATCAAAAAATAATTTCTGAATTGCATCTTGTTACTTTCCCATAATTCAACTATTTTACATTCTTCGAATATTAAAAACATATGAAATTGCCTCTGGATAAAATCTGATCAAGTGCATACCTTAGTGTTATTAGGCTATTGTCAATTATCAATGTAGGTAGTGGAAATTTCCAGCTGTCTTTGGTAATCATTTAGCGATTATTCGGCGAATACCATGAAATGGTTATAGGTATACATTTTAGGCATTGATGTTGTAAGGCTTCCTTCCATAATAGTTTATCAACATCACCGCATAGTGCCACGAAGTAATCAGATGTGGCGTACTAATTATTGTATGCAAAGGAAAATGCCTAAACTTACAGCGATCAACCACTTTGTTATCTGTATATTACCTTATTAGCTTTATCCACATTTCGGACTGGCTCGTGTGTATTAAACAGAAAATCGACGATAATGTCAACCGAAATACAGAATATGCAAACTCACGTCAAAGAAACCTTAAGTGAAGAAAATGCATAACTCTACAAGGTAATTATTTATATTTTGACAAAACGTATGTTTAAATTCCTACAAACCTTGAGAAGAAACGAAACTTGGAAATTGTACAGTGAAAATTCCAAATATTTTTGTAGTCGAGGTTACACTTTGAATAAACTCTGTTCTGAAATCACCCTTTGCAGTAAAATGCAAGTATTTCTTGATGTTTATAGGTGTCCATTTCATCACACTGTCAGACTATCTGACATGTTACAAAACAATTGAAGAGGTCATTGATACTTCATATCATTTTGAAAAGAGATAATTGTGCGTAAAGCCAAATTTTGCATTATGAACTTACTAATATGAATACCTAAACAGTGGACGATACAAAGATGTGATAATAGTATGTATGTCCTTGTTGAATCGATTCAATTCGATTAAAATTTCCATGTAAGTGCTCTACCAGGAACTCACCATTATTGTCATTCGGTAGTTGAGTTTCATTCCCTGTCAGAAAAATAGAAACAAGGACATTTAATCGTGATAATGAATTAAATGTTATGATAGAAAGTGAAACGCAGAAATCAAATAACGAGTTTATGGAACAGATGGACAGAGATATTTAGAAGTTGTTATGTGAAATGTGACAAATATCAGGAGATTCCCAGAATGGAATAACACAGTGATATCTGAAAATGTCAGAGGCAATAAATTCAGACAGCCAAATAGATGTGAAGGCCAAAAACGTTCCAGGCTGACAATCAATAAAACACAAAAAATAACTGAATAAAGAAAAAACACGAATCAGTTGAACAAATAGATTCATTTGATAAACTCACTATAGGGAGTCGCTAAAATAGTACAAAATTTCAAAAATTAGAAAGAAACTGTAAGAGTTAAAATTGGGTTAACTTAGACCTAAATTAGCCACTCTTACAGAAACTTCTTCACCGATTAATGACCTTAATTGTACTCTGCATAATGTGCAAATACTAACGGACTGAATCAAGGTAAAAAACCTTGAGATGACTAGTGTGACTGGAACAGATTTATATTTGCACAAAAAGCGATATGAGATTTGATAAAGAATAAGAGGGTATACACTTATCTGCAGTTGAGACGGTGGTGAGCTCGGAGAGTGTGCTGGATGAAAGCACAGCGACAAGGCGAAACCGAAACCGTACAGGAGATTCACGAATCCAAAGCAGAAGTGGGGTTAAAGGTAAGGTGAGTTCGTTCAAAAAATAGTTCGAAGGTTCAATATACACTACAGCTTATCCTCCCCTAAAAAGGTTGGTGAGAAAAAAGCAAGGTCCGATGTAGAAAAAGAGCAAGGTTGTGTACAACAACAGTGAATGAACAAGAAAGTATGTGTACACTACAAAACCATTCAAACTGATTAAAATGAGGAATAAAATTCTCAAAGAGAACCAAAAAACACAAAACATATCAGTATATACATTCATTCATCCAATCTAAAGAGAGAGTCATTAGCTGAAGAAGAGTAAATAAAAATAGACCGGCAAAAAAATTTTAAAAGATATATTTCGTGAAATAAGCAAGAAGGCACCGGTAAAAAAAAATATTACATGAAAACGCGTAAAAAATATTTGAAATTTATGTGATAACGAAAAAGGAATATCATGAAAAGTACAAAGTGCATCCAAATATTGTGAATTTAAAGGATGCTGAAAATGAGACGGACAGAGATTACTAACTACCATAAGATAGTGAGACGATGCAGATAACCATGGCCGTTCGCTTGATTTCGTTATCAATACCTGAGAGTGAGAAGATGTCATACTAGTTTGAGAAAAGCAACGCAAGGATTACATGAACTCACTTGTGGATGTAGCTAAACCGCAGTTGTTACAAATATAATTATATTGGTATTTATTTCATACGAATAACATGAAATATTTTCATTTAGTTTTGTGACATTTTGAAAGACGATCAATTAGCATGATATTTGATAATGAGGATATATATATATATATGTATAGCTAAGGACGGGAACATTAGTTTTGAAAATCAGGTGTCATATCAGTTGATGATTCCTGATGGTTCAATAGGAAATGATATGCATATCAATAGTCAGTAACAGTGGAAATACGTAAATGGACAAAATGTTTCATTTTACATTTAATTTAGTTGTATTCACCTCACATAGTGAATATGATCTCAGTTGACAAACTGACTTTAAACTAATTCGTATGAGAATTTTCAACTGGTTTGTTTCAGCCGTCGTTGAAGTTGATGAGAGGCGAGTGTAATTAATAATGCATTGCATATTAAACTGACTGATAGTGCACACCAGCGTATCAAATCCTTGTTACAAAATGAATCGTCTCAATTCGTGGTCACCTCACGAGGATTTCGGAACATTCCTTTATGCATCATTTCCTGGAAGTGCTTGCAGCTTTATGATATCTTTGTTTATTAACAGGAATACATATTCAAGGCAGAAGAACATGAAATTTGCCAAAGATATCTTTTCGCCAATTTCATTCTCAGAAGCTGTACAATCGCATTTATATACATTAGTTCATATGCACACAATTATTGTTTGTTTAATTCCACATAGTAACGAAGGAGGTAATTTTCAACTTTATATCTAAGTGTGAATGTACGAATACAGATTACAAGAGGCTTAGAGACTAGATGACATAGGATTAGAAAACAGTTAGAACGTATGCGAAATTCATATTTGATAACCAGAGAAATAGTTTTAAAGGCGAAATAAAGGTGGCCCACTTTTAGCAGACTGCTTCATGGCCAGCCTGGAAAACGGCATCTTAAAATCAACAACGGACAAATTACTGCTGTACAAAAGATACGTCCATGACACTTTTATAGTTTGTCAGGATGATTCCTATTCAAATTGTATCTCACAGGAGTTCAGGAACTGCCATCTTTCAATTAAATTCACAAAGGAAGTCGAAAATGAATCAAAGATTCCATTCTTGGACGTCGAATTGACAAGAAGCGATGACGGAACTCTGGAAAGATCTATCCATAGAAAACCAACGTGGAATGGCCAACTGACAAACTTCTTCAGTTGGATGCCTATCGGATGCAAAAGAGGTCTCGTCGTCTGGCTAGCCCACTGCACCATAAGAATTTGTAGCGATGACTGTTTAGAAGAAGAGCTCCTATTCCTCAAAAGCATCCTGGTTCAAGACGGATATGAGATAACGACGCGTTTCTTGGAAAAGAAAATGAAACCGAAACCAGAAAGAATACAATGCACTTCAGTGCCAAAGAAAATAGTTTATCTGAATCTGGAATTCAGGGGAGACCAAGAAGCAGATATCCTTGAAAGGTAGATCTGCAATTCCCTGAAGAGACGTTTCCCACAGCCACTCTAGGAGTGATATTCTCTATCCGCTCACTACCTCAGAGCGACAGAGAGGACAAACTTCCACATATTACCACTTCAATGAGCATATATCAGTTCACCTGATCGTGCGGAGCTATGTACATAGGTCCTTCTATTTGGTTATTATCAAAACGTGTTTGAGGACATCATCCAGCATGGCTGCAAAAAGGAGGTACTGGTTCAGTTCAAAGCGCTACAACTTAACACCTCGTCAATATCTGTCACGGCATCTCATCTGACTTATCTTTCAGAGTCATCTTCAAAATAAACAAAACTCTACCAGAGACAGTGTGATTCCAACTGCTTTGTACTGCAGAAGCTCTCGCCATATGCATCGGAAACCGAAGCTATGCGTTCAAAAGAAATAAGTAAAACATTAACAACTATCATGGACCTATAATAAAGGTTTTTTGTATTTCCCAATGAATGAAAAACAAAACGATATTGTTTTTACTGAGGTTTCGCTTGGTTTGGACATATATCATGGACCTAGTTCGGTAAGTTCCCTCAGTCTTCAGTATCTTCGTGTTTTTTGTCTGTGAGTGTGTGTGATTTTTCTCTCTTTGTCATCATTCTATTCATCACATTTTGCAGCTATACGAATAATTATTTTTAGTTTGGTTTTCTAAATTACTCTATATGAAAATTGATTTCCTGTGGTGAGCGAACAGCTACTGGCAGAATAAAACTAAAATATTACTTTGACACGCGGAATAAACTTTGAAATTTATGTGATAACGAAAAAGGAATATCATGAAAAGTACAAAGTGCATCCAAATATTGTGAATTTAAAGGATGCTGAAAATGAGACGGACAGAGATTACTAACTACCATAAGATAGTGAGACGATGCAGATAACCATGGCCGTTCGCTTGATTTCGTTATCAATACCTGAGAGTGAGAAGATGTCATACTAGTTTGAGAAAAGCAACGCAAGGATTACATGAACTCACTTGTGGATGTAGCTAAACCGCAGTTGTTACAAATATAATTATATTGGTATTTATTTCATACGAATAACATGAAATATTTTCATTTAGTTTTGTGACATTTTGAAAGACGATCAATTAGCATGATATTTGATAATGAGGATATATATATATATGTATAGCTAAGGACGGGAACATTAGTTTTGAAAATCAGGTGTCATATCAGTTGATGATTCCTGATGGTTCAATAGGAAATGATATGCATATCAATAGTCAGTAACAGTGGAAATACGTAAATGGACAAAATGTTTCATTTTACATTTAATTTAGTTGTATTCACCTCACATAGTGAATATGATCTCAGTTGACAAACTGACTTTAAACTAATTCGTATGAGAATTTTCAACCGGTTTGTTTCAGCCGTCGTTGAAGTTGATGAGAGGCGAGTGTAATTAATAATGCATTGCATATTAAACTGACTGATAGTGCACACCAGCGTATCAAATCCTTGTTACAAAATGAATCGTCTCAATTCGTGGTCACCTCACGAGGATTTCGGAACATTCCTTTATGCATCATTTCCTGGAAGTGCTTGCAGCTTTATGATATCTTTGTTTATTAACAGGAATACATATTCAAGGCAGAAGAACATGAAATTTGCCAAAGATATCTTTTCGCCAATTTCATTCTCAGAAGCTGTACAATCGCATTTATATACATTAGTTCATATGCACACAATTATTGTTTGTTTAATTCCACATAGTAACGAAGGAGGTAATTTTCAACTTTATATCTAAGTGTGAATGTACGAATACAGATTACAAGAGGCTTAGAGACTAGATGACATAGGATTAGAAAACAGTTAGAACGTATGCGAAATTCATATTTGATAACCAGAGAAATAGTTTTAAAGGCGAAATAAAGGTGGCCCACTTTTAGCAGACTGCTTCATGGCCAGCCTGGAAAACGGCATCTTAAAATCAACAACGGACAAATTACTGCTGTACAAAAGATACGTCCATGACACTTTTATAGTTTGTCAGGATGATTCCTATTCAAATTGTATCTCACAGGAGTTCAGGAACTGCCATCTTTCAATTAAATTCACAAAGGAAGTCGAAAATGAATCAAAGATTCCATTCTTGGACGTCGAATTGACAAGAAGCGATGACGGAACTCTGGAAAGATCTATCCATAGAAAACCAACGTGGAATGGCCAACTGACAAACTTCTTCAGTTGGATGCCTATCGGATGCAAAAGAGGTCTCGTCGTCTGGCTAGCCCACTGCACCATAAGAATTTGTAGCGATGACTGTTTAGAAGAAGAGCTCCTATTCCTCAAAAGCATCCTGGTTCAAGACGGATATGAGATAACGACGCGTTTCTTGGAAAAGAAAATGAAACCGAAACCAGAAAGAATACAATGCACTTCAGTGCCAAAGAAAATAGTTTATCTGAATCTGGAATTCAGGGGAGACCAAGAAGCAGATATCCTTGAAAGGTAGATCTGCAATTCCCTGAAGAGACGTTTCCCACAGCCACTCTAGGAGTGATATTCTCTATCCGCTCACTACCTCAGAGCGACAGAGAGGACAAACTTCCACATATTACCACTTCAATGAGCATATATCAGTTCACCTGATCGTGCGGAGCTATGTACATAGGTCCTTCTATTTGGTTATTATCAAAACGTGTTTGAGGACATCATCCAGCATGGCTGCAAAAAGGAGGTACTGGTTCAGTTCAAAGCGCTACAACTTAACACCTCGTCAATATCTGTCACGGCATCTCATCTGACTTATCTTTCAGAGTCATCTTCAAAATAAACAAAACTCTACCAGAGACAGTGTGATTCCAACTGCTTTGTACTGCAGAAGCTCTCGCCATATGCATCGGAAACCGAAGCTATGCGTTCAAAAGAAATAAGTAAAACATTAACAACTATCATGGACCTATAATAAAGGTTTTTTGTATTTCCCAATGAATGAAAAACAAAACGATATTGTTTTTACTGAGGTTTCGCTTGGTTTGGACATATATCATGGACCTAGTTCGGTAAGTTCCCTCAGTCTTCAGTATCTTCGTGTTTTTTGTCTGTGTGTGTGTTTGTGATCTTTCTCTCGTTGTTGTCATTCTGTTCATCACATTTTGCAGCTATACGAATAATTATTTTTAGTTTGGTTTTCTAAATTACTCTATATGAAAATTGATTTCCTGTGGTGAGCGAACAGCTACTGGCAGAATAAAACTAAAATATTACTTTGACACGCGGAATAAACTTTGAAATTTATGTGATAACGAAAAAGGAATATCATGAAAAGTACAAAGTGCATCCAAATATTGTGAATTTAAAGGATGCTGAAAATGAGACGGACAGAGATTACTAACTACCATAAGATAGTGAGACGATGCAGATAACCATGGCCGTTCGCTTGATTTCGTTATCAATACCTGAGAGTGAGAAGATGTCATACTAGTTTGAGAAAAGCAACGCAAGGATTACATGAACTCACTTGTGGATGTAGCTAAACCGCAGTTGTTACAAATATAATTATATTGGTATTTATTTCATACGAATAACATGAAATATTTTCATTTAGTTTTGTGACATTTTGAAAGACGATCAATTAGCATGATATTTGATAATGAGGATATATATATATATATATGTATAGCTAAGGACGGGAACATTAGTTTTGAAAATCAGGTGTCATATCAGTTGATGATTCCTGATGGTTCAATAGGAAATGATATGCATATCAATAGTCAGTAACAGTGGAAATACGTAAATGGACAAAATGTTTCATTTTACATTTAATTTAGTTGTATTCACCTCACATAGTGAATATGATCTCAGTTGACAAACTGACTTTAAACTAATTCGTATGAGAATTTTCAACCGGTTTGTTTCAGCCGTCGTTGAAGTTGATGAGAGGCGAGTGTAATTAATAATGCATTGCATATTAAACTGACTGATAGTGCACACCAGCGTATCAAATCCTTGTTACAAAATGAATCGTCTCAATTCGTGGTCACCTCACGAGGATTTCGGAACATTCCTTTATGCATCATTTCCTGGAAGTGCTTGCAGCTTTATGATATCTTTGTTTATTAACAGGAATACATATTCAAGGCAGAAGAACATGAAATTTGCCAAAGATATCTTTTCGCCAATTTCATTCTCAGAAGCTGTACAATCGCATTTATATACATTAGTTCATATGCACACAATTATTGTTTGTTTAATTCCACATAGTAACGAAGGAGGTAATTTTCAACTTTATATCTAAGTGTGAATGTACGAATACAGATTACAAGAGGCTTAGAGACTAGATGACATAGGATTAGAAAACAGTTAGAACGTATGCGAAATTCATATTTGATAACCAGAGAAATAGTTTTAAAGGCGAAATAAAGGTGGCCCACTTTTAGCAGACTGCTTCATGGCCAGCCTGGAAAACGGCATCTTAAAATCAACAACGGACAAATTACTGCTGTACAAAAGATACGTCCATGACACTTTTATAGTTTGTCAGGATGATTCCTATTCAAATTGTATCTCACAGGAGTTCAGGAACTGCCATCTTTCAATTAAATTCACAAAGGAAGTCGAAAATGAATCAAAGATTCCATTCTTGGACGTCGAATTGACAAGAAGCGATGACGGAACTCTGGAAAGATCTATCCATAGAAAACCAACGTGGAATGGCCAACTGACAAACTTCTTCAGTTGGATGCCTATCGGATGCAAAAGAGGTCTCGTCGTCTGGCTAGCCCACTGCACCATAAGAATTTGTAGCGATGACTGTTTAGAAGAAGAGCTCCTATTCCTCAAAAGCATCCTGGTTCAAGACGGATATGAGATAACGACGCGTTTCTTGGAAAAGAAAATGAAACCGAAACCAGAAAGAATACAATGCACTTCAGTGCCAAAGAAAATAGTTTATCTGAATCTGGAATTCAGGGGAGACCAAGAAGCAGATATCCTTGAAAGGTAGATCTGCAATTCCCTGAAGAGACGTTTCCCACAGCCACTCTAGGAGTGATATTCTCTATCCGCTCACTACCTCAGAGCGACAGAGAGGACAAACTTCCACATATTACCACTTCAATGAGCATATATCAGTTCACCTGATCGTGCGGAGCTATGTACATAGGTCCTTCTATTTGGTTATTATCAAAACGTGTTTGAGGACATCATCCAGCATGGCTGCAAAAAGGAGGTACTGGTTCAGTTCAAAGCGCTACAACTTAACACCTCGTCAATATCTGTCACGGCATCTCATCTGACTTATCTTTCAGAGTCATCTTCAAAATAAACAAAACTCTACCAGAGACAGTGTGATTCCAACTGCTTTGTACTGCAGAAGCTCTCGCCATATGCATCGGAAACCGAAGCTATGCGTTCAAAAGAAATAAGTAAAACATTAACAACTATCATGGACCTATAATAAAGGTTTTTTGTATTTCCCAATGAATGAAAAACAAAACGATATTGTTTTTACTGAGGTTTCGCTTGGTTTGGACATATATCATGGACCTAGTTCGGTAAGTTCCCTCAGTCTTCAGTATCTTCGTGTTTTTTGTCTGTGAGTGTGTGTGATTTTTCTCTCTTTGTCATCATTCTATTCATCACATTTTGCAGCTATACGAATAATTATTTTTAGTTTGGTTTTCTAAATTACTCTATATGAAAATTGATTTCCTGTGGTGAGCGAACAGCTACTGGCAGAATAAAACTAAAATATTACTTTGACACGCGGAATAAACTTTGAAATTTATGTGATAACGAAAAAGGAATATCATGAAAAGTACAAAGTGCATCCAAATATTGTGAATTTAAAGGATGCTGAAAATGAGACGGACAGAGATTACTAACTACCATAAGATAGTGAGACGATGCAGATAACCATGGCCGTTCGCTTGATTTCGTTATCAATACCTGAGAGTGAGAAGATGTCATACTAGTTTGAGAAAAGCAACGCAAGGATTACATGAACTCACTTGTGGATGTAGCTAAACCGCAGTTGTTACAAATATAATTATATTGGTATTTATTTCATACGAATAACATGAAATATTTTCATTTAGTTTTGTGACATTTTGAAAGACGATCAATTAGCATGATATTTGATAATGAGGATATATATATATATGTATAGCTAAGGACGGGAACATTAGTTTTGAAAATCAGGTGTCATATCAGTTGATGATTCCTGATGGTTCAATAGGAAATGATATGCATATCAATAGTCAGTAACAGTGGAAATACGTAAATGGACAAAATGTTTCATTTTACATTTAATTTAGTTGTATTCACCTCACATAGTGAATATGATCTCAGTTGACAAACTGACTTTAAACTAATTCGTATGAGAATTTTCAACCGGTTTGTTTCAGCCGTCGTTGAAGTTGATGAGAGGCGAGTGTAATTAATAATGCATTGCATATTAAACTGACTGATAGTGCACACCAGCGTATCAAATCCATGTCACAAAATTAATCGCCCTAATTCGTGTACACCTTACAAGATTTTTGTTAATTGCTTTTTTGCTTTATCTCACTGTTATTTACTTTATATCTTAACTTACCTGCTGTAGATGTCGTTGGTATTTTCCTAATAATTGAATTGTATTATATGTATTCTTTTAGTAATCAATATTCTGGAAAAGTGTCTGTGATTGTTTTTTTTGCACTTTTTGTTCATTATTGAAGTTTTATTTTCAATTTAATAAATGGATTTTATTTTGCATTCACATACAGTACATAACTGAATTAAGAAATAGGTTATTTGGGATTTGCAAATGAAAGTCCGACTGGAGATTAATCTCAATTAAATGAAAAGTTACCAGTTGTATCTTGAATTCAACTCATCTGAATTCATGACGTTTTCGTTAAACGAATATAATTTACATGGAAACAGAGAAGTCTTTTCATCATCTTCTTCAACATGTCCTTATATAAATACCTGTACATTCCAAGGATATCGCCTTATGCCTTTCAACTCATACTTGTTTACTTTTATTCCTTTTGGCTTCAATTATATGACAGAGATTCCAGGAGAGTGGCTCTAATTCGGCTTGCTTCATTCTTAGTGTTGGTGTTGATGATTGGATTTGTTAATTGTGGTTCGACTAACTAGCGAACGAATATATCTGAATTTATGCTTCAGGATGCGTTCCTACAGATCTCAGTTAACCATGTTATTTGGGAAAATATCACTTGAATCAATTAAAACAGAGGTACATAATAAACCTGACTGTCTTGGTCACCTTGTGTCTGTTCGATGATCAGTTGTTTAAATAAAGCACGGGTACAGCAATTGTTCCACCCGCTTTTATCGTAATTACACAAGCAACACTGTGTCAATGATATTTTATCGCTTTATTCTGATAACCTTACATTGTTGTTTTCAAGACTCTATGATGCAGATGTAGGAGATATATATCTATCCTATTCTTAGACATAACACATATGTCACTACAATGTTGTTGTTTTGGCGGATAGTTTAACCATTAAAATCTGAATCATTCACAAAGTATTATGCAAGCCTACAACTCTGGTGCATGTTAATTTGTTAATTAGATATATTATACAGTGAAACAGTACTACTCGCTTTTGATGTAATTGTGTTCCCTGAGCTGGATGGTTTATTTGCGAAGTTGTCGTTGACCAACTAGACAACGTTTCCACCGCAAACTTTAATTTGAATTGTTCACAATCATATCAATTATAATCAAACGACTTCGAAAATTGAGTTGTAATTGATATGCTAACTGGAATGATTGTGAACAATAAATTGTGTTGAAAATGTCATCCAGTAAATACTTCTACTGTTTTATTCTATGATATATATAATAAACAAATTAATATGGAATTACATACTACCACAATGGCTAAGTCTTACACTTGTGACCACGGATCTCATTTCGTGTGTAGTTGTTCGAGATCGTTTTAATCAACATGAGGCTTATAAAGTGATTCACTTGTTCAGTTTATACATGATGACCATCAGAACTTTTGAAACCAGACATTCGTTCTAATTATTCACGTTTTATTCACATGACAACATACAGAATCTAAGGACAATTTTAAATGACACAAACTGGGACCTGTTTACTGAACAAGCTGTCGATAACACAATTAGTAACATAACATATTCTCTGATTTCTGTCTTGATGTTAGCTGCCCAAAAGAGACAATATTCCTAAAATTCGACAGCTTCTCCTCTTCTCGACTCAAAAAGCTTCGCCGTGAAAAAGAGAGGTTGTACAAAATGAAAAATAAATCTGGTGTTAAGAGAATGAACACTTTGATCAAAGCCGAATTACAAAGACTAAATGCTGTCTATAACCAGAAGTTTCTCTCATGTAAATCCTCATCTAATATGTGGAAGCTATTAAAGGAAATCACAGGTGGTATGCAAATAATGAATGATACTTCTGTTGATATTCTCAATAAATCCTGCATATGTATCCCTGCAGTTCCCTCTGTTATCCTTAAGAAGTGTGCTGACATCTTATGTTACCCATTAACTGATACTTTCAATGAATCTTTTTACAAAAGTACTATTCCTGACTCATGGAAAAATATCAAGGTTGTTCCAATGCCTAAATCAACAAGTGGACCTACTGTTAAGTTTCGACCCATCGCTATTACCTGATCTTGTTTAAAAGTTATGGAAATACTTATTTTTCTTAATCTCGAACCCTCTTTAAAGCCTTTCAATGACCCCAACCAGATTGCTTATAAACGTAGTAGGTGTACCTTAGATGCCACTGCTGTTCTATATCATAATATACTCTCTAGTTTAGATAGAGGAGACAAATATGTTCGGTGTGCCTTCCTTGATTACACATCTGCATTTGACTCTGTTCCTAGGTCTCTCTTGCTAAGTAAGCTTGCTGCAGCACAGAGTGAGAGCTGGACAAATAAGTGGTTGCATTCCTATATTTCTGATAGGAAGCAGTACACCGTCTACAATAGGAAGTCCTCCACTACCTCACTTACTTTAGCTGGTGTCCCTCAAGGTGCTGTTCTTTCTCCTTTTCTGTTCTCTTTTTTCTTAGATGACGTGTCCCATTCTGATGTAGCAAATTTTGTCAAGTATGCTGATGACCTCTCTGTCTCCATGCTTGTCAACTCTCGGTCAGACTGTTCCACATTAAATAACTTTCTCTCGGAAATTAGTCAGTGGTCCTCTTCAAACGGTCTTAAGCTGAATCCGTCCAAATGTCAGGTAGTATATTTCACTTTCAGATGAAAACGTGACCTACAACAACTAGCTAGCTCACATGGTCCCACTGTCATTGACGGCATAGAGGTTGAAACTACATTTAATGTCAAGTACTTTGGACTGAGTATTTCCTCCGATCTTTCCTGGTCCCCTCACATCTGGCTAATTACTATAAAGATGTTTCGCTTAACGTTCTACGTTAGGAAGTTAAGGCAGTCTGGTATAAAGCAGTCTTTGCTTTCTCAGTTTGTCAACTCTTGTATTCTAACCATCCCTCTTTACTGCTCCCCATTAATCTTTCCTGGACTACTTAATAAAGACTTTGCTTTGCTGCGTAGGGCACTAAAAGCTGTTAGTAGGGCAAGTGGGATTTCGTTAAACCAACTGGTTAACACCATTGTGGATAGACATATAATGTCATGTAAGAAACTAGCGAATTCTATATTGTCAGACCCCGAACACCCTCTCTATACGCACCTCTCTCCTTGCATTTCATCTGGTAGAACTAGAAGCAACTATAGGAGGCTATATGCCAGTACTACCAAGTACAAAAACTCCACAATAACTTATCTGGTACAGCCGTTATGTGATGAGTAATCCGTTAGGTATGACACGATCAACTTACTGCGGCACTCTAACAAATAGTTCCCAATAGCTTTTGTTCTCCTTTCTTTGTTACTATTGTATTGTTGCTCACATATTCTATTACACACTAATTTTATATTTCATATCCTGTGGTGCAATGTTTAAATATGTGAATGCAATGCTGTTCTTTTTTTCTTTTCGCTTTTTTAATTTCATAATCTTAAAAAAATTATGAGGTAATAAGTTACAATATTGTAATGCACGCTGAAAATTCCATACCTGCACCACAAATACTGATTGGAATTAAGCAATTATGATTATTATTATTTTTATGAGCATCTGTTAAATACTATTTATAAAATACTGTTTTCAATCGCTTTCGTTTAGTGCTTGCAGAGAATCTTAAGTACAAGTAATGTATGCATTAAGGAAATAAAGTGTAAAGTAGTATTTATAAAGTGAAGTGAATACCTCAGTATTAGAAAAAAGATCATAGGAAACCTACTTTACACACTGCGCTATGCATATTCTTCTACCAAGGAAGCTATTCATATTGTCAGCACACTCCCTTATACGATATCTCAAACAATCGTTCACTCTTGAATCATAGTAAAAACGGGCAGCGGGATCATAACAACTACGCATCTTGACTTCCTGTGGACAGACACCTGAAATTATTCAAAGATTTACGCAACATTAGAAATGAAACCAATGTATACATAACAAATCAATGGATAATAAGAAGGTAGTCACACGACAATTAGGTAAATTTCACTTCATATCGATCCCACTTTTATTTCGTCTAATAGAACAATAGCTAGAGAATTTCGAACACCAGTAAACATTCTACACACAAATGCCACTAAGTAAATCATTATATGCCTAAATTTATTTCTCAAATGCATTCAAATGAAGATCAGGTAATGAGGCTTAACCTGTTGAAATATATATTATTTTATTTTATATTATATATAGAGACGCTGAGATTCACTTCAAACAGGTTTACAGCCAGAATAAGGACTCATTTCACATCTCACTATAATCCTCAGCCTAGCTGTTTTTAGTGATCATTGTAGAAGAAAGAATGACAACCGAATCAAATTCCTATGTCTATTCTAAAAACATTCCCTACTAATGTAATGGTATGCACATAAGTGAAGCAGAGGTTTACCAAATACAGTGACGTATTAGACATGTGTATAGTTGCACTAATAAATACAGGAATGTTGGTTGTACACAACGGTATACGTGATGGCATTGAGAAGATGTACGAATTGTGTAGTAATATTAAAAACTGTTAGGAGCGAAGTTAGGAGGATACTGAAATAATGGAATCAAAATTGAGAATGGCGGTCAAACTCACAAGTCTTATTTTCATTTGCTTTATTTTCAACCAATATTAATACCTGTATATGCCTAGCAAACTTTTAAGGACTACTAGACCAACATATCTGAAATGATGCTTCGTTGAAAATTTAGAAAAATAAGGCAACTACTCAGTGAGAGAAGTGTGATCTGAACCAGCCATTATATTTAATGGCTGTGTAGGTAGCATCATGAATACCCTATAGTAATTTTTCCCTTGTATTAACGCTACTGTTGTGAAAACAAAACAATCACCCAGCAAAGTCATAGGCTTCCAACAGTGTAAATGATGAAGTTCAAGTCATTCAGAGTACTATGGCTGTACAGACTAGATGACACTGGCTCGCGGATTTCAGCAAGCCATTTCACCATCTGGTGGTGAGGTGAGTTCCGCATATCTAACAAAGATTGCATAGGGACACTATCTTCGCGTGTACTACAAAAGCATGTAAACAAAGAATGCTTAAGAAAGAACGCCGCACAATATTCATAGATGTAGGTGAAATTGGTGGACTCATCATTCAATCCCATTAGAGATTTAGATATTTTCTTCTGATTACTCATGTATCTGTCTTTCTGGTAAGCTGATTTTATGCAACCATTGTCATCACAGAGAGTGTTGCAAATTTTATTATTCTAGTCGTTAGGTATAGAAAATTAGCTATCCTCCATCCTCCACCTGGACAGATTACTATTATATCGTGGCTATCTATCAGTTGATCTTCTTTCATTATAGGTTTCCACTGCCTACATTGCGTATTCATGTATTGATGGTAAGAATTCAGATTCGTAGGCTTTATTTGCTGATGCTGGCACCCAAAGTCAGTAAACTGGCATATTCAGTAGTATGACTCGACGGAATGTTTTAGGAAAATAAGTGAAAAACATTGCAGAAAATTCCATCTGAATCAAACAAACACTCTGAAGGTGGTGTATACTGGCTCTTTGTGTCTGTGGTATGTTTTGGAATTAAAAATTACGCTTACTACTGTTTCACATCAAACTTTGAAATAAAAGAAAGCGGATTCATTTCACGTCATGGGGAGAGACATCATTTATATTCCGTTGATATTTATATATAATGTTTGCGTACATTGGGCAGTATATTTTACGGAGTGATATGCCACCATTCTATTTCTTCATAGTGCAATATATCTGCAGAAGTTACACTGTGTGACAATATGACTGTTCGTGTTTATTTTGATAAAATCAGACAGTGTTATACTGTAATATTAATTGCAAATATTACTGTACAACTTTATCAAAATAAATTTTATCCATAATCGAATTATGCGCCACCATAGTTCTCAACTTTTTTCCTTCATATATATCCTTGACACTGTTCGTCCTAACATTTCACATGGTGCTGAGCTAAGTTTTTAATTGCAGTTAATATATATACTGTGAATGCAACCAGACCCAGATACCACAAGCAATCTGAAATTGTAGCTGCTATGATGTCATCAACTCTTATCTTGTAGGAATCACTTCCATCCTGGATAGCAACAGCAATATTCAATTTGTACGGTAGAAAAGATATAATCAACGCTACGCTTCTACAGTATGCAGTATCAGCAAGGAAACCTGTGTGGAGGACAACTGAAACTCAATGGAATCTATGTAGAAGGAAACTTGTAATCCGTCTGAGGTAGGGAAGAAAGGTAAGCTAAGGGATGAAAGGCTACAGATACGTTGCATATAATAGAAGCAAGAGTGATGGTGAAACGGAAGATGTGCTGGTGCAAGGATGAAGAGAAAAATAAAGTTGAGTCTTGTTTGCAGTGTATTAAACAGATGAATGAAGAAGAGAGCTGGGAAATGCACAATACCACTTCATGCAACAGATACGTGATGTTTCCATATGTGCAAGCATTTACAATGGAAAACTCGATGAAATGAAGACAAAGTATAGACAAGACCATTCGTTATAACCGACAGTATTCCTGATTTTGGTTGACTGGATCATTCAACATAATGTTGTATGTAGTAAAATCGGCTAACGTTAAACTACGAAAAAATTCTGCATACGATTTAGATGCCTTAGTTAATGTCTGATCAGGCAATAAAGTAAAGTCATCATTTAACCTTGTGAAATCTTAGTTTATGGTGAAAAAGATATATATTAGGAAATATGCAGTTGTCTTTACACCACTTCCAGTTCCTGAAACACCTACTCTCTGGATTAGTCAAGCTGAGAATTATTTTGATACCCATGCATGTTACTAAAATCTGCGTATGTGTATTTGGCGAGAAACTTCGTGCTGTCGCCTAAAATCACTCAGACACTCATCAGGCATTAAACATCATAATGTTATTATATGTAGTAAAGAACTACGCAGCTAGAAATGTCCCACATAGGGGAATAAGTTGCAGTAAAATACATTTCACTTCGTAAATCCAGCAAAACTACAAGTATTGAATCAGGGGAAATAGCGATGTTTCTAAATGCGTTCACCATGACCAATTTATTCAAGCAAATCATTTGAATCATCAATTAAATTTTGATGAAAACGAAATAATAACCCACGGGTTGTTGAAACAATTACTTCAGTTTCGAATTCCTTGAACGTGTGCATAATAACTGATGCTTAAATGCATTACCTCGAAAAACCTATGTGATATTCGAGTAACGATTACAGATAAGTGATTATATTTATTGACAAAACCATTTCCAGTGGCTATACAGTAGTATTTACATTTACGAGAAATGTACATTACTCCATTGTCGAGTAATAGGGGTGCTACACCTGATATTATTACTTTGAAGGGGCTCAAAATGTAAACATAACAGTTGTAAATTACGTAATGCTCAGCGGAACAAAGAAATAAAGCATTAGTAATACGATAATGTTAGAATTGCTACTGAGTGAGAGGAAAAGTAGTTGAGTGTCCATTCAACGCGTGTGAAGAGGGTGAGAAAACGTAGAAAAGGAACATGTTAGAGTGATAATAGTGAATTATTCAATAAACAAACAAAATATTAGTTGACTGCGTTAGTCAACTCTTCATCTATCGATCAATTCAACTGCATCTATGCAGTCATTTGAATTAGGTGTTTCTCTACAAATTTTATCTATCATTCGAGCAAAGTTCATGATGAGTGTGCAAACATTTTGATTTCAGCTCATTTCTGACATGTAAATCACCTCGGTGAAAATCTTATTAGCTTTTTATGGTATTATTGATCTTAATTTGGTTTCCATTACACTCCCCAAAAGTCAAATCACTATAGCACTTTTCTACTATCTCATTAAAATTACTTTTGTATTCATAATTATTATCGAGTGAAGAACAATCGGCACTTAATATCAAACAATTCCATATTCTAGATGTGAATTAAACAAAATTTCTTTTATTAGTTACTATGGCATAATGCACTGAAGCGAAAAATATTACAGAACGCTTACCACGGTTCGGTGATGAACTCCCTTGAAAAACCAGGATGAGCAAAAGTACTTTGAACATATTGTGAAATATCTTATCGGATCTGAATGATTTTTGCAGCATTTAAATACATTTCCATTGCGAAAACACACACTTATGATATTTCTTGTACTTATAAGAATGATGGAGGGATATTCGAATTCGCAATAGATTTAAGCGAATAATGTGACGTGTACATGCATAAATGTGATAAACTCAGTATGATCCACGATTTTACTAAGTTGTGTGTTGATTGATGTTAAAAACTTTCTTTAATTGACAGTATTTGTTTTTCATTATAACTTGAAACCACATAGTATTTTTGGTACACATTTTTCAGGCCGATCAATTGATATCAGGTGCGCGTCGGCAAGGAATCAGCAACCGTTCCCACAGTTGGCGAGAGTCCTTACCACTGTGCCACCGACACATTTGAAAATTCGGTATTCTACATATTTTTTATAGTCAGGATTTTGTTGTTAATTTATATTCTGTTGAAACTGAATGTCTACGGCTATTTCACATAAGACGTATGTTGGTGATACTTTTGAGATATTATGTATTTCCAACAAGTTTCTCGTAGTTCCCAGTCAACCATCAATCTAACTACCGAAGCAGAAATCATTTTCACGTTAAAAAGAAGAGAGATGGCATCAAAACGAACAATGAATACGTGAGGAGTCCACTTGACAAATATTTACAATTTTGTTACTCATAAACCATATACCAAAACCAGATAACATCACTTTCTACTCTTCACCGGATTGTCTGCAGTTGGACTGAAAGTGGAAATGGCTATGTTCTGCAATTTATCGAAGAGTGCTTCAGACAGTAACCTAACAATTGAAAGCTCATGTCGCTGCCTGTAATCGAATAAGCGTTCAAAATATTTCTCTCGAACGACCGGCCAACAACTTTGATACTTATTTGTATATTCCAAATAACTTCATGACTATATTCCTGTTCTCTTCTGTGCTATAATTCACTGTTGTAACGTTTTCACGTCACCTACTGACCTAATCCAGAATACATGTTCTTGTTCTGGTATAGTGTCTAATTTTACAAATGAGGTTCTGTTTGACTGCAGTTAGGGTAAAGTAGGTGTTTGTCACATGATTCTTGTCGAAAGTGTTTTGATCTCACCCAGCTGGGAATATTCTACTTGAATGTCAGGCTATTCATAAGGTTGCTTTTAGCTAAATAATTGTGTTTGCTCGTATCTGAGAAATGTTATCTGCACAGCTGCCTTACACCATTGTTGATGTAATTCTGCGTTTCGATGTGATATTATTGTTAAATGCTACCACGGACGGTATCAAAAATAACCGTCTTTTCAATAATGAGCAGTTCGTTTGTACTCCGTGTAACTCAAGGAAGTTTTGTGTAGCTATACAGTAGCATGCGAAGTTTGCTTTCCGGAGTTAAGACCACTCTATATTGATTTTGAAAACTACATTGTCGAAGTAGCTGTTAAAAGTAAACATATGGTCCAGAGAATAAATTATGATCGAGAGTTTATCGCGTGATATATCAGAACCTGGAAAGGACATATTTTCATTTATATTAGGATAGATTTTCTCCTCCAACTTAATGTTCTTCACTAATTTCAATGATCAACTAAAGCATTAGATCGCTTCTGTGTGTATTAACCAATTCATTTGCAATGTTGAAGTGTTCACTGGTTGTGCTTCTCTATTAGCGTCAAGGTAAATTACTTCGCAAAGTTGTAGAAAAGCCAAAATGGGTCATTTAGAGTGCTTTAACTGCATACGTATTTGAAAATGCGCGATGAGTATCTGCTGAAATCAATCCAAAGCTATTAACAATAACAAAAGATGCCTAATGAAGGTGTGTTCCTGTATTCATTGCATTACTGGGCCTCGACCAACACCATCGAAGAATTCTTCGCAAATGTCACTAATAAGTACACGGCTGACACTTATCACTAATCTTCTGACGAAAACAGAGGTCTTGAGATCAAAAGGGTTACCGACAGCCAGCTAGAGATGAATCAAAACCAGATGGAAATTCTCCATCGAAATCTTCACATCAGTGTTCCTAAATGTTGGGAAAGATAAAAACAAACTTAGAGATTCATCAAAAAGCTGATTTAATAAACAAGCGAAGAAAAGACACTTATTCACTGTATGGGTAAAATTTCGGCACTGTGGTAATAAGTAATTCCATATCAGTTTGTTTATTAGGTATATCACACAGTGAAACAGTATTATTTACTGGATGACATTTCGAACAAAATTTATTGTTCATAATCATATCAATTGTGATCACACGACTTTGACACTTGAGTTTTATAGCTTTCTTTGTTCTCTCCTATTTGTCGTATGGGTAGTAGAATTTTCCAGATATCCGTCTGGGACAGGTGATGAATCATTCCTATTACATGTATTTGTAGTTGATTCGATAAACAAAGCTTCTGTTATCAATCTCTCCCTATACCTTGTGACATCAGATTTTAAAACTGTCATCCTATCCCATCCTATTGTATGGTTGTGTGACTGCATGTAGTGCTATAGCTGAACTATTCTCTAGATTTCTTATCTTATTCGGGTCAACTAATCTAGATTTTGCTACGTTTTTATGTTCAGCTAGTCTGACTGCCCCCGTTCTACTAGTTTGACCTATGTATTTGACCTGACAATCATTGCACGGTATTAAATAAACTAAATTGTTTTGTTTTGAAGGCGCTACAGGATCCTTTAACCAACAAAGCTTGTTTCTAATTGAATTTGTGAGTTTCAGTGCCACTCTTATTCCTGCCTTGTTAAGAATTCTGCGTAAGGCTTCCGAGGTTCCTTCCTTGTATGAAATAACCACTGATGATTTAGATTCCTTATTATTGGTGTCGTCGTTAATATTATTCTTATTACTATCACTATTATTATTATCAACCTCGCCTAGATTACTAGGTCACTAGTATTCTAGCCGGTCTCAAGCCCGTATAAAGAGGGAAGGTTGGGGTGCGGTGCTAGCAACTCCACCCCCAAAACTTAACCAAATTGCTACTAAAACTTCAACGCACAAATATATTCAAAATTCTAAAAATACAAATAGTGACCTTATTTTTCGCTGGAATCGGTGAAGTGAAATGACGCGGGCTGGTGAAAGTCTTCGGGAAGCCAGTCAGTCGATGTGCCTTCTTTCGATGAAAGCAAAAATAAGGATGGGGACGTGGAATGTTCGTACAATGTACGAAGTTAGGAAGGCTGCTCAGGTAGACGCAGAAATGAGGAGATATTAAATAGAAGTGTTTGGAATCTGCGAGAGCAGATGGAACGGATGTGGAAGGAGCCAGCTATCAACTGGAGAGACAATAATCTACTCCGGTCACCCAGAGGACGATGACGAGCACACCGAGGGAGTAGTCATCATGATGTCACCAACAGCAGCTAAAGCTCTCATGCAGTGGGAACCAATCTCCTCCAATTAAATGGCAGCTAGGTTCAACTCAAAAGGAAGGAAGGTAACAACTATTCAATGCTATGCGCCCACAAACGTCTCAGAACTAGAGAAGAAGGAGGATTTCTACAAACAACTACAAACAGTAATGGACAACGTCCCAAATGACGATATGAGAAATCTGATGGGTGATATGAATGCGAAACTGGGAGGAGACAATACAGGACGAGAACTCACCATGGGTCGTGAGGCCCTCGGTGAAATGAACGAAAATGGTGAACTCTTCTCAGACTTCTGTGCCTTCAATAATTTGGTGATTGGTGGCAGTGTGTTCAAACACAGGGATATACACAAGGCAACATGGATTTCACCAGATCGACACACCAAAAACCAGATAGACTTCATTTCAATCTCAAGAAAGTGGAGACGGAGCCTACTGGACACAAGATCGAGGAGAGGAGCAGATGTGGGTTAAGACCACTATCTAGTAAAAGGGACTTTCAAGGTGAAGATGAAAGCCTCGAGGAGAGCTGGGGTTAGGTCACAATGCAGGTTCAACACTCAAAAACTGAAAGACACAACCACAAAAGACACTTTCACTGCAACTGTCAGAGCAAAGCAGGAAACACTACGTGGCACCACTGCGGAATCATCCGTGGAAGACCATAGGAACTCTCTGAAGGTAATTTTCAACGAAAAGCTTTCAACGTTTCGAGGAAGAAAGAAGATACAAGACAAGGAATGGCTCTCAACGGACACCTACCTGGAAGCTAATAGAGGAGAGGAGAATGGTGAAAGAAAAAAATAATTCAATACAAAGACGGACAAGAGAAGGAGACGCTGAGTTAAACTTACAAAGCACTGGACAAAGAAGTGAAGAAGAGTGCTAGGAAGGACAAAAGACAATCTGGCCACTGAAGGTGAGAAGGCAGCAGGCAAAAATGTCCTGAGGACATTATATCAGATAACCAAGTCTCTATCCGGGAAGAGATCAACACAAGTGAAACCTATAAAAGACAGCGAAGGGAACTTAATTGTCAAGGAATAAAGACAGACTGAACAATGGAGGGATCACTTCAAAAGACTCTTCACCCGACCATCACCTACAACCCGTCCAGTAATACCAACAACAGCACGTACACAACTGCAAGTTGACACCAATCCTCCAACGAAAACTGAAGTTGTGAGCGCAATCAAGCTTCTGAAAGCTGGAAAAGCAGCTGGACCAGATGGAATACCCCCGGAAGCACTGAAAGCGGACCCAGAAACGACAGCAGATATGCTGACTCCATTATTGCAAAAGATCTGGAAAGAGGAAAAGGTACCTACTGACTGGAGGAAAGCTTACTTTGTGAAACTACCAAAGAAAGACGACCTAAGACTCTGCAAGAACTGCCGAGGAATCATGCTCCAGTCGACGCCAAGTAAAATCCTGAGTGGCATCATCCTGGAGAGAATAAAGGACGCACTGCATACAGAACTCCGACCAGAACAAGCTGGATTCAGGAAAGGCGAATCATTTTCTGACCAAATTGCAACTGTACGCATTATCATCGAACAAAGCATGAAATGGCAATCAAACCTCTACTTCAACTACATAGACTTTGAGAAGGCCTTCGACAGCGTTGACCGCGAAGTAATTTGGAAACTACTCGAGTACTACGGCGTACCCCAAATATTCATCAACCTTACTCAACAACTGTACGACAACGGCACATGTCAAGTGATCCACAACGGAAAACTCAGCGAGGCGTTTGGTGTAAACACAGGAGTCAGACAAGGGTGCTAGCCTATTATCACCAATGGTATTCCTAATTGTGGTGGACTGGATTATGTGTCAGACAGTAGGAAACGCGAAGACTGGGATATCCTGCACCAACGTGAAGTACCAAGAAGACCTGGATTACGCGGATGATTTATGTTTGAAGTAAAAGAAAATCGAAGACTTACAAGCAAAAACCGTTAAACTGGTCGAAGAAGCAGCAGAGACAGGACTCCAGGTGAACATAGACAAGACGGAGGTTATGAAAATAACCAACCAACAACAACATCAGCAGTAACATCCAGCGCCAATCACCATCAACGGGGGGATTTGAAAGAGGTTACTTCATTCACTTATCTAGGGAGCATTGTCTCAGCTACAGGAGGAACGGACGAGGATGTCAAATCGAGAATCGGGAAGGCGAGAAACACATTCATCAACCCACAACCAATCTGGAAATCTTCGTTACTCAGCATTTGATTGGAACCCAAAGGAATGCCGTAAGTGTGACGTTCAACAGTTGAATGTGGGAGATCGTGTGAAGAGGAGCTGAATCAGTATGGATTAACATGAACGCGGGTGAAAAGTAGAGCAGAAGACAGAAACAAGTGGAGACGTGCAGTTGAAGCCCTTTGTTCCAATAGGAACCCAAGTGAACAAAAATAATAATAAATATCTGAATATTGTTCATTCAGTTTTTATCCTGTGCTGTTTGCTTGTATCCACATTGAATAATAAGTCTTTTCTATTTGAACGCAGTAGTGGTAACTGTTGGATGCAGGTGAGCATACTAACTCTCTTTTCATGCATTTTTTTCGCTGGAAGGAATTATAATGTAGTCAACTATTACTTTATTGGGGGTTTCGGATGATTCCTAAAGCTTCTTTTCCTGAAAATCGGTGAAGTTTAAAAATGTCTTCTTTTATTTTCTGTAATAAGGCTCTTCTTCCATAAGGATGTAGTCGATAAATGTTATGGGTTCATGCAGGTTTTGTTTTACCTAACTGAAAGTTTCGTTTTTCTCTTCAGAGCATTTTTAACCGATAATAATAGTTTAAAATTTTGCTCTGACCAGATATGTTTGCTATACATATTAGGCCAAATACACCTGATATTTTTCCTGCCAAATTAACTCATTGAATTTCACTTATGAAAAGGGAAACGATAACATGTATTTCTTATATTACCGAGAAAGCTAATATACTGTCATTATCAGCATTCTATCATAGTTGATTTCTTGCCAAACGAACTTGAGCTTTATAAAAAACAAGCGGGCTTCATAAAGTCCACATACCTTAACTTTGTTTAACAAAAAATCTTAATAGAAATCTAAGTAAAATTCTTCAATAGAAAATCTACCTTTGTGTTCAACATATTAACTTTTAAGAAACTGGTATGTTTCCCATTGTTGCATCGTATTGGTGTTCAGCCAATCTTAAATTAAGCAATCAGACAATTATCACTGATGTGGCTTACGTCACATTTTCAGAATATGTCAGAAAATCAGCCGTTATATTGAGAAACACATCTCAGATATCACGTCGATATTTAAATATTGTCTGGGTGAATCAGAAAGCACATTCACTGTAGATAAGATTTTATTTTGATAAATCAAACAGCGTTATGCAGTAATATTAACTGATGACGCTGTGAGCACAAACTACTGCTCATAATCATATCAAGGTGTATTACACTGTGTGATTCATCAGAATGAAATCTTATCTACAATGGAGTTATACTCTACTACAATGCCCACGTTTTATATCAGAAAGCATATTCTTGAGGGTTACGTGCCATCATTCTAAAACTTCGTGGCTCAAAACATCTGCAGAATTCACACATTGTGACATGGTTATTATTATTCACGATTTTCTTAAGGCACTTTCAAATTTTTTTCTTTAAGACTTGTTGATGCAGGTGAAACACATATATGCCTTAGCCATCCTCACCCGGCATTTTGTTGTTTATGTATTAGTTGACGACTTCTGACAATGTGTACTACACACCTCATAAAGCAGTTTTTATCACTGTCAACTCTGACGTTTATTTAGTCATACAATGGTTTCAAAACACTGCTAAATATCTTCAAACATTTTGGGTTCTGTCACGCTGAAGGATACTGTACGCACGTTCACATAATTAAGGAAGCCACATATTTCTCATTGTCATGTTGATTTATTTAAGCATCTGTTCAGAACACGTTTTATCACGTCAGTTCAGACAAACCTACGCCAGAACTCTTAAATGCAGTGGTTTAAAATATCTTCCTCTTTAAAACTTGGATCGTGTATTTTAACTTATAAAAATATCAAAACACCACAGTGATCTACAATTTCCCTGACACATATGTTCACCAACAAATGCATTTTGCATACGTTCACATAGTCCATATTTAAATATTTCAAATTTATCCGAAGTTAGCTTACAGAAGTAACCGCTGAAATACTCACTATGAACCTGATCAGGATTCAATTTGCCAGTTACCTAGAGTTATACAGAGATTTATCACGGAACAAAAGTCTTACTAATATAGAGTTATCCAATGAACTAAATGTGATACTTTAATAGGAAGATTAGGAATATAGAAAAAAGTTTATTCCAAATAACCAGTATTTATAACACTTTCGTCTCATACAGACATAACTAGTGTTTTTAGAAGACGATTAATGACTTTAAACAGCACAACATGAACCTTTCCTTGTGTGTGAGTTATTCAGTTGGTCAGCTGAACTTTATTTAGCGTGAGTTGGTGAGTCTCCATATCCTGATACGTTCGTGCCAGTTCAGGCGTTCACTAGCGTGCTAATTCTGATGAAATTAATGACTGAGTAGAATGAATTTCCTCCAAATAATGGGAAAAATCCATTAAGAAATCGAAATAAATGGCACACTACAAGAATAAGTAACATTGAGCGTTTCACCAGTTAACAACTTTCTCGCAGACTTATAGGTATCTTCACAAATGTGGCAACACAAAATTGGACCAAATTCAAATCGAAGACTAAGGTTTTGATAAATAGAACTTTTATTAAATAAAGTATAATTATATTTCAATAGTTTACACACAACGATAAGTTTTGTTATTGGTAATATTTCGAGCAAAATTACTGCCCGTGTTCACACCACTGTTGGAATTTTTTGATTCACACATTTATGATTTGTACTCATATATATTGTTCATTATTTTTGCTCATTCATATTTTTTTTGTATTTGAGTTATATTCCACGTTCATTCATGTTTTTGTATCCAGAATTATATTCCAAGTTGTTGATAGTTGTATTGAGTCACCCTTGTTACATGTATCCGGTGTGACTTTAATGAATGCCGATTCTGTTATAAGTCTTTCTTTCCATTTGTTCATGTTAGTTTTTAGAATACACACATTGTTCCAATCGATATTGTGGTTTTTGTCCCATGCATGTGCAGCTATAGATGAATTTTTTTTCAAGATTCTTGTAGGCTTGTGTTCCTGTTGGTTGACCTTTAGTTAGGCATTTATGTTCATTCAGTCTTATTTTGAGTGATCTGGACGTTTGCCCCACATATTTAGTCGAACAGTCAGCACAAGATATTTTGTAAATCAAGTTATTTTTATCCATCATTTTTATGGGATCTTTCAGTTGATTTATTTTATTTTTGATTAGATTTGTCGGTTTAAAAGTTGTGTGAATGCCAATATTTTTGAGGTTTCTTTGAATTGCCTCTGATGTACCATTTTTATATGGTATTGGGACTGTTTTTTGCATTCTTCCACCTTGTTATTCTCCGGTTTTACCCTCTTTTTTTTCTTTTTTATATTATCTTTTATAAATTCTTTTGGGTAGTTGTTTTCGAGTAGCATTTTGAATAGGACATTTATTTCTTTACACTGGTCCTCTGGCGTTGTTGTAAGTCGACGTATTCTATCTTCAAGACCTTGTATTAATCCTGGTTTCACCGTGAGTGGATGAGCTGCATGATAATCAAGGAATCTTTCAGAGTGTGTGGTTTTTCTATACAGCATCGTTTTAATGCTGCCATCTGTTATTCTTTGTATTCTGCAATCTAACATAGGCATTTCTCCAATTTCATTCTCTACTTCCATAGTGAATTTTATTGAGTCGACATGGTTGTTTATGTATGAGAAGAGTTTCTCAATATCGTTTGTTTTCTTTGTTTTCACTATTAATAGTGTGTCATCTACATATCTCCACCAACATTTTATTGATGACCTGAATGGTTTAAGGGCATTCTCTTCCCAATAGTCCATGAATATGTCAGCTATTATTGGTGAGATAGGCGATTCCATGGCTACTCCTTCATTTTGTTGGTATATTGTCCCTTCGAATGTGAAATCTTGAAATATAATTATACTTTATTTGACCTAATCCACAATGCTCAAACTTTTTACTCATATTAAGAACTTTTATTAATTGAAAGATGGAAAATGGAAAAACAAAACGGATTCGTCAGGTGATTACACGAATTCAATAAATAAAAAAACCGTCGCGTAAAGCCAGTAGAAGAAAATTGAATTGACGGCTGAAACAGCAATATACATAAACATTTTGCTGTTGAAAACATCAAATTAGTGTATCGAGATATAAGTAGGAAGTGTTCCACTACTCTGGCTGACCATGTTCTACTATGTTAACCTATGTATTTGACCTGACGAACATTGCAGGGTATTAGATAAACTAAAGTGTTTTGTTTTATTGGCTCCACAGGATCCTTCAACCAACAAAGCTTGTTTCGAATTGAATTTGTGGGTTTGAATGCCACTCTTATTCCTGCCTTGTTAAGAATTCTGCGTAAGTTTTTCGAGGTTCCTTCCTTGTATGGAATTACTACTATTGATTTAGATTCCTTATTGTTGGTGTTGTCTTGCGCATATGTGACATGCATGTCGTCATTATTATTGTTATTATCACTATCGCTACTATCATTATTTATTTTATTTTTACATTTCCTCACATATTTCCTGACTAATTTATCAGGGTAATTATTAAGTTTCAAGACTTCTCTTGTACATATCACTTCTTGTCTTAGATTTTGCTTGATACTACTTAGTTTTTGTGCTCTGTCACTTAAACATTTCACAAATCCTATTTTTACTGACATAGAATGAGATGATCAAAAGTCCACATATCTTTTCGAATGTGTGAGTTTCCTGCAAACACTAGTGTTCAACTTCCCATCTTCTTTCCTTTTTATGCTGCAATCTAAGATTGGAAGCTGCCCTTCCTGGCTTTCCAATTCATAAGTGAATTGAATTGCTCCACCTTTGAGTTAATCTGTTCGAAAAATCTATCTATCTCCTGTGTTCTAAGTGCAGTGAATTTATCATCTACATACCTCCACCATACTCTAGAGGTAGGAGTGAACGTTTCATTCGCTATGTTTTACCAGCTATCCGGGAATATATCTGCTACAAAAACGGGGATATTGGCGATCCCATGGCAACTCCCTCAGTTTGTTTTTGTAAATTTTTTTTAAATTTAAATAATGTGGAAGTCAGGCATAGCTGCTTTCACAGCATTATGCCCTCTAGTGCCACTTCGTTCTAAGTTCAAGTTCTTGGTAAGAACTGAGTTTGTTTCTGACTACCTCTTTAACTATATTTATTAGTATATGTGTTTACAAACTGACAGTGTCAAAACTAACCATCTTTTTTCTCATTATCTAGTTTCGAATTATTTAATCTACGTTTGAGCTCAAACGTAGAATAACAAATTCTTGTGCAAAGTCTTGCTTTTGGTTCGAAGATTCTATCACTGAATAAAAATCATTAGTCGACTTTGTCATTTCCATATCTCACCAATCTTTTGCAGCATGAACTAACTCTGTTAAAGTTGCAGTCTAATTGAAATTACATTGCTTACCATAGATTCCTGACACATACCGTAATGTACAATTGACTTATTTAAGGATTACAGTGAGTCTGAATAAAACTAAGTGTTTTTCACTAATCACGAGTGCCCATAGAAAATAACATTGCACAGCCCACAAGTTCACTGTATCACTATGCGGGCCTTCAGCATTTGGATGTTGGATGGTGGGCTAAAATCACAGAAAGAACACCACCAGTTACCATCAAGTAGATGCACGCAGCCGACACTTAGCAAATAGAATGAAAGCTGCTCATGAAATGCTCATGTTACATACACTTATTCTGTACAATCAACTGGTTTCGATTGAATTGGATTCATGAATTAGAATTATTGTTTGAAATTTCTGCAATCGGTGATTGAGAAGATGGATATCGGCAATTGTTATGACTTGTGTAGGATATGTAATTCCGTTAATATCCTGATTTCACTTCATAGTTTGCGAACGTTCTTGTGATTTCCACCTCTCACTTCCGTGGGTTATATAACTTATTACGTCTTTTTACTTTCCATATGGACCTTTGGGCTTCAAGCTAGCGCTGTGAAGTCTCAGTAGCAGCAGTGTTACTTTTTACGTATTGTCGTTACCAGCGCTTCTTTAGAACTGATAAATGTTTATCAAATGTTAATATTAATTCTCCTTTGACTTCACTGGAATGTGAGTTCATGTATTTCCTGACCATCTTTCTCTCAAATTAGTGAAACTTCTTTGTCAAGTGCTTTATGAAATCAAACACGGTGAATTTCCACGACATAATTCTCCAATAAATTCAGTGAAATTTCAAAAAGCCTAAACTTCATAATTTTTCGTCAGTAATTTCCACATATTTAAATTACGTGATAAACAGCCACTGTGCCCTCCTTTTTATTACAGATGTTCTGAAATTTGAATTCTTTCCATAGCCATACGCACCACATCTCCTATTGAATCACCTGTCAGTTGACTTCAACAGAATAATGTTTGTTTTTGTTCATGTATGAAACCAGTTATTAGCGAACTATATTTCAACCGTTGCTGGAAGATTGGAAAATAAAATTTCTCAGGTCATTTCACAGAAAAAAAATGAAATTTGTAGCGACAGTATGCACTATATACAATCACGGGTTAGTGAACCATGATTTACATCAATTAGCTAAATTTCTGACATTTAAATTGGTAAACAGTTTCTTCTTTCTAATTTGCTGGTATGCATAGTTGTACACGTGACAATATCATGTGTCATCTGGTGTTAATTCATCTATATCTTCTCAGTTATGCATGATTTCCTTGAAAAAAATAAACAACTCTTCTGAACGTCGTCTGTTTTTTTGAATATTAAACATTTATAAGTAGAGATAAAGAAACTAATTTCAAGTGAAATGCCACATAATATCTGGGGCGAACGTCAGCTTATTCTCACTGGGTAAAAATGTCTTGCTTGGTATAATGGCTAGTATAAATTTGAGCATTTCGCTTCAGTGAAATATGCATTATTAATTAACGGTGGAAATGCCTTGACACTGTCTAATATGCACAAAGACTGTGAACAGTATTTGAACTGACACCAATATTTTGACTCTAATTGGTTTTATTTCAGAAATTTGATTTGAACATGAGGATGAAAGTGATTTTAGCTAAACAGTTATGAATAGTACTAAAATGTGACTGCTGGATGTGGAGTAAGCAAGAATAAAATTAAAATCTATTTTAGCTCACCTTATAGATAGTGAGCAAAAGGTTGACGTTAATACTGCACTTAGAATTTTTATCGCTTTCCTACTAATGCTAATTTCGCTTTATGAGTTCGTCTTCTACATAGAGCTGAAGCATTAGGGATCCACCTGGAGAAGCCAAACCTGCGTGTTCAGAAGAAATTTGGACGGCCACTTTCAACACCTGGGCCATCGTTACATGAATGTATAAATCAGACTACTTCGCTTCGCTCCCACTAAACCTTTGAAACAAAAAATTAAACCTTTAAAAATTATATAAATTATAATTGTCCAATTTATTTCATTTTTTCTGACCGCTTCACATTTAATTACATGTTATTCCTGTAAAAATTATTTTATTCTCATGACTACGTCTACCTTAGTTAAAAGTAATCACTGCCGAAATCGTTTTATTTTCCTTAACAATCTCTTACGTAATCAACCTGTGCACATGCTTACTCCCTAAGTAGTCATTACTTTTCTAAAATTATACATTATGCAATCCACTTGTTGTTACCATTTATAACTTTTAATTGTGTGTATTAATTTTCTTCGTTAATTATCACCTCATTAACATGTTGACACTGACTAATTATTGTTGACAGACATATCGCCACTTGATTGGTAATTTGTCGTGTAATGTAATAAAAACACTATATATATATATATATATAAGAGTAAAGCCAGAGACGAAGATCTGATTAAAAAGTAAATATTTCTTCGCTTAATCCTTTTGTTTTCTAAATTGTCATAAGGTTACTACTGAATACAACTTACGTGTATCAAATATACAGAAAAGCCAGATCTCTGTGTACAGAAAAAGTTCGTACAACCCCTCCAACTTTCATGGTCTTAATCCCTCTATGCTAAAGTATGGTAATCCCCAATCATATTTTAGCTCTACCAATTTTTCATTTGTGTCTATTCAATTTGTATACTCTTCCTTATTAAGTTAATTGTTACTATTACAACTCTCACTTTTAATTGTCCCCGGTATTATTTCACTTGTTCCACTTGTCATTCTAAATCAATTCCTTTATGCAACATTAAATTCTATGCTATTATTTATCACACAATATTACGTAACTTTTTATTTTTATCCGATTTATCAACTAATCTTATAATTGCACACCTTTTTCAAGTTCTATCCATCCTATGAATTATTCTATATATGACATTAATTTGCTTTGCCACTTGACATTTAACTACGATTATAATCACAAACATTTTAGTTTTAATTGCATTTCATATTATTATTATTATTTTATGCATTCACACCTATGATTCAATTCCCTCACCGGATATAACTTCTTTAAAAAAACCATATATATACGATTGTACAGCTTGATGATAAATTCGTTGAGAAGAGTCTCCTCGCTGAATCATTTGTTTTGATTTTCTATATCAAATATACCACTAGAAGAGAAGGGTAAATGAATTATAACTTAGTCCTATGTAGTACAGATTCATTGGATTGCTACTAAATATGTATTTTAATATTTGAGAGTAGTTTATGATCGGTGTCGCATTTGAAGCTACCAGCTACTTCTATGTTTAATGGGTTGTGTAGGTGTGAGACGGCACTGGTATTCACGTTCTGTGTTCACTTGTTCCTTAAAATAATCAATCAAAAGTTCCTGATAGCTCTGTTCAATGACCACTGCCTACTTTGGGTATTTTTATTTACATCTAAAAACTACTGCTTGTGAACATATTTTTAATGTATGAAGCTCTGTAACTCAGTTTACTTTTGGATTATTATCAAATGGGTTTCGATTTTGCTACCAGTCTTCTAGACAGAAGCCTAATGAGAAGCAAGTGGATAATATCATCTCCGAAACAGGATGAAACAGAATGTATGAAAACTGTGTTGTGTGAATGGAACATGATTAAAACTAGTTGGTGATTTTCAAAAAAAGCGTTATAATGTAAGATGCAGTTACCTTGATGAACATGTTGATTCACAGTGGTCTGATCTGTCAAAATAATTTTTGTTACCTCCATATCCAGTGAATATGAACTCCATACACTTCCCACTGGTTGCATTATAGAAGTATTTTTTGAAACTGCCGCCACCACTACCCACGTCCACTAGATAAAAGCAAATTTCTGAAAGTAAACACACAAGAATGAAATAAGTTTCACTCAGTCTAAAAGTGATTGCACATTCTGTCTGAAATTTCATTTGTCAGGTAATTTTGCACAATACACTGAAGCGAAACACATCCCTAAACACTCACCATTGTACGACGATGAACATGTCTGCAAAAACAGAAGGAGCAAAGGTATTCTGGACATATTATACTGTCGTCTGGACCAATTCAAGTACTATTGCATTATATTTATAAATTTCTGCTGAAAAACAGAAAGCATTCTGCATTGTTGTTGTAATCCTTACGAATTATAGAGAGATACGTGAATTCATATTAGATAACAGACATTTTTGCCACGTGCACTTGAGTTTGCATGAGAAATGCAATGTGAATCATATGTTTATTGAATGAGGTGTCAGAAGTGTGCCTGAGTGATGCTAAACATTAAACACAAAATGGGAATAGCGCTATTTCATTTTGCATTGTTCACTTGATCTATCTATTGTTGAAGTCAACTGTCGACCGTTTTTTCCATACAAAAGACACTTTCATAATAATTCCATTATTTCTGATAACATATATGGTGTAACCAGTTGGATTTCATATTGGAGTATCAGCGGCCGCATCGAAGGCACTCTGGGAAACTGTTATTGTCGGTGATCACAACGTCTTTCACCATAATTATAAAATCAGTGACTATCAACTGTTTACAAAGAGATTTATTTTCTGAAATAAGAGCAATTTAAACCATATTTCGTAATGATGCTGAATACGTACTGAGTGGCGGCTAACTTTAGGCACTAAATAGGCAAAATTAGGAGTGTGTAACGCAGTCATATCTAACAGAGTGTAAAGCAAATGAATCAGGCAGTTGCAGGAATTCCAGGAAAGTCTACCGATACATCATCAAATACTAACACAACACAACTATCCGACAGCTAAGAAAGCCAAGAAAGTCATATCGTATGTTGATATCTGGTGCATTTCTACTACGCCATTTAGTCTGTGCTGCAGATTAACTATAATATGAAGCCGTTCAGAACGGTGACTTAAAATCTCAGAAGTTTCCTTAGTTAAACATGGGTCGGAAAAGAGCCACTTAATCCACTCATATAAATAGTAGTACTTTCTTTTGAACCTATGAAACTGTCGACAGATATTTCCGATAAACATTGACTGAACCAATATATACAAATCATTGAATAAATGGCAATTAAACATAAGGCAATCATGAACTCACTTGTCCTGTTAGCTGTATATTGTGCAAGATATACTTTAAAAAATTAGTATGAGAATCACTTCTAGGTTTCAGGTTTAAGGAATTCCTTCTCCTTCCTTTGACAAAATTTTTCACAAGTAAATAACAGTCAAACACGATCTGAGTGTTGTTACGCTCACCACAAGTAATTATCACTACTTAGCAGGTAAACTCAGGTACAATACAGAGCACACTAATTACTAGTCTATAATCAGGTTATCCAATACAGTCCAACAGGAGGTCAATCGCTAGGATTATTGCTCACTGATAACGTCTCTGACTCCAGTAGTGGATGACGCGGGTTCGAATCTCAGAGGGTACATGAGTTCTTTCGAGGTTGCAGATATGCCTTGCTAACGAGTGGCAACTAGCACGAAACCTAGGTTCAAGGCTTCCTACTGATTTCCTTCAATCATATAATATCATCAAATCAGTGGGCACCATGATGGTGAGCTACCTAAAATGGTGGTCACTTCGCAAACCTAACTGATACATTTCAGTCTGTATCAAAGAAAGGACAAGGCACGTCACACTTGTTACTAAAGTCCAATCAAAGTAAACTCATGGAGTACATGGAGTCATATTCAGGTGTGATTAAAGGAGATTTAACTCGAATTTGAGATAAATAATAATCGATTCTCTGAAGCTCGTAGACTGCAATTTATAATTAATCGGTTGAAAGTAGTTTATCGAGAACACCTAAACTTATGAACACTCGTGTTATTACTCATCACATCTGTATCATTTCGTGATCGGTAATCATAATTATCATCATTAATCAGAATTTAAGAGGTGTTAGATGTTGCCTTTCATTTTCACCTGAAACTCAAACGTTAGAAAACATAGACACCAAGAGATGTGCCAAACACATTCATCAAAACAATGATGTAAAGAAGAGATAGCTAGAATCATGAGAACAAGTAGACATAATTTTCAAAAGAACTCATAAAGGTGTACATCTCTTCATGATATTATTATAGAGATGAGATACAAGAAAATTTTTAGATTGTTCGCTTTCAACGTAGTAAATGAAGCATTCAGAAAACCTACTGTAGTCACATGTCACAATATCTACCATTTCAGGAACTATACTAGCAGCCAGTGTTCATTTACACAATATATTTTAAGGACGAGTTGAAGTCAGTTATGTATTAGGCGTGTATTAGGAGTGTATAACGCAGTAACATTTGTCGGAATCTACAGTTTCTGACTGAAGTAGTCTCAAAAATCCTGATGTGGAATATTGCCTCTACTCGGGGAGCCACATCCTACGCTGATACACAATATACGTATGAATTTTCTTCTGATGTGGATTTGCACTCATTGAACCAACACATGCACAAACTAAGTCAGACTGATTTTTAATTAAAAATATTAAGCGAAAGCTCTCTAATATGTTGGATAGCAACATGAAAATTATTAGTGCTTTCACTAGCAAGTGATGCTTAGTAGGTATCACACTAATAGAAATATATTCCTACGCCACAAAAATTCGTTAAGTTGAGTGGCAGTCACAATAGGGTAGCACCTGATAAACATTTCCTGCTGCTTTTGAAGCAGAGATGTATCTGCGTACAATTTTAAAAGATGCGATGAAAAGAATTTTTAATTACAAATGCAGCTATTAATGAGGATTTATACACCTGTGCATACGTAATAATGTTGTATGTAGGAATTCGGTTCCATAGGAATAGGACAGTTCTAAACTGATAATCCCCGATGAGTCAGCAAGCAGTATGATGCCTGTATATTGTCAGCAGCATAAATTGTACATAAGTGGCAAAAAAGCTGCATTCTTTATTGAAGATGGTTGATTGTACTTTACATGGTCAATAGGTCTCCAGTTGTTTTGCTGTCTCGAAATTTGGTCTTGTAGATTTTTTGTTGATTTGTTTCAACCTTTGAAGTTGATGAGATGGAATTTCGAAACATTGATATAAGAATAGAATTTGTGCACTGTGGTAGAGTATAATTCCATTATGGGTAAAATTTATAAAGTCTTACAGTAGTATTTACTAATAATGTTCCGACCACATACTACTGCTCATATCATATCACCTTGATATACTATGATAAATTTTACCCATAATGGAATTTCGGATAATAATGCATATCATTTTCAACTGACTCATAGTGGGTATTGAGTGAACATAGATTAGATTGACTCTCTTTTTGTAAAATCAGCTATCTCAATTCATCAGACTGACTTTCCTGTAAATGCATGTGGCATTCTGTTGTCTTATTTTACTTCCTAAAATCGGGCTCTTTTTTTGTGGTGCCTGTCGTTATATGATATCGAAGTATATATATATATATATATATATGCATAATGGTTTGTCTAAAGTGTGCGATTTCAAAGTGACTGGTAATTTCTAAGAAAATAAATTGCTTAACATGTTTTTGAGCTTTTACGGTATTCACTGCCGAAAATCAGTCATCACTTTGTCAAATTATCAAAAGAAGAGTTCTCGTGAAAAAAAACCTACTTCTCACTAATTGCTTCCGAGCAAGCTTAATAAAGTTAACGTATAAAATTGTTTTAAGTATAAAATCAATTGGGAAAAGTATTTAGCAATTTTTTACTTAACTCTCAGTCCAGCATGTTAACAGCAGTGAAAAAAATTAATAATATTATACGTATTGATAAATAAAGTATAATTATATTTCAATAGTTTACACACAATGATAAGTTTTGTTATTGGTAATATTTCGAGCAAAATTACTGCCCGTGTTCACACCAGTGTTGGAATTGTTTGATTCACACATTTATGATTTGTACTCGTATATATAGTTCATTATTTTTGCTCATTCATATTTTGTTTTTGTATTTGAGTTGTATTCCAAGTTCATTCATGTTTTTGTATCCAGAATTATATTCCAAGTTGTTGATAGTTGTACTGAGTCACCCTTGTTACATGTATCCGGTGTGACTTTAATGAATATCGATTCTGTTATAAGTCTTTCTTTCCATTTGTTCATGTTAGTTTTTAGAATACACACATTGTCCCAATCGATATTGTGGCTTTTGTCCCATGCATGTGCAGCTATCGATGAATTTTTTTCAAGATTTTTGTAGGCTTGTGTTCCTGTTGGTTGACCTTTGGTTAGGCGTTTATGTTCATTCACTCTTATTTTGAGTGATCTGGACGTTTGCCCCACATATTTAGTCGGACAGTCAGCACAAGATATTTTATAAATCAAGTTGTTTTTATCCATCATTTTTATGGGATCTTTCAGTTGATTTATTTTATTTTTGATTAGATTTGTCGGTTTAAAAGTTGTGTGAATGCCGATACTTTTGAGGTTTCTTTGAATTGCCTCTGATGTACCATTTTTATATGGTATTGTGACTGTTTTTTTTGCATTCTTCCATCTTGTTATTCTCCGGTTTTACCCTCTTTTTTTTCTTTTTTATATTATCTTTTATAAATTCTTTTGGGTAGTTGTTTTCGAGTAGCATCTTGAATAGGACGTTTATTTCTTTACACTGGTCCTCTTGCGTTGTTGTAAGTCTGCGTATTCTATCTGCAAGACCTTGTATTAGTCCTCGTTTCACCGTGAGTGGATGAGCTGAGTGATAATCGAGGAATCTTCCAGAGTGTGTGGTTTTTCTATATAGCGTTGTTTTAATGCTGCCATCTGTTATTCTTTGTATTTTGCAATCTAACATAGGCAGTTCCCCAATTTCATTCTCTACTTCCATAGTGAATTTTATTGAGTCGATATGGCTGTTTATGTGTGAGAAGAGTTTCTCAATATCGTTTTTTTCACTATTACTAGTGTGTCGTCTACATATCTCCACCAACATTTTAGTGATGACCTGAATGGTTTAAGGGCATTCTCTTCCCAATAATCCATGAATATGTCAGCTATTATTGGTGAGATAGGCGATTCCATGGCTACTCCTTCATTTTGTTGGTATATTTTCCCTTCGAATGTGAAATATGTTGTTGTCAGACAAAATTCCACCCCTTTTATTATCTCTTCTATGGATAACTGTGTTCTATCTTTTAGGCCATTATCTTCTTTTAGTTTCTCTTTCAGTGCATTCATGGCCATTTGAATGGGTATTTTCGTATAGAGACTGTTTACATCAAAGCTGACTAGTATTTCATCTTCCTCTATTTTAGTGGTTTTTAGTCGCTCCACTAATTCAAATGAATCTATTATTCTAGCTTGTGAGTTGTCTCTTGTTGGTCTTAGTATTGTCGAGAGAAATCTTGATAGCATATACGTCGGTGTGTTTCTAAAATCTACAATCGGCCTTATTGGATATCCCTCTTTATGAAACACATAAAAAAATTTAATAAACTCATGATAGCGAAAACTCCGAATGACAAACACGTAACTAAAGCCAATTGGATTGTAAACTTGTCAGACAGGAAGCTAACAGAAGCAGAGGAATGCGTACTGATGAAAGAAATGACCTTCATCTTTAGCAACAAAAGATTAAAACCTGAAGATATTATACCTGTAATTGAAACAGCACTCGAAGGACATGACAAGCAAAAAGCAGAACTGGTACGAGCACAATGTGCATTAACCTTAAAAAAACAAAAAGCAGAAAAACTGAATGTAACGAAGGAGGAACTAAAAGCACTCCAAGACATAAAAGCAGACAAATCCATTGTCATTACTCAAGCAGACAAAGGAAACACAACGGTAATACTTAATAAAACGACATATAATGAAAAAATGAATGAACATCTACAGTCTGGACCCTATACCCTAATGACGAAGTCAGCTGAAACAATCACAAACAAAACAATGAAAGAAACAGCAAAGGTAGTCAGACAAATGAAGGAAATAATTGGTAAGTCAAAATGGTTTGAAATTATGCCAAAATCATGCAATATACCTAGAATATATGGCAAGATAAAATTGCATAAAGAGGGATATCCAATAAGGCCGATTGTAGATTTTAGAAACACACCGACGTATATGCTATCAAGATTTCTCTCGACAATACTAAGACCAACAAGAAACAACTCACAAGCTAGAATAATAGATTCATTTGAATTAGTGGAGCGACTAAAAACCACTAAAATAGAGGAAGATGAAATACTAGTCAGCTTTGATGTAAACAGTCTCTATACGAAAATACCCATTCAAATGGCCATGAATGCACTGAAAGAGAAACTAAAAGAAGATAATGGCCTAAAAGATAGAACACAGTTATCCATAGAAGAGATAATAAAAGGGGTGGAATTTTGTCTGACAACAACATATTTCACATTCGAAGGGAAAATATACCAACAAAATGAAGGAGTAGCCATGGGATCGCCTATCTCACCAATAATAGCTGACATATTCATGGATTATTGGGAAGAGAATGCCCTTAAACCATTCAGGTCATCACTAAAATGTTGGTGGAGATATGTAGACGACACACTAGTAATAGTGAAAAAAACGATATTGAGAAACTCTTCTCACACATAAACAGCCATATCGACTCAATAAAATTCACTATGGAAGTAGAGAATGAAATTGGGGAACTGCCTATGTTAGATTGCAAAATACAAAGAATAACAGATGGCAGCATTAAAACAACGCTATATAGAAAAACCACACACTCTGGAAGATTCCTCGATTATCACTCAGCTCATCCACTCACGGTGAAACGAGGACTAATACAAGGTCTTGCAGATAGAATACGCAGACTTACAACAACGCAAGAGGACCAGTGTAAAGAAATAAACGTCCTATTCAAGATGCTACTCGAAAACAACTACCCGAAACAATTTATAAAAGATAATATAAAAAAGAAAAAAAAAGTGGGTAAAACCGGAGAATAACAAGATGGAAGAATGCAAAAAAAACAGTCACAATACCATATAAAAATGGTACATCAGAGGCAATTCAAAGAAACCTCAAAAGTATCGGCATTCACACAACTTTTAAACCGACAAATCTAATCAAAAATAAAATAAATCAACTGAAAGATCCCATAAAAATGATGGATAAAAACAACTTGATTTATAAAATATCTTGTGCTGACTGTCCGACTAAATATGTGGGGCAAACGTCCAGATCACTCAAAATAAGAGTGAATGAACATAAACGCCTAACCAAAGGTCAACCAACAGGAACACAAGCCTACAAAAATCTTGAAAAAAATTCATCGATAGCTGCACATGCATGGGACAAAAGCCACAATATCGATTGGGACAATGTGTGTATTCTAAAAACTAACATGAACAAATGGAAAGAAAGACTTATAACAGAATCGATATTCATTAAAGTCACACCGGATACATGTAACAAGGGTGACTCAGTACAACTATCAACAACTTGGAATATAATTCTGGATACAAAAACATGAATGAACTTGGAATACAACTCAAATACAAAAACAAAATATGAATGAGCAAAAATAATGAACTATATATACGAGTACAAATCATAAATGTGTGAATCAAACAATTCCAACACTGGTGTGAACACGGGCAGTAATTTTGCTCGAAATATTACCAATAACAAAACTTATCATTGTGTGTAAACTATTAAAATATAATTATACTTTATTTGATCTAATCCACAATGCTCAAACTTTTTACTGATATTAATTCAACTGACGGTCTTCCCATTAAAAGACTGGCCAACAAACTCACACATTTATATCAAGCTGAATCTCGATTTATGGATCATCGAATTTTCAACATCAGATGCCTAAAAAATGGAATTATTCCTGTATATGTGAGACTAAAATCACCGATATCTACTGATAAAGCAAATGCAGCACTCACACATGCCTCAAAAATATGCATCAAAGAAAACTTACGTGGAATTATACGAAAACTATTCACAATAAGGAAAGATATTGATGAAGCAAAAGAAAAACTGAAAGGAGCAATTGAAAAGGAAAAGTATGAAAGCATACTAGAAGTTGCACAAAAACGAAAAGAAACTACCTATGAAAAAACAAAGATGAAACAAATAAAAAAATTTAATAAACTCATGATAGCGAAAACTCCGAATGACAAACAAGTAACTAAAGCCTATTGGATTGTAAACTTGTCAGACAGAAAGCTAACAGAAGCAGAGGAAAGCGTACTGATGAAAGAAATGAACTTCAACATTAGCAAAAAAAGATTAAAACCTGAAGATATTATACCTGTAATTGAAACAGCACTCGAAGGACATGACAAGCAAAAAGCAGAACTGGTACGAGCACAATGTGCATTAACCTTAAAAAAACAAAAAGCAGAAAAACTGAATGTAACGAAGGAGGAACTAAAAGCACTCCAAGACATAAAAGCAGACAAATCCATTGTCATTACTCAAGCAGACAAAGGAAACACAACGGTAATACTTAATAAAACGACATATAATGAAAAAATGAATGAACATCTACAGTCTGGACCCTATACCCTAATGACGAAGTCAGCTGAAACAATCATAAACAAAACAATGAAAGAAACAGCAAAGGTAGTCAGACAAATGAAGGAAATAATTGGTAAGTCAAAATGGTTTGAAATTATGCCAAAATCATGCAATATACCTAGAATATATGGCAAGATAAAATTGCATAAAGAGGGATATCCAATAAGGCCGATTGTAGATTTTAGAAACACACCGACGTATATGCTATCAAGATTTCTCTCGACAATACTAAGACCAACAAGAGACAACTCACAAGCTAGAATAATAGATTCATTTGAATTAGTGGAGCGACTAAAAACCACTAAAATAGAGGAAGATGAAATACTAGTCAGCTTTGATGTAAACAGTCTCTATACGAAAATACCCATTCAAATGGCCATGAATGCACTGAAAGAGAAACTAAAAGAAGATAATGGCCTAGAAGATAGAACACAGTTATCCATAGAAGAGATAATAAAAGGGGTGGAATTTTGTCTGACAACAACATATTTCACATTCGAAGGGAAAATATACCAACAAAATGAAGGAGTAGCCATGGGATCGCCTATCTCACCAATAATAGCTGACATATTCATGGATTATTGGGAAGAGAATGCCCTTAAACCATTCAGGTCATCACTAAAATGTTGGTGGAGATATGTAGACGACACACTAGTAATAGTGAAAAAAACGATATTGAGAAACTCTTCTCACACATAAACAGCCATATCGACTCAATAAAATTCACTATGGAAGTAGAGAATGAAATTGGGGAACTGCCTATGTTAGATTGCAAAATACAAAGAATAACAGATGGCAGCATTAAAACAACGCTATATAGAGAAACCACACACTCTGGAAGATTCCTCGATTATCACTCAGCTCATCCATTCACGGTGAAACGAGGACTAATACAAGGTCTTGCAGATAGAATACGCAGACTTACAACAACGCAAGAGGACCAGTGTAAAGAAATAAACGTCCTATTCAAGATGCTACTCGAAAACAACTACCCGAAACAATTTATAAAAGATAATATAAAAGAGAAAAAAAAAGTGGGTAAAACCGGAGAATAACAAGATGGAAGAATGCAAAAAAACAGTCACAATGCCATATAAAAATGGTACATCAGAGGCAATTCAAAGAAACCTCAAAAGTATCGGCATTCACACAACTTTTAAACCGACAAATCTAATCAAAAATAAAATAAATCAACTGAAAGATCCCATAAAAATGATGGATAAAAACAACTTGATTTATAAAATATCTTGTGCTGACTGTCCGACTAAATATGTGGGGCAAACGTCCAGATCACTCAAAATAAGAGTGAATGAACATAAACGCCTAACCATAGGTCAACCAACAGGAACACAAGCCTACAAAAATCTTGAAAAAAATTCATCGATAGCTGCACATGCATGGGACAAAAGCCACAATATCGATTGGGACAATGTGTGTATTCTAAAAACTAACATGAACAAATGGAAAGAAAGACTTATAACAGAATCGATATTCATTAAAGTCACACCGGATACATGTAACAAGGGTGACTCAGTACAACTATCAACAACTTGGAATATAATTCTGGATACAAAAACATGAATGAACTTGGAATACAACTCAAATACAAAAACAAAATATGAATGAGCAAAAATAATGAACTATATATACGAGTACAAATCATAAATGTGTGAATCAAACAATTCCAACACTGGTGTGAACACGGGCAGTAATTTTGCTCGAAATATTACCAATAACAAAACTTATCATTGTGTGTAAACTATTAAAATATAATTATACTTTATTTGATCTAATCCACAATGCTCAAACTTTTTACTGATATTAATTCAACTGACGGTCTTCCCATTAAAAGACTGGCCAACAAACTCACACATTTATATCAAGCTGAATCTCGATTTATGGATCATCGAATTTTCAACATCAGATGCCTAAAAAATGGAATTATTCCTGTATATGTGAGACTAAAATCACCGATATCTACTGATAAAGCAAATGCAGCACTCACACATGCCTCAAAAATATGCATCAAAGAAAACTTACGTGGAATTATACGAAAACTATTCACAATAAGGAAAGATATTGATGAAGCAAAAGAAAAACTGAAAGGAGCAATTGAAAAGGAAAAGTATGAAAGCATACTAGAAGTTGCACAAAAACGAAAAGAAACTACCTATGAAAAAACAAAGATGAAACAAATAAAAAAATTTAATAAACTCATGATAGCGAAAACTCCGAATGACAAACAAGTAACTAAAGCCTATTGGATTGTAAACTTGTCAGACAGAAAGCTAACAGAAGCAGAGGAAAGCGTACTGATGAAAGAAATGAACTTCAACATTAGCAAAAAAAGATTAAAACCTGAAGATATTATACCTGTAATTGAAACAGCACTCGAAGGACATGACAAGCAAAAAGCAGAACTGGTACGAGCACAATGTGCATTAACCTTAAAAAAACAAAAAGCAGAAAAACTGAATGTAACGAAGGAGGAACTAAAAGCACTCCAAGACATAAAAGCAGACAAATCCATTGTCATTACTCAAGCAGACAAAGGAAACACAACGGTAATACTTAATAAAACGACATATAATGAAAAAATGAATGAACATCTACAGTCTGGACCCTATACCCTAATGACGAAGTCAGCTGAAACAATCATAAACAAAACAATGAAAGAAACAGCAAAGGTAGTCAGACAAATGAAGGAAATAATTGGTAAGTCAAAATGGTTTGAAATTATGCCAAAATCATGCAATATACCTAGAATATATGGCAAGATAAAATTGCATAAAGAGGGATATCCAATAAGGCCGATTGTAGATTTTAGAAACACACCGACGTATATGCTATCAAGATTTCTCTCGACAATACTAAGACCAACAAGAGACAACTCACAAGCTAGAATAATAGATTCATTTGAATTAGTGGAGCGACTAAAAACCACTAAAATAGAGGAAGATGAAATACTAGTCAGCTTTGATGTAAACAGTCTCTATACGAAAATACCCATTCAAATGGCCATGAATGCACTGAAAGAGAAACTAAAAGAAGATAATGGCCTAGAAGATAGAACACAGTTATCCATAGAAGAGATAATAAAAGGGGTGGAATTTTGTCTGACAACAACATATTTCACATTCGAAGGGAAAATATACCAACAAAATGAAGGAGTAGCCATGGGATCGCCTATCTCACCAATAATAGCTGACATATTCATGGATTATTGGGAAGAGAATGCCCTTAAACCATTCAGGTCATCACTAAAATGTTGGTGGAGATATGTAGACGACACACTAGTAATAGTGAAAAAAACGATATTGAGAAACTCTTCTCACACATAAACAGCCATATCGACTCAATAAAATTCACTATGGAAGTAGAGAATGAAATTGGGGAACTGCCTATGTTAGATTGCAAAATACAAAGAATAACAGATGGCAGCATTAAAACAACGCTATATAGAAAAACCACACACTCTGGAAGATTCCTCGATTATCACTCAGCTCATCCACTCACGGTGAAACGAGGACTAATACAAGGTCTTGCAGATAGAATACGCAGACTTACAACAACGCAAGAGGACCAGTGTAAAGAAATAAACGTCCTATTCAAGATGCTACTCGAAAACAACTACCCGAAACAATTTATAAAAGATAATATAAAAGAGAAAAAAAAAGTGGGTAAAACCGGAGAATAACAAGATGGAAGAATGCAAAAAAAACAGTCACAATGCCATATAAAAATGGTACATCAGAGGCAATTCAAAGAAACCTCAAAAGTATCGGCATTCACACAACTTTTAAACCGACAAATCTAATCAAAAATAAAATAAATCAACTGAAAGATCCCATAAAAATGATGGATAAAAACAACTTGATTTATAAAATATCTTGTGCTGACTGTCCGACTAAATATGTGGGGCAAACGTCCAGATCACTCAAAATAAGAGTGAATGAACATAAACGCCTAACCATAGGTCAACCAACAGGAACACAAGCCTACAAAAATCTTGAAAAAAATTCATCGATAGCTGCACATGCATGGGACAAAAGCCACAATATCGATTGGGACAATGTGTGTATTCTAAAAACTAACATGAACAAATGGAAAGAAAGACTTATAACAGAATCGATATTCATTAAAGTCACACCGGATACATGTAACAAGGGTGACTCAGTACAACTATCAACAACTTGGAATATAATTCTGGATACAAAAACATGAATGAACTTGGAATACAACTCAAATACAAAAACAAAATATGAATGAGCAAAAATAATGAACTATATATACGAGTACAAATCATAAATGTGTGAATCAAACAATTCCAACACTGGTGTGAACACGGGCAGTAATTTTGCTCGAAATATTACCAATAACAAAACTTATCATTGTGTGTAAACTATTAAAATATAATTATACTTTATTTGATCTAATCCACAATGCTCAATCTTTTTACTGATATTATTACGTATTGTTATTGTTGTCATCAAACCTACTTTGTAGACGACACTTCTATTCAGTTAAATAATCACACATTATTATCGCGTTTTTTTCACTGCCAGTTTGATGGAAAACAGTAATTACATAGACACAGGTTGTTCAGTACTTTTAAAGTTCATACAAGTTGAAACCATAAAGTATTCATTGATCAAATGAGAGTAATATTTGAACAAAGAGTGCACATCAGGGTTCGAATTAGTTTCCTTACCTCAGTAAAATCAGCGATTCAATAGAATACCTTCAAAGCAAAGTAGCTATATAAAAATATATCCATGTCAGTTTGGTCATAGAGCTAGTGTTTCTCCTTCAGAAAGTCAATCAATCCTCTAAAAAGTATTCGAGGAGTACAACAGGTACAAAATTAAAACCTGTTCTTTGCTTAAATTAGTGAAACGGCATGGTGTGAGCTGATAAAACCTTTCAGGGAACTACGCAACAGAATTTTCTGCAATCTGTAACAGTAAGTATAATGTTAGTAGACTCCACAGATTTTTAACCGAAGAGTGAGTAATCAATTAGGAAGAAGAAGAAGACAACCAGGAGCACACTGCAGCACATCGCCATGATATTGGCAAACAGTATTCAAAGATTACACGAGGACGATACAAAACTCCTACAGAATAATGATAGAAATATTAATTTTGGAAGGTTTGAAAGTTACATTTTACAATACTATGCGCCCACAGACGACATAGAAAGGAAGGTGTTGCAAAACCTATGTAGACAACGTCAAATAGTAATGCAAAAGACCTGGAGAAATTTAAGAGGTCAAAATCCTGTTGAGCTATATGAATGCCAAACTGGGAGCAGACATCACCGGAAGAGATCCAAAGTGGGTCTGGAGACTCTAGACGAAATCAATGAGAACAGAGATACCTTCTTGGACTTTTTATCATTTCAGTGATTGGAAACAGTAGGCACGAGCAAAACTGGACAAACAAAGTGACATGGGTGCACCATTTTGACATACTTAAAGTCAGGCAAAATTCACCTCAATCTCAAGGAAAAGGAGACGACATGCAGGAAACAAAATAGAGTCTAGCAGCAGACGTAGGCTCAGACAATTATCCAGTACAAGAAACCGTTCTGTTCTCCACCAATATTTTCACCTTGTTGCACCTCTGCCTACATGCTTTCATCTCCTCTTCACATGACTTCCTCCATGTTAACCTCGCACTGACTACCAACCCGCCGATTCCATTAGAGTTTCACTTGAGCGTTGCCTTGGCATGTGATGTTTCTTGATGGTTATCTCTCAGCATGGTCAATACTCCTCCACTATTTCAGGCAAATTTGCTCCTAAACATCACTGTTGCTGATCGTTTTCGTCTATCTCATTTTGAATATTGAGCGAAGGCAACTGTTGATGAAGGTCTGTATTTTGCTTGAGGTGCTCTTTATGACGCGCCAAGTCTCTCAACCGTAAAGTAATAGTGACATCACATTGGAGTTGAAAATCAGGATACTTTTTCGTGATGAGTGGTGTTGACCTCAACACAGAATTGTGAGAAATGAAACATGTTTTACCTTCCCGATCCTCGCTGCATTCATAGAGGTAATTAGTGTATGCAATGGTCATTTCAAGCATATATAGATACTCAACTACACCCAACCGTCCTTGCTCTTGATTCAAAACATTACTAGCTCTCTTCATCAATGTCTTTCTTCTTCCACCACGGGTTTGGTGGTATTGTATCAAGTTGTTATTGCTGCTGAAAACGCATAGGAGAGGAGGCTCGCAAATCGCAAACTACCAAGTGTATTAACGGTTCTATCATTGTACGAAACCGCTTAGAATGCATCCTTAATTCACAAAAATATGGGTTCAGTAGAGTTGAAGTGAACTTTTGTCAAAACACTTGACACGTACACTCCTAGTGTCCAAACAGATACATGAGATATACGAGCTCACATGTGGTAGTAGCTGTAGCGGAAGTAAAATAAACACGTGCAAATTACTATGTTACTCAGATTTCAAGTGGTGGGAAGTTGGTATTGCACGGCTGACGATGTATTCTGACGTCTCAAAACAAGGTTTAAATAGAACTGAGGTGATGGTTTGTCAGCACATGTTGCAGATTTCCTGTGGCATTTGAAACAAATACACACGAAATCGCAATTAATGCCTGTGTACAAACTGTGACATTTATTCGTCATAAATGATACAAAATATTCATTCTTATTCGGCCCCAATTTATAGAGTCAAAACATATTCTACTCTAAAAGTTGGCATCAAAGTTTTGAATGAGGACTTATGCAACAGTGCATATGTAATCATATTATCTTCCTAAATAAGATTTCATGGAAATTGACGATTTCTGATGAGAAAGGAGATGATTGTATGCGCATAGTGGTAAAAACATTCCATCACGGGTTACGAATAAATGAAGAAAACTGTTAAATTTTTTTTCCTTCGTTCTGTGTTCTTCAGATATACGTGGACATGCGAAAATACGGAATCGGATGCACAATTAAGAAATGAGCAGATATCATTATATCTGTATGTCGTCACAGGGGAAGCTTCCAAAATACTAGTTGTAAATGCGAAAATTCAACCGAATCGATTCTATTAAAGTTAAAAATGTTAATCAGTGTTCAAAGGGACCTGAAGATAACAGGAAAAGAAGACTATGATATGAGTGCAAATAAAGATCGAAGGAACTGAGAATGACAGTTAAAGCTGAATGAGAGAAGAAAATACCGAAATGCAGGATTTCTGAACAGACGCTTTATTTTTGTCAAAAGCTACTCATAATTGTACGAAATAAAAGCGTTGAGCAGAGAAAGTTCTAAGAGCAGTAATCCGCATTGCTTAATATACGACTGCCTTATTATCAAATCCGTTGGATATGAAGCCAGTTGTAAAGCAGTAAGCACTTATTATATCTGAGTTGTGTGCTTACAGTGTACGTACATGTCACTTAGAGGAGTTAGGTTAAGTAGGATTTCATTTCTGATAGAGTCAACAAAGATGTCGTACTAGTTTACATGAACAACATGAACTTACGTTTGAGTTTGGCTGAATCGCGGTTACCACAAATAAAACAGTTTGACATTTATTTCACATTCACCACATAAAACATCATCATGCAATCATGTGATAATTTTAAAGACAATCAGGTCTGCTACGAATAACCATTTCATTTGTCGGTGGAGATTCACACAACTGTGAATATATATAAGAATAATGTGCTTGAAAAGTGGATTTCTTCGAGTTTGCATGTATTCAATTGATGATCCTTAAAAGTTACTAGACAATAATATGCCTATGAGTGGATAAAATATAGGTGTAGCTATACAATAGCTGACGATGCTCCATTTCGCAACTCAGTTAGTTGTATGCACTGAACTGAGTTGAGATAATCTCCATGTTTCAAAGGCATTAAAGTAGGTATTATAAATATGTGGAAGTGCCACACTGAAGTGAACAAATTTTGAAGTTGATGAGGGGAAATATCAACCAAGAATGCATTCCGTTGGAAACCGACTAATGGTGATGCTAAATAGCAGTACAAATTATACCATTATTACAGAAAGCCTTTGAATTCGTGATTGAACAGGTCAATTGTATAGATTTCTGTAGCCTTTCAAGGAATAAGGAATATTCGAGAAGATGCTACAACTGGAAATGTATGCAATATTTTGATAGATACTTCGATTTCCCGAAAGGCTACTGTTGCGTTGCAGGATCATACTGGATATATCATGTCACTTTAGGGGCATTTTGCTCTTCCAACTCAGCGTTTCTTCTTTGGAGTATATAATGCTGTCTTATCTGATGATTCGGACGATCTCAGAGATGCGCCTCATGAATTAATGAGCGGACAACGATGACCATGTCAGCTAGACTGATGTTGTCATCCGCGGATGAGTGAGTCAGTTATTTAATCCAACTAATGAAATGGTGAGTGTGCTGGGGGACCATTATAATAGTTCACAGTGAGTAGGCAACTCTCCTTGGTTGTGGAAAATACATTGTGACTCTACTTTAATATGTCCGATATTGTTATCACCTGTTTCCCTTCCACCATAATATCCATCATTCCTAAGTGAATGATCATTGTCGGTGGAAATGTTCTGGTCCGATTTAGGCAGATGCACCATGATTCAGTAATTGTGCTCCAGTTTAATTACTGGAGGAACCTGGTCAGGATGATTTGGAGTTATGTGTGTCCTATAACTCGAGGTCAACAGTAAATCAAACGTCAAACATGGATCACGTAATGAAAAGAACTCATTTAGTGCAGTGACTGAACAATTCATAATATAAATATGACGTTAGAAATGCACTCAGTTCGAATTCATGAGTAGCTGGTGTTATAAAATTTGACATTCATTACATTTGTTATACAGTATTAGGAGAAAGTTTCAAAACATAAATCATAAATTTAGAATTCGATTTGAAGCAAAAGCGAAGAAAACATGATTGTGATTGTGGCTAGATTGCGGTGATAACATGTGTATAAACCTTGAAAATAGGCTCTAATAAATGTTGTACAATATTTACAGGTAATACGTCGCCATGTGTGTAAACACAGATACGTTTGTATTCATGGATGATTACATTAGTCGATATAAATTACAGCATGTGTCCAAATGAAATATTGCCATCTATCGAAACTACATTTCATGGAAAGCATTGATTACAATATGAAGGAGAATAAAATGAATAGAAAAATCTATGGAAACATTATGCAGCACAAATATCAAAAATTAGACCAAGGCGAATATTGAAAAGCAAAAGATAGAACAACTATGTATTTCAGAAATTTATAAAGGAAATAGTACGAGAAACTCGATTCCACATACAAAAATGACAGACTAGAATATGCCAGAGAACAAACCAGTGAATGCACTTCTGCTGACAGAAACACGACACAAGATCAATAGTAATGAATTACTTTGAATGTTTCAAGTCGTCAGTATTCATTCAGTGTTTATGCAAACACCATTTGAAATTTATGCTTTTAGTTTGGTAAATGCTGAATTTTACTGGTACGAAGTTGATTGATTCCCAGCTACGACTCACTGTGATCCGGTACACGATGAACAATCATTCAGTGGTCCATTCATTGTCTTTCATCTAGTGTTAGTCTCTTTGAAAATTGACGAAAGTGAGCGTATTATTTGCATTGTCAGATTCATATTTGCCTCGTTCACTCTTCATTCGTGTGAAATCTTATTCATATTGAATGAGGCAAATTATGTTGTGAATATTAACTAACATGTCTATACAAATAAGAATTTCGGCAGTTGTAACAACTGAAACTGGATACAGAGATTTTGAATAGTTTAAGACGATGACTGGGAAGATATAAGAATTGAACTTGTGCATTGCGGTAGAGTATAATTGTATAATGGATAAAATGTATTTTGATTAAGTCTCACAATGTTATACAGTAATATTTACTGATGACGTTTCGACCACAATTGATTCATTTATTATCCATCATATCAAGGTACTCACAGAAATTTCTAACTTCGTTTAAATAATTCCATTACTTTCCATCGCTTAACTTGATCCGTAGTAGTATTTTCCATATTTCCGGTATGAGTGATGAGTCATTCATATTGCACGTGGTGGGTGCAGACTCGATGAACCAGGCGGGATTCAGTAATCAAACTCTCTCTCCACCTACCCATATTACTTGTTAGAATTTTAACCCTCTCCCACCACCCTATTGTGTGGTTGTGTGTTAATGCATGCAGTGCGATCGCTGAGTTCTTTTCTAAATTACTTATCTTCTCAGGGTCAACTTTGCTCACCTTAGCTAAATTCTTATTTTCTGACAATCTGACTACCCCGACCTACTAGTTTGATCTATTTGGTTCACCTTACTCACAGTCATTGCAAAGTTTTGTAAATTATATGATTTTGTCTAACTGGGTCAACTGCGTCCTCCAAACTACAGAGCTTGTCCCTGAGTGAGTCTGTAGGTTTACATGCTACTCTAAATCCTGCTTTATTAAGAATCCTACGTATGGGCTTATATGTCTTTTCCTTATGTGGCATCAACAATCATACCACATACGTGGAAAATACTACTACCAATCAAGTCAAGCGATGGAAATTAATGGAATTATATGAACGAAGTTAGAAAGTTCTGTGAGTACCTTGATATGATTGATAATAAATAAATAAATTGTGGTCGAAACGTCATCAGTAAATATTACTGCATAACATTGTGAGACTTTGTCAAAATACATTTTACCTCTAATGGATGAATGAGAAAGGTAACCTTGTATGAAATAATCAGGCAAACGATTTTCAAGTATCACCTTTATCATGCTGCGCTAGTATTTTGAAATTAACATTCTGTTCACCTGATCCTGTAGTTTTCAGAGTCAAACTCAAATTACTGATAAAAAATTTTTATAGTGTTTCCCACATCTATGCATGAAAATTAAGGTGATTTGGCCAGTCATGATTCAAGTGAAAGTTTCGAAATTAGTCTTCATAATTACTTGAAGGATGAAACGTCTGTTCCGTAATCCATCACTGCTCACCATGACAAATCTTATTAAAATCATGTTCATCATATGAACATTCATGCGAGTAAAATATGAAGAGCTTCACAACGAGGTTGTTGTTATCGTAGCAGTTGCAGTGAGGGGACATGGTGAACATTATCTTTAAAAAGAATGTAAAAATATATTTTCGTATTTTCACTACCATGAGGAATTTGTCACAGTGCGTATCGTTCAACGTGTTAATCGGAACACGCACTTCCATCACATTTTGTTACAGTAGTGCTTACAAGTAAAGCATTTCTCTTTGTGTATGACTTTGTCGTTTCAAACCATAAAATCAGAGCTTATATACTAATTTTCGAAGACGCTTCCTCAATAACACAACTTTCTATCTTCTTAATCACAGATTACAGGAGTACTGGTGTGTTAGGTTCCATGTGAATAAAATTTTAGGAATCATTCGTCACGGGTAAAACAACCGGAAAGTGTCAGTTACACAGTTTGAAGCCGAATAATGAGCAAAATAAAGCAAAGAAACTACAACTGGAATCATAGTATACGACGAAATCAAACATGATGGAAAATGTTCCCTAACCTGTGAAACATGATATTACTGAGGAGACCAGTTCATCGCGACATTATCAAAATGTGAAATGAATCGGGTGAAGTCGTGAATTGGGAAGATAGAGAATGTCATTGGCGTAATAAGTCAGATTTGTTTAAATGGCGAATTCTGTGGTATTGATTACAATGTCTGAGTGAAGTTTCTTAATTACACAACATTGTGACTAGCATCGTCAGGACAAAGACTGAAAGAGTGGGACTATTTGGAAATTGGAACCACCCGAGGTCCTCTGAAAAGCATATCCTCAGATAACAGTAATTCAAAGAACGGCCTGCGTATATGATCCAAAATTGTAGGGCAGTCAATCAGGTTATCAGCCAAGGTATTTACGAACACCTTTCGCTATGATGCTGAATATTACTAAGGCTTTGTGTTTTACACTGATCTCTTATGGCGGCAGAATGTTTCCTGTGAAGTGGATCATAATCAATCGTATCATTATTCACGATTTCGCTAAACTTTTTATATACTGACTGAAGTTAGCAAATATTGTAGGGGTAATTCATCTTTCTTCTGACCATTATCTGTTGTGAAAATCGTTGCTGACATAAATGCAGCTATGCAGTCAAAGAAACTGAACCCACCTCATCGAAAAATTATCTATTTCCTTTTCACTAAAATTTGAATAGACATGTCTCATTTCATTTGTACATAAGTTTCATATTCACGAACACCTATATCTTGGATAACAGTCAAAAGAATACACCGAAAATGAAGACTGACTGTTTTTTGAAATGCTAATCCCAAGCGATATGGAATTTTCTGTGACTGTAATATGAAATGAATCTATAAACTATCCAAGAAATTTTCGCACTTCCCATTGACTTTTTATTATTCATGTTCGTGACTGTATTTATAATCATCCATCCAGGCTGTTGAAAAGAGTAATAATACCCTACTGGTTAACACAGTTCGCTTGTTTTCCGTGTTCCTTGTTCACAGCCAATACATTTTGTTTCACAAGCTATAAATTCTTTTAATATTCTCCATCATCCTGCCACTAGCATTTCATGTCTCTTTACTTTTACACTACTTACTAGTACTAAGCAATATAAGTAAATGCATAATGTATTATTTTATTTCACCGACACTGCAAATGCGATTCTAGTTGCCATTGATATCCTCATCCGTTCAACTGGGGTTGAAACAATGCCTCTTATTTAAGTGAAGGAAGTAACTTCTGTCAAACCTCTGCCGTTGATGTCGTTGTTGCTGTTGGTCGGTTTCGTTCATCACCTCTGTTTATTTCTATATTTAGCTAAAATCTATCCTGTATTCACTGCCCACCACCTCAAGCAGTTTAATAGTTTTCGCCTACAAGTCTTCGAGGTTGTGTGATATCTCACATGAATCATCACTGGAAAATATCCATCCAGACATTCATATAGGAACAATAAGCTCAGAGAATAGTCTCTTCTCGCCGAATTCATTCACGCAGCTATACCATTGCATTTATGTGATTATTTTGTTTGTGTACATTAGAATTGTCAAACAAAAATTAAAAATAGTTACGGTTACTGTCTACGTCATCGAAATGTATCTAAAATGTGACAAGAGTTTCATAATATGAAATAGGATGTTAGCGAAAGAGCATGCAGACACGTATCCAAAAATAAATTATGTAATAGGCAGACAGAATAAATAAATGGTTGGTTAAGAAGATGTTACTGAGATGCCATACAGAAATTCAAAAATCAGAAATAGAGAAGAAATTATTTTCAACAAAGTCATAGAACTTGGAATTATACCCAGGGTAGAAGAAGGCGGCGTAGAAGTTTCTTCTATGTGCGTAAATCTACGTTTTCCTTCTCGATTGCTAAGGCCTTGGCTATGCAAAGTATACAGAAGCTAACAGATTTCGGAAGGCTTCTTTTGCCTTTGTAGACGACTTTGAATGAGTTCTCCATGCATACTGAGTGGAAAGTGTTGACTGTGTGTTTAGTTATAGCACTCTTTGCTGATCCACTGTCACCTTTTGATAGCCGAGTACGATCATGTTGATATAAGAATGTTCCTTGACTCTTTTGGATAAAACACGCATCGAACGACCCATATATCTGACTTCAAATGGGCAAATAAATTGGTAGATACACGTGAAAGTGGTCAAATGCGATAGCGTAACTTCTCAGATGTTGAAGAACAACGAGTGGCTTGAGAATACCAATAGTAATGTAGCAGCTGGAAATGTTGTTTCCAGGACGTCATATAATCTTGTCTTTAAGATGTCATTTAGAATGTTGCTCTTGAACGCCACATTCACGTATGGCATCTTCTTCAGCACAGAGATGGGTTGTTCTCTAATGATTTTCAGCTTTATACATTTATTTTTGAAGCATTGTGGATAGTCCATCTCAAGTAGTGCCTTCCTCAAAAGAGTGATCTCTTCTTCAGCCGATTCAGGGCTGCATATTTTGCGGATTCTAGACGCAAGATATATTGTCAGGTTCCGCTTTCGATTGATAGGTACTCAACTGTAAATGTTTGTCAGCTGGTGACAAAATAAAGACTTGTCTTAATCTGGTATTCACCGCAAAGTCTTCCAAAGTATTCCAGGTGTCTATTGAGAGTCATTCTTTATCTTTCTTCTTCTTTCTCCTCAAAACGATGGCATATGTTTTACTTGAACATCGCTTTTGGAGATTTCCACACAGGTTTCCACAGTGATACCGCGTTTTGACTCCGACTTTGCTTCGATTTGTTTGTAATGTGTAGCATCAGATGATTGTAAACTTCCTTTCTTTTGAGGTGAACCTTTCCGTCATTATCCTAAAAGAAGAAATAGATTCCCACTGCATCAGATCTCTTTCTACTTTTGGCAACATCATGATAGCCACTTCCACTGCATGCTCGTGGATTTTAACAGGGGGAATGGAGTAGATTACTGACTCGTTATCTGAAAATTTTGGTGGTCCGCATACATTACAGTTGCCCTCTCAGATACGTAGCACATCTATAAAATATCTTCTTATTTCCTTGGCTACCTGAGTAGCCTTCCCAGCCTCGTATATTGTAAGTACATTACATGTCTGCAGTCTTATTTTTGCATTCATCGTGAGAGGACACACTGGCTGGCTGACTGAATTCTTGAAGGCTCTCACTAGTGCGCGTCATTTTGCCTCCCTAATACGAGCAAAACTAAATTTGTTTTTAATATTTTTGAATTCAAATTGATTTTTCTGTGCTCTAAAGTCTCTTCACCATTTTGATTGATTTTCTAGAGAAGACTCGACAGTTACGCTTCAGACTCCTCCTCTTTTCTTGGTATGGATAAGTGGAGAGCTAGTAAATTAGGCGAGGTTTGGAAATAATATATTGTTACTATGATCTGTACAGTTTGAATCCTGGCGCTTACTGGTGCATGAAAAATGTAAATAATGTTCGCTGCCAGTGATAATTGTAAGCTGAAATTCAAACTGCCTGTACACACAACTGACGTGGTATAAGTAACCGAAACTATGCGTCACTGAATTTTGAAGACGCGGAATTGCTGATTCAGTAGTAGTTTTATTATGATAATTGTTAATTTTACAACTGTTATTATTCTCTTGAGATATAAGTGCAATAACAGGCTTCACTAGGTAAGTTGCATCTCATACGGCTCTCCACAGTTCATTCTAGCTGACTGAACAGTTTCTCAGGAGCTCTGATCATCTCTATGGGTAATCTGTTTCATGTCGCTCAATAGGTAGCAGAATGTTACGTTTGCAACATCTTTTCTGAAGTCAAATAAATTGAAAGACGCAGGTGCTTTGGTGACATCAATTTTAAATACATATAATCAGTGCTATCATTAATAAGAATCAGAAGTTACGATAAAGTGGAATACACCCATTTTAATGGGTATCCCACAATTTACTTCATTAAGCTTCTGCATGAATTATGCTCATAATATAACAAAATGTTTAATTACTCTTTGTGCACTCATAAGGACCTCATGAGTCAGGTGCATATATCAATAATCATAAGTAATATCACACAATGGAATTCCTTTGATACATCTGGACAAAGTAAGAACAACAGAGTGCTCAGGATAACATAAAGTTGTTACAAGTTGTTGAATCTAATCAACTGCAAACAACGTGGAACATTTAGAATCTCAACGTACAAAATCATTGGACTCTAATGAAATAATAAGACAAATATTTTGTTGATGTATCAGTGCGCTTTCTAGTATTGACAGACTAAATATCGTAAGTTGAACAGAAGGGTTTTATCTTTTAATTTAAGACTTTGAATCTAAAAGTAGGAAGACTGGTTTCTTACCGGTTGCATCAAATGTCGCCTTTAAAATTGGTGTTCTTCGAAGGTTATCTGATAAATTTCGATGAAATCAATTGTCCTGTTAGCATTTTCAGTAATGGTGAGTCTATCATTCTGTCTTTCTTGCGAATAGACTTTGTTTCAATGCAGTAATATATTGTTCTCACTAGACCATTTAAATTCAGATACGGTCCATTCCTAAAACCTTGACGATGAATATGTCACTTCATTTTGCCTGTATCCTGTAGCGCGATTAATGTTCTTATATAACATTTCCAATGTGCATTCCTAATGCATGTGAATTCGTATTCTCATAATGGAAGTTTGTTGGTGATCTGACATAATAGCCCCACAGTTTCTTCTCGTATTTGCTACATATACGTATTTTGACCTTGATACTTTAAAAATAAAGTAAGAAAGCAATGTTATTCTAGAACTTAAGCACTTTTGAGATTTTTTTACACTCACCGAGTAAACCAGTGAAAACTATCACTGTATGCGTATTAGCAACTTATCGGAAAATTTTCAAATCATTAAATCGTCATTAAAAGTTTGATTCTAGTATGTCATTTTGTATATTTAAGTAAAGTGTATATCACGTTCTTCAAAACTGTCAGTTAGACCTTCATCCAACATACGATTCATCCACTGATAATTTTCCAATTATCAAATTTCAAACACTTACTTCCTCTGAGTACGTAATTCTCACGTGATTTCATCTTATATTTTGAAACCACTACATTAATTTCACACATACAACCAAAACTTCAGTGATAAACAGAATACTGTACTCTCTATTTTCTGAATTTTTGGGCATTATCGGTGTTTCAGAACTTGTATCTCTCCAAAATTAAAATGTTTTCTGATCGTGAATTACCGAATTCCATTTCAGAGAGGATAGTTTGTTCGATTCTAATCCTATTAGTGAACGGACTATTATTAGAAGTAATTTGAGATTGTTAACATGTTTGGAGACCTAATTAACTATGAAGCAGATGAATGAATTATGAAATCGAATATTTGTAGCTTTTTTAAGGCAAGAACTTATCACAATCGATATCTGGTATATCTTTCACGAACCGGGAATATCTAAACAATAATTTACTGAATTAAAGTTGTCCATTATACATTTCAGAGGACTAACGAGTGAAGAAAAGATGTTCTTTCCGATTACCTTCTTATCCAGCTCTACAGTAATTAATTCGTAATAGATAAATTGCTGCTAATATTGACAGCAATATCAAAATTTCCTGCGGTATATATATCGGTTATCTGTTGGCAGTTTATAGGCATACTATAAATTTCAAAAGCAAATTATCACCAGTAATCAAGAATACGTAATAATGAGCGCTAGTGATTAATGAGTACAATGAATCACATTCAGCTGTCATATGAATGGATGACATCATGCAATGCAGTGTTCATAAGTGTGTAGACTCCAATGCAGACCTGGGTAGGGAGAGTGGCTGAATTTAATCCTTTTAATACACACATTTCTGGCCGTTTAAAGCTAACTTTTATGGTAGTCACTGTTGTTATCCCTATCAGACTTCTTGCTGTTATTAATATTTTATCACTGTTGGCTACGTCACAACTGTTTCTAAAAATCGCTGTTGTATTTGTTAATAATCTCAGGAAAATACCACTTGACACACAGCCTGTTTGATTATTTGGTAGGACCTTCACCATTATGACTGCATAAACCACCAGATGTTAGAAATATACACCACTATGAGGCATAGCATATTTTAATCTCTGTGGGTTATTACATTCAGTGGAATCTGATAGTCATCTTATTTCCCTAACGATACAATGACAGTGTTAAACGCTGTTTTCACACCAAGCTCTCTGGTATAAATCTCATCCACCTTGATCAGTTAGCTTCAAAATATCTCATATCGCACATACGCATGTTTCTCCATCATGAAAGTGAAATTATGGACATTCGATATAATGAGTTACAATGCCAATTATTTCCGTATCTTAATATTATCATAACAATTTTAGTTTTTGATGACAAACTTCATCACTTATTATTCTAGATAGAGCAACATTTACATTATCTCTATTAACAGAGTTAGTCAGTAGACATAAAAGATACCTGCGATATGATTGAGGATGTCACATTGTTTGCATTTGCTGACGTTTTGAGGTTTACTGACAACTTTTCAAATTTTGCCTCGAAAAAAGTACTAACAGACATTCGCATATATTCCCTTATGCAAATTTTAGACAGAGCAAACACTGAAAAGCCCAAAAGGCAACTCGAATTCTGATATCATTTCGTAGTTTTTTCACAATCGCTTGACAAATTATATGGTGCACGATAATAAAATAAAATGCGTGACAATTACTCAATTATACGAAACAGAAGTACATATTAATGACGAATCATATTTTAATAGGGCAAGTACGCCATGGTAGGCGAAAGTAACGGTCACATTCACTGGATTTATGAGACAAATTGGTATGGTAATAATGTCTCAGAATAACTACGCTGTTGATCTAATATATTCTGTGACACTTGAGCTTTCCGTCTAGCGTTAACATTGATAGATGAATAAAACGGGAGATTTAGTTGTGGACTATAGCTGCATGTATGCTTAATCAAACTCTTATTACCTCTTGGATGTTCTAGAAAATCATGTTACATTGACCGTTTTACAAGTATTGTATTAGTTCAATATGTATTTAGTGTAAGGTACGTTCATGCCACTTTCTCTCTCCATGAAATTATTGTGGATTTTTGAAGAGTCATGGAAAAGATGTTTGATGTCAGTTAATATCGTTGTTATTTGTATGCGTCGTGGAGCGTATTCACAAAAGTAACCATCTGCTACTAGAAAACTTCGTGGCACAATATTCTTATGATTTCATCATCATGTTTCTGTATAATCATCTGCAGGTTTTCTGTGACCAGGTTGATAATATATATGCAGCTAATGTGTATCTTGCATATCCTTATATTTGTATGACGGCGCAGCTGATATACTTAAAAAAATGCCAAAAAGGACCTGTCCACAAATTTATGTAGTCATTCTGAAATATCTAAAATCTCTAAAACCTTCCTAATGCCTTGGTCCTAATGGTATACTAACTGTTGCCCTGATATTTAATGTTACCTCCTTATCAACACATTCAGTGCTTTGTTTCCAATAATAATGTAGCATGGAAATACATTTGAATTATCCTGTTATCCACATTACCTACTGATATTAATGTTACCACTCAATTTATTGCAGCTACTTCTGCTTTTTGAAATTCATGGAGAAACTGCTTTTACTCGACCCTGAACCTTCCTCAGAAAGTTGCAATGACCCCAGATAGTTTGCCGGGCAGATGTGCTTTGGATGCTGCTGCTGTCTCTAATCACAATAATGTTTCTTGCTTCGACAAAATAAAGACAGATATGTCCACTGTACTCGGTCTAAATGGTCTTATCATGAGTATCTGTAAATGTTAGACAGTTAATTTCACCTTATAGCATAAACGTGATCTAATCAATGTGATCAGTTGACAAGGTGATTGTAGCAGAGGGGACAATGAAATAGAATCTAAGTATAAAATACCATGTAATAGTTCTATTCTCTCACCTTTCTCAGCCATTCCATATCTTGTCGGTTCCATGGAAATGTTTCTTCTACGCCTCTACATTAGGAAGTGAAGACTCACTTAACCCCTTATTTATTTTACTTTACTACACCCTCATAGTCTTTCCTGCACTAATCATATAGAATTATGTTATATTTCGAAGGGCATGAAAGTTTGTCAGTAGAGCAATTCGTGTGCTACTAGTCGGCTCGTTACCATTGTAATCGACGAACACCGGAACTCATGCAAGAAATGAGCTGAGCCCAAGTCGTCTGACTTTCATCACCCCTCTTATCACAGCTGTCTCCTTGCATCTCATCAAGTAGGACTAGAAGTTATTATTAAAGATTATATGCTAACACAACTATGTACAAGAACTCAATGATACTCCGTTTGGCCCGCATCCTGTATGATCGGAAAATTGTTAAGGGTGGAATTTGTAACTCACTCTGTAATTTGCTGAATAAATGGCTGTTTAATCTTCTCCCATTTGTCGTTTTCGCAATCCCTATTTTCATAATCCCATCATTCTAGTTATTACCATCATCATTATCACTTTACATCTTTTGCAAATTTCCGACTTTAATGTCACCGCTAGTACCAAAAAGCAGCTATTATCGATTCAGCGTATGTATACCCTGTGATATGAGCTTTCGTTTTGTTTTTTCTGTTATCAAGTAGACTGGATGCAGCACACTATCAAATGCTCGAAATTCCACACTATATCATAAGCACTATTTCAGAGTAAAAAAATTATCATTATTATTCATCTAGGATAGAATAGGTATTGTTCATTTCACTTGCACTTATTTTCCCAATTCACGCACAGCATGGTTATTCTATTTTCATCAAGGAAATGCGTCAGACATGTAATCTCACTGTTTCTTTAATTGTTGGTCCCAAATAAATGCAACAATGTGACATTTTCAATGACCATAAAACGAAATGAGTCTTTAAATTACCCGAAAAACTTTCGTAGTCCCCTTTCACTTGTGTTTTAATAATGGTCGTCATCATACCCGTTGTCATCTTCCTAAATGATGATATCTTTCCATGTTCAAGTAGAATACATTTCGTTATACAAGCTATTCATCCTTTTCTAAACAACCGCCATACGTCTTTTATTACTGTTTTGTCTCTCTTCACCGTTATACTACGAATTTGTATTAAGTAGTACAGATAAATGGACATAATAATATCACACTAACACATTCGCGAAAATGTTCACTTTTATAAAACTGAATTCTATTTACTTTCACGGTTGGACAGATTCATATATTTTATAAACTCTTTTCCCCAAACAATGAAACCCACTCAATATATCAATGATCTGTCACTGGTAGAGTAGTTTTCACTTCACAATTTTTTCTTTTGTTATTGCCTTAATTTTGTTCCACTCTCAATCCAGTGTGCAGTTCAAACCATTTTCCATGCTATTTACATTCTGACATTACTTATTTCTCATTGAGAATTATTGAAGTGTCTGTGGAGTGTTCAAATGGGCAATACCTCAGGTGCCATTTGGACTGAATGTAATCTGTACGATCCATAATACCAACACGTGCACCCATGTTAGGGCGTGTTAATAGTACATATTTGTTATGCGTCAACAGTTTAAGTCCTTTGTGCTGTTTAGTCAGAAGATTGCATTTTTGATTTAGCACTTAGGTACTGATTGCAAGAATCAGCTCGTGTGGAGCTAGATATATCGATCGTTCGATTCGAGTTTTATCCAAGAAGGTGAAAGAACACTGTATTGCATGGCAACTAAGAGTGGAAATGGAGAATTAAGAAGCGCGATCATTGAACATCTGTTCGATAATGATCACCCTACCTTAATAGCCTCCGCCTTTAAAGTCATCTACAACGGAAAATGTAATTTACTGAAATTGCTACGTACCCGACTCATCTGTGTTGCTGAAGCTTTGGCTATCGAAACAGAAAAGCCAGATCTCTGTGTACAGAAGATGTTCGTTATACAAAAAAAGTACATACTTATGACGAATCATATTTAAAAAGGTCAAGTATTCAATGGTAAGTGAAGGTTGAATTCGATTGTTATTTGTATGCATAGTGAAGGAAGTATATGACTAACCTATTATTCAAGGGTGAAATTACGCAGGTGATAGATCAAAGAACTCAGTCATTCATCAAGCTCACATTCTATGCCAAATCGTCATCAAGTTGCTTCTGGGCATTTAGGAGTTTCCTCTGTCTAAAATTTGCATAAGCGAATATATGGGAATGTATGTCAATACGTCCTTTCAGTCCTCTGAAATGTATAATGGACAACTTTAATTCAGTAAATTATTGTTTAGATATTCCCGGTTCGTGAAAGATATACCAGATATCGATTGTGATAAGTTCTTGCCTTAAAAAAGCTACAAATATTCGATTTCATAATTCATTCATCTGCTTCATAGTAAATTAGGTCTCCAAACATGTTAACAATCTCAAATTACTTCTAATAATAGTCCGTTCACTAATAGGATTAGAATCGAACAAACTATCCTCTCTGAAATGGAATTCGGTAATTCACGATCAGAAAACATTTTAATTTTGGAGAGATACAAGTTCTGAAACACCGATAATGCCCACAAATTCAGAAAATAGAGAGTACAGTATTCTGTTTATCACTGAAGTTTTGGTTGTATGTGTGAAATTAGTGTAGTGGTTTCAAAATATAAGATGAAATCACGTGAGAATTACGTACTCAGAGGAAGTAAGTGTTTGAAATTTGATAATTGAATAATTATCAGTGGAAGAATCGTATGTTGGATGAAAGTCTAACTGACAGTTTTGAAGAACGTGATATACACTTCACTTAAATATACAAAATGACATACTAGAATCAAGCTTTTAACGACGATTTAATGATTTGAAAATTTTCCGATAAGTTGCTAATACGCATACAGTGATAGTTTTCACCGGTTTACTCGGTGAGTGTAAAAAAATCTCAAAAGTGCTTTAAGTTCTAGAATAACATTGCTTTCTTACTTTATTTCTAAAGTATCAAGGTCAAAATACGTATATGTAGCAAATACGAGAAGAAACTGTGGGGCTATTATGTCAGATCACCAACAAACTTCCATTACGAGAATACGAATTCACATGCATTAGGAATGCACATTGGAAATGTTATATAGGAACATTAATCGCGCTACAGGATACAGGCAAAATGAAGTGCCATATTCATCGTCAGGGTTTTAGGAATGGACCGTATCTGAATTTAAATGGTCTAGTGAGAACAATATATTACTGCATTGAAACAAAGTCTATTCGCAAGAAAGACAGAATGATAGGCTCACCATTACTGAAAATGCCCACAGGACAATTGATTTCATCAAAATGTATCAGATAACCTTCGAAGAACACCAATTTTAAAGGCAACATTTGATGCAACCGGTAAGAAACCAGTCTTCCTACTTTTAGATTCAAAGTCTTAAATTAAAAGATAAAACCCTTCTGTTCAACTTACGATATTTAGTCTGTCAATACTAGAAAGCGCACTGATACATCAACAAAATATTTGTCTTATTATTTCATTAGAGTCCAATGATTTTGTACGTTGAGATTCTAAATGTTCCACGTTGTTTGCAGTTGATTAGATTCAACAACTTGTAACAACTTTATGTTATCCTGAGCACTCTGTTGTTCTTACTTTGTCCAGAGTAATCAATGGAAATCCATTGTGTGATATTACTTATGATTATTGATATATGCACCTGACTCATGAGGTCCTTATGAGTGCACAAAGAGTAATTAAACATTTTGTTATATTATGAGCATAATTCATGCAGAAGCTTAATGAAGTAAATTGTGGGATACCCATTAAAATGGGTGTATTCCACTTTATCGTAACTTCTGATTCTTATTAATGATAGCACTGATTATATGTATTTAAAATTGATGTCACCAAAGCACCTGCGTCTTTCAATTTATTTGATTTCAGAAAAGATGTTGCAAACGTAGCATTCTGCTACCTATTTAGCGACATGAAACAGATTACTCATAGAGATGATCAGAGCTCCTGATAATCTGTTCAGTCAGCTAGAATGAACTGTGGAGAGCCGTATGAGATGCAACTTACCTAGTGAAGCCTGTTATTGCACTTATATCTCAAGAGAATAATAACAGTTGTAAAATTAACAATTATCATAATAAAACTACTACTGAATCAGCAATTCCGCGTCTTCAAATTTCAGTGACGCATAGTTTCGGTTACTTATACGACGTCAGTTGTGTGTACAGGCAGTTTGAATTTCAGCTTACAATTATCACTGGCAGCGAACATTATTTACATTTTTCATGCACCAGTAAGCGCCAGGATTCAAACTGTACAGATCATAGTAACAATATATTATTTCCAAACCTCGCCTAATTTACTAGCTCTCCACTTATCCATACCAAGAAAAGAGGAGGAGTCTGAAGCGTAACTGTCGAGTCTTCTCTAGAAAATCAATCAAAATGGTGAAGAGACTTAAGAGCACAGAAAAATCAATTTGAATTCAAAAATATTAAAAATAAATTTAGTTTTGCTCGTATTAGGGAGGCAAAATGACGCGCACTAGTGAGAGCCTTCAAGAATTCAGTCAGCCAGCCAGTGTGTCCTCTCACGATGAATGCAAAAATAAGACTGCAGACATGTAATGTACTTACAATATACGAGGCTGGGAAGGCTACTCAGGTAGCTAAGGAAATAAGAAGATATTTTATAGATGTGCTACATATCTGAGAGGGCAACTGTAATGTATGCGGACCACCAAAATTTTCAGATAACGAGTCAGTAATCTACTCCATTCCCCCTGTTAAAATCCACGAGCATGCAGTGGAAGTGGCTATCATGATGTTGCCAAAAGTAGAAAGAGATCTGATGCAGTGGGAATCTATTTCTTCTTTTAGGATAATGACGGAAAGGTTCACCTCAAAAGAAAGGAAGTTTACAATCATCTGATGCTACACATTACAAACAAATCGAAGCAAAGTCGGAGTCAAAACGCGGTATCACTCTGGAAACCTGTGTGGAAATCTCCAAAAGCGATGTTCAAGTAAAACATATGCCATCGTTTCGAGGAGAAAGAAGAAGAAAGATAAAGAATGACTCTCAATAGACACCTAGAATACTTTGGAAGACTTTGCGGTGAATACCAGATTAAGACAAGTCTTTATTTTGTCACCAGCTGACAAACATTTACAGTTGAGTACCTATCAATCGAAAGCGGAACCTGACAATATATCTTGCGTCTAGAATCCGCAAAATATGCAGCCCTGAATCGGCTGAAGAAGAGATCACTCTTTTGAGGAAGGCACTACTTGAGATGGACTATCCACAATGCTTCAAAAATAAATGTATAAAGCTGAAAATCATTAGAGAACAACCCATCTCTGTGCTGAAGAAGATGCCATACGTGAATGTGGCGTTCATTAGCAACATTCTGAATAACATCTTAAAGACAAGATTATATGACGTCCTGGAAACAACATTTCCAGCTGCTACATTACTATTGGTATTCTCAAGCCATTCGTTGTTCTTCAACATCTTCAACATTTGACCACTTTTACGTGTATCTACCAATTTATTTGCCCATTTGAAGTCAGATATATGGGTCGTTCGATGCGTGTTTTATCCAAAAGAGTCAAGGAAAATTCTTATATCAACATGATCGTACTCGGCTATGAAAAGGTGACAGTGGATCAGCGAAGAGTGTGTCAATACTTTCCACTCAGTATGCATGGAGAACTAATTCAAAGTCGTCTACAAAGGCAAAAGTAGCCTTCTGAAATCGGTTGGCTTCTGTATACTTTGCATAGCCAAGGCCTTAGCAATCGAGAAGGAAAACGTAGATTTACGCACATAGAAGAAATTTCTACGCCGCCTTCTTCTACCCTGGGTATAATTCCAAGTTCTATGACTTTGTTGAAAATAATTTCTTCTCTATTTCTGACTTTTGAATTTCTGTATGGCATCTCAGTTAAATCTTCTTAACCAACCATTTATTTATTCTGTCTGCCTATTACATAATTTATTTTTTGGATACGTGTCTGCATGCTCTTTCGCTAACATCCTATTTCATATTATGAAACTCTTGTCACATTTTAGATACATTTCGATGACGTAGACAGTAGCCATAAATATTTTTAATTTTTGTTTGACAATTCTAATGTACACAAACAAAATAATCACATAAATGCAATGGTATAGCTGCGTGAATGAATTCGGCGAGAAGAGACTATTCTCTGAGCTTATTGTTCCTATATGAATGTCTGGATGGATATTTTCACGGGATGATTCATGTGAGATATCACACAACCTCGAAGACTTGTAGGCGAAAACTATTAGACTGCTTGAGGTGGTGGGCAGTGAATCCAGGACAGATTTCAGCTGAATATAGAAATAAACAGAGGTGATGAACGAAACCGACCAACAGCAACAACGACATCAACGGCAGAGGTTTGACAGAAGTTACTTTCTTCCTTCACTTAAATAAGAGGCATTGTTTCAACCCCAGTTGAACGGATGAGGATATCAATGGCAACTAGAATCGCATTTGCAGTGTCGGTGAAATAAAATAATACATTATGCATTTACTTATATTGCTTAGTACTAGTAAGTAGTGTAAAAGTAAAGAGACATGAAATGCTAGTGGCAGGATGATGGAGAATATTAAAAGAATTTATAGCTTGTGAAACAAAATGTATTGGCTGTGAACAAGGAACACGGAAAACAAGCGAACTGTGTTAACCAGTAGGGTATTATTACTCTTTTCAACAGCCTGGATGGATGATTATGAATACAGTCACGAACATGAATAATAAAAAGTCAATGGGAAGTGCGAAAATTACTTGGTTTATTTGTAGATTCATTTCATATTACAGTCACAGAAAATTCCATATCGTTTGGGATTAGCATTTCAAAAAACAGTCAGTCTTCATTTTGGGTGTATTCTTTTGACTGTAATCAAAGATATAGGTGTTCGTGAATATGAAACTTATGTACAAATTAAATGAGACATGTCTATTCAAATTTTAGTGAAAAGGAAATAGATAATTTTTCGATGAGGTGGGTTCAGTTTCTTTGACTGCATAGCTGCATTTATGTCAGCAACGATTTTCACAACAGATAATGGTCACAAGAAAGATGAATTACCCCTACAATATTTGCTAACTTCAATCAGTATATAAAAAGTTTAGCGAAATCGTGAATAATGATACTAGTGTTAGTTTAGTAAAAATATTTATTGTTTCGAGATTATGATCCATTTCACAGCAAACATTCTACCGCCATAAAAGATCAGTGTAAAACACAAAGCCTTAGTAATATTCAGCATCATAGCGAAAGGTGTTCGTAAATACCTTGGCTGATAACCTGATTGACTGCCTTACAATTTTGGATCATATACGCAGGCCGTTCTCTGAATAACTGTTATCTGAGGATATGCTTTTCAGAGGACCTCGGGTGGTTCCCATTTCCAAATAGTCCCACTCTTTCAGTCTTTGTCCTGACGATGCTAGTCACAATGTTGTGTAATTAAGAAACTTCACTCTGACATTCTAATCAACACCATAGAATTCGCCATTTAAACAAATCTGACTTATTACCGCCAATGACATTCTCTATCTTCCCAATTCACGACTTTACCCGATTCATTTCACATTTTGATAATGTCGCGATGAACTGGTCTCCTCAGTAATATCATGTTTCACAGGTTAGGGAACATTTTCCATCATGTTTGATTTCGTCGTATTCTATGATTCCAGTTGTAGTTTCTTTTCTTTACTTTGCTCATTATTCGGCTTCAAACTGTGTAACTGACACTTTGAAGGTGTTTTACCCGTGACGAATGATTCCTAAAATTTTATTCACATGGTACCTAACACACCAGTACTCCTGTAATCTGTGATTAAGAAGATAGAAAGTTGTGTAATTGAGGAAGCATCTTCGAAAAGTAGTATATTAGCTCTGATTTTATGGTTTGAAACAATAAAGTCATACACAAAGTGAAATGCTTTACTTGTACGCACTACTGTAACAAAATTTAATGGAATTGCGTGTTCCGATAAACACGTTGAACGATGCGCACTGTGACAAATTCCTCATGGTAGTGAAAATAGGAAAATATATTTTTTACATTCTTTTTAAAGATAATGTTCACCATGTCCCCTCACTGCAACTGCTACGATAACAAAAACCTCGTTGTGAAGCTCTTCATATTTTACTCGCATGAATGTTCATATGATGAACATGATTTTAATAAGATTTGTCATGGTGATCAGTGATGGATTACGGAACAGACGTTTCATCCTTCAAGTAATTATGAAGACTAATTTCGAAACTTTCACTTGATTCATGACTGTCAAAATCACCTTAATTTTCATGCATAGATGGGGAAACACTATAAATAATTTTTTATCAGTAATTTGAGTTTGACTCTGAAAACTACAGGATCAGGTGAACAGAATGTTAATTTCAAAATACTAGCGCAGCATGATAAAGGTGATACTTGAAAATCGTTTGCCTGATTATTTCATACAAGGTTACCTTTCTCATTCATCCATTATAGGTAAAATGTATTTTGACAAAGTCTCACAATGTTATGCAGTAATATTTACTGATGACGTTTCGACCACAATTTATTTATTTATTATCAATCATATCAAGGTACTCACAGAACTTTCTAACTTCGTTCATATAATTCCATTACTTTCCATCGCTTGACTTGATCGGTAGTAGTATTTTCCATATATGTGGTATGAGTGATGATGCCACATAAGGAAAAGACCATACGTAGGATTCTTAATAAAGCAGGATTTAGAGTAGCATTTAAACCTACAGACTCACTCAGGGACAAGCTCTGTAGTTTGGAGGACGCAGTTGACCCAGTTAGACAAAATCATATAATTTACAAAAACTTTGCAATGACTGTGAGTAAGGTGAACTAAACAGATCAAACTAGTAGGTCGGGGTAGTCAGATAGTCGGATGATATGAATTTAGCTCAGGTGAGCAAAGTTGACCCTGAGAAGATAAGTAATTTAGAAAAGAACTCAGCGATCGCACTGCATGCATTAACACACAACCACACAATAGGGTGGTGGGAGAGGGTTAAAATTCTAACAAGTAATATGGGTAGGTGGAGAGAGAGTTTGATTACTGAATCCCGCCTGGTTCATCGAGTCTGCACCCACCACGTGCAATATGAATGACTCATCACTCATACCGGAAATATGGAAAATACTACTACGGATCAAGTCAAGCGACGTCAGGCACATCCCTTTTGCTGTGAGAAGTCAGGATCAAAACGTATGGATAAGTAGTCTCTAGAAGATCTGGATTTCGAAAGTGACTTCCTAAGTGTCAGACAATATCAAATTTCTACCTGCGAAAACCAACAAGCCGGCTGAACGGATAGGCAGTGAAGACACGACAGATTCCAGCTGAAGATAGAGAAGACAGGCCTGATGAAAATAACCCAGCGACAGCGATGACAAACAGCACCAACCATCATCAACGGGAGAAATTTGAAAGAGGTTACTTCATTCACTTGATTGGGATACATCGTTGTAACCAACGGCAGAGTTGATGAAGATGTCAAAGCTAGAATTGGAAAGGCAACACACATCTTCGTCGATCCGAAATCAGTTTGGAAATCTTAGGCGCTGACTTAGCCTGAACAACAAACTTCAAGTCAGTCGGTTCTTCTACATGGGTGGGAAACCAGCAGTGAGTGTCACGAAAGGCATTTCCAACAAGTTGCAGACTTTTATCAACGGCTACGTCCACCGTCTTCGTGCCGAAGATCGAATGGCCATAAAGATTGGTCATGACAAGAAACTCTGGCAACAAACCAATCAATAGCCGTTCACGCGACAAATATTTAGGAGAAAATGAATATTGGTCGACCAAATGTTGAGGAGGCCTTCGAACGACTTCTTGAGACAGACTCTGGAGTGGAATCCCAATGGGAAGCGACGAGTAAGTCATCGGTGTGAGAATGACATGGAGCAGATTGTTCGAATAGGCGATGAGAGATAATGAGCTATTTTGGACCCAGCTTAGAGAGGAGAGCAGCAAATGTAACAAAGTGAATATGTGTTGATGAAGCCCCATGTCCTACACGGAACCCAAATGGGCAATAATAATAGTTTCTTAGAATGGGAAGATTTTCAAGCAACGACCCTTGTATTCACCGTCACTGAAGCAGTCAAATTGATAAATATATCAAGAGCTGAGTGGAAATGGCACTTAAGACTACCGATTCAGTGCCAATAGAGGGCGTCGAGAAATTCCGGATTACAACTTTTGGCTTTGAAAGCTCTCCCAATAATTTTCCCTGCTACCCACAACAAACAGTTCTACCATGGAGAGTGGCTTCTTCGCAGATACAATATATTTGTCTCCTCATTTTGCAGCCACATACACCGTTATGAACTTGTCGGACGAACATTTCCGTTCAGTTATTAAATATTTATTTTCTCTGAACTCTCATCCAACTATTCAGACTCTTTTCTGAATCTCTTTTATAGTGTGAAGAACTGAAATTATAGAAATGTGTATATTGTCTAGCTGAGTTATGTGTTTGTGTAGGCTGCTACTAATGATATCGTGTGATCCCTCTTGTGCGAGGAGCATATCAGAAGGCCAATGCATATGACTGCTTGAAATTCTGCGAATTGATCAATCATTTCAGGTATGTCCCTGGCGTTGGCAAGAAGCATGTCTTCTTGCCGAGGCAGTGGAGAAAACTATCAGGATTGGATATGTATAGATATACATGATGTGTGAAGAGTAACTTTATTGTTTGTAAGGATAACTGTTCAACTACTGATCTGTTGAAAATGTTCAGTGATTGTCACCCATCTATGCTCTTCACTACCAAAGAAGATCATTCCACATTTCACTTCTTAGATATGATCCGACCGAACCTTTCAACTCTACATGGTGATACACTAGCTTCAGCATTTGATAGATCACAGTGAGAAAGATAAATCTTTTTCTTTCTCTGTGTCCAGGGCTCTGAATATCTGATCTAGAATTGTGCATGAGAGGTCCCTGAAGACTCCTTGTATGACACTGTTAGGTAATTTATAGCCTAGAAGGTCTATCGAATGTTATATGAATTAACTGACCATTCGTAACGAAATCATGATGCGTATAATGACACATTTATTTGAATTCAGCACTCAAAGTTGACAATACTCATGAATTAATTATAAGTTAACTTCTATATTTCAGCCTTACACCCGACATTCCTTAGCTGAATTGTGACTCGATAGTTCACAGAGAAAAAATTAGGGATTATATCCACCTCTGTGTGGATTTACACTTTCACTTGATGGCGTAAACCTGATTGAAACAGACGTTGTAAGAGCATTTTCCGGTGGCACGTAGCTTAACACAACCAGGTTTGGTTGAAAAAAGATTTGGACATTAGAAGACTAATTTAACTGTGTCTTAACACTGTGTTGAGTCGAGTCATACAGAGTCACGGGATTTATCACTTAAAGTTTTCTCCTTGTATGTTCAGCCAAAGTTCTAGCTATACAAGAGAGAAGGCTAAGTCATCCTTTTAAAAACATTTCCTAAAATCCCTTCCTTTAATTTGGTAATAGAAATCTCTTTTCACTTTCATTTGTTGTGCAATCGATCTCACTTCACTCCTTCATCGCCTCCATTATTGTCATCATCATCGCACGCCTGATTTCTGCCACGAACTCCGAAAGCCCTAATACTGATTTACATAAGTACCAATCTTTGAAAACTTAAAAATTCATCCACTTTAACACAACTCTCTCAAGAAACTGTTTCAGTGATATTTATTCTTATTACATATATATTTTTCCTAAGTAGTTATTTGTACAACCTGGCAGGTCTACCTGTAGTCTAAATACTCATGTGAGGCTTGCGAATTAAATGACTGAAAACTGTTTTTCATTAATCATGAATAAATATTGATGCTCAAATTAAGAAATTAACATTGCAAGGTAATATATAGGTGAACAGATTTACGGTTACAATATGTTAATGACAATTGTTTGTGGTGTGAATTTCATTTGAACAGCAACTCAGCTACAGTATATAGATCAAACCGACGAACAAAGCACATACACCAGCAGACAAAGCGAGAGCCACAATGAGCTGAAATGGAAGATTTATCAAACAATATTATAAGCAATGAAATGTTATCCGAAGAGGACAACTGGTATGTGTAACCACATGTGTCACAATCGGTTTCTAATTAAAATATAATTTCTAAATAATATATTTTCAACTTTCTTACTTCATTATTTTACTGTCCTCGATATATATATATATATTCCTCTCTATGTAGGAACACACCATTTTTACAGGCATTGATGAGTATTTGAAATGTAGGAAAGTGCTTGTGAGTGAAAACTGGTCAAGTGCATACCCTAGTGTAAATAGGCTGATGTGAATCATCAGTGACCGTAGTTGAAACATACAACGGTCTCTTAGAGGCGTTTAAAGCGAGTTCAAAGTGAGTGCACATGACAAAATGTATATGGATATAAATTCTAATCGCCGATGTTGTGAGGCTTTCTTCCTTGATATGCTTGCTGTCAACATCAATGCACATTGCCGCTCAGTAATCAGAATAAGGTTCACAGTTTCTTTTATCAGTACCCTATCATCAAACTGACAAAAATCCATTAGTGTTATATCTGGATTCAAAGTTCTGATGGGATTGGGTGAAGTCAATAAAACTTCAACATTCCAATCAAAACACAAAATATCCGAACTCACTTCACTATAATCTAAATCTTTAAAATAACAATATATTTAAATTGAAGCTGACTGCTTGTATTTCGCCCACTAAGTTTCTTTTAATTTACAAATTATTTGGTAGACTAAAGCTTCAAACTTGAAAAATAAAAATTGTTACTTTTATTTGAAGCTGAGATTACACTAAACAAACGTAGTTCTGAAAACAACCCACCAAAGTTGACAGTGAAAACAGATGTTTCCCTTTATTTCCACCACTGCACTTCCTCACTGACAAAAACGTAATGACCCTATCAAGTTGAAGTAAAGAGGTCGTTGGTTTCTCAAATCATTCTCCTGCCGAGGACAGATAGATGTATCACTGCATGGGAAACCAGAATTTAACATTCCTGATAAAAGAAAATATATTGAACTCACTATAAGAGGTGACTGAAAGGCAGAGAGTGGAAACACGTGAATATCGATGTGATCCGCATTTTGGATTCTAATGGATTCGATGACGCCTTGAATTTAGAAGATGACCAGAATAACGGAGGCAATAAAAACCTAAGGAAAATCGAAGTATGCTAATACATGTAATGCGAAAAACCAGAGATAATCAGGAACTCACCATCAGCGGTAGGTTCTACTTCGGAAACATCCTCCGAAACTAAAATAATAATAATATATTTACAAATACTTGGGGAAAATTATCACTTCAAATACAGCTAAACCAGGTAACCAAAAAAATTTCACAAAGTAGACAGGAATTACGAAAACGATCACTGGAGTTGATGCAGAAAACAGAATAGATAAATGCAACCATACATGCATATGCGTATAAATGAAAGTCAGCAATAAACGAATAAAAATAAAAATGTTAATAGGAAAAAGCAAGAATAAGACAGCAAAATCAGTATGGTTCAAACGAGTAAGTGTGGAAATAAGCACAAGGACAAGTTGATCGTAAATTTAGACCTGCAGTTCATCTCCCCGTTCACAAGCATCCACTTAACTCAGCCAATATGCTTAATAGATTATTAAGTCAAATAAAATCCAGCAACGGAGGGAGATCCCTTCTCCCTCTAACTACCTGAAGAAGCCGCTTCTCAGATGTACTTTTTACATTCATTTCAAATTCAACGAACAATTATACGTACACAAAGATGATTCGCGTATAGGGTTTGCTCTTCATCCACTCTTAGCAAACTGTTTCATGGCGATTGTCAAGAGCCATCTGTACCACTATCAAATATATGCAGATGATATTTTTATATTTTGTGATGAAAAATTCTATCTAAACGATCTCGTTCAGCCTTTTTAACGGAGCACAACATTCTATTAAATTCACAGAAACAAACCTGCCCTTCTCACTGCTAAGTGTGAAAAATTCTAGAAGACAAGACAAAGAGATCCAAAGATCTCAATATTCTGAACAGTTATTTGTTGGGCAGATGTTGTTCCATTCAACTCAGACACAGATTACATGGAAGTAAAATGCCAGGTAGAGAAGCATCACAAAGCAGGATATGCTAGACATGTGTTTGTTACTGGTTTGGACAGAAGAAGCAGGAAAATACAAACTCACCACTAGTGGTACTCGACGGTTGAGTTATATCTTTTGAGGATAAAACAATAAAAAACACACCACATAGTGAGAGAGAATAACAGCGTGTCAAATGAATGAGAAACAACATGATAAAACCAAAAATTGGGAATTGAGCACATCAATCAGATGTTCGTTTTCATGGACAGTAGGCATCCAGAAGACACAGAAAAAGTGAGTATTGAGGGTGATCAGAATAAATTAGCAAGTCCACTGGAAAAGTAGAAGTAAAAATGTAAACAGCCAAAGTCTAGAGACACATTTTTTCAAAATAAGCATAGAGAGAACTAATCGGATAGAGTAGTCACTGAGAAATACATGTTTGCTAGCTTCATATGGTTGTCAGCATATAAGATGGGAGAGGACATAATCCTACTTCTTCCACAAACAGCCACTGGAATTGTGGTAATGAACATATATCGGATTATGCGAATAAATTATTAAACCTACTTTCAGACAAGACAAAATTCTTCAAAACGCTCAGGGAGATAGTCATGGGAGGAGGGATAGAAAATCTCACAGAAATACAGAGAAAAATGAAAGAAAATTCGGTCGTGAATCCAGAGTTGCATGTTATCTCCCTGTTAACAAGCATCCGCTTAACTCAGTTAACATACTTAATAGGTGGTTAAATCAAATCAAATCCAACAAACAAGAAACTCCTGTTCGTACCAACTGACTTGTCACCAGCTCATGCATGAACCTGTTTTAACATTAGGAATTTAGATTCCTAATTTGAGAATTTAATGCATAATTATAGCTGCATAGCTGCTTTCGGTGAAATTGTTTTGATTTAAATTGCGTCACTGCGTTTTATGTTTGTTGATGAATACAACAATCTTATGTCTTGACTAATGAGCACTAAATGAAATTAAGCACTTCTTTAAAAATTGTAGTATCTTTCTCTAGCTTTCAGAAAAAGAGTAGGGTTTAGTATGGACGTACAAATCCAACTGTATCGTGGAAACAGAGCCCATGACATTTCCACAAGTAGGTGCTGGCTAGAATAGGAATGTGACCTCCACAAAGGTGCAGAAGACGGTCGCCATTATCTGACCTGTGGCCATTGTAGTCCTCACTGACTATCTACATGACTCTTCTCTGAGTCTGGATGCCTGACACTAACAATGAACTCTCCAGTGAGAACTACGAAATCAATCTTACGCGTCTGCATCAAGACATCACACACTTGTTATGACAGGCCACACGTAATTGCATCAGGGCTGCAATCCGTCTGTGTATAGACCTTCTCTCCTTCAATCATTCAGTCACATAACTTATAACAGACTGATTATGTGAATCGAAACGAGTGATGCAGATACACTTCAAGAGCTCCTCGCTACAAAGACATCTAATGCGACAGATTGCGATGTCAGAGAGTCGCAGGATAGCGCAATATGAGAGCTATAACTTTGGCGTACAAGACTCAACTGCAAAGATCTCAAAGGTAGACTATCAAGTATGACAAAGGATACGGCGGTTCCCATTACACCGCCAAATCGCCAAATATTTCTTTTCGTAATGAGATAGTTACACTTACCATAACTAACCTCCACCGGTTATTAAAACAATCACTATGGTGCTCAACGTGAGAGCTGTAACTATGGCGTACTTGACTCAACGGCAACCTATTCATTATAGGAGCAGCCCTCACTATGTATTTAGACGAATTCGTCCCCTGCCAATAGAAAATATCACAGATATTGTCATTTCATTTGTCTCATGAAGGAAGAACAAACCACAACATTCACAAGGCCATAAGCAACTTTCAACAATCAAGAAAGTGATTTCCATCTCAGTCTGTACTGACACTGACACGCTGAATTGTCCTGACAGCGGAAGCGATTTTCATTTATCTGAATAATTAACTACCAAGCAACTTATGTATCACATTACAAGCTATGTGCAGAGCTTTATCGAAGATATCCCCATACACTACACCACAATTGGAAATCTCGATCTTGTCCTCCCTAAAAAAAGACGGCTTTTACTCACCAACATTTATGGAAGAACAATTTAAATAACCTGCAGTCCATGTTTCATATTAATCACCGTAATATGATGCACCTCACAGACTAAAGATAGAAGTAGTTCCACTGAAAACTGTAATTAATGCTCTCGTGCTAGCTGCTTTGTTAAAGTGTGTGTATGATTATCGAATTTATTCTGCGTCATATATACTGACTGCAGAGCGCATTTAGCGCAATTCACTGCTTTTCGCTTGATCAGACACGATTGCTTTTGCAGCAATAATCTGTGAGTGATATATCAGATATTCTGTCTGTCTAATTTGTAGAAATATTGCATATTTGACACAGTATTCCAGCTTGTGTACCGCAGTGACCCAAAATCCCCTACTGATTAGCGACATCTCCCTGCACGTCCCACCATCCTGGGAACAATAATTAGAAACATTTATTTCGTGATACCCATTTGAAACAACGAACAGAGCTTAGTAAGGCAGGATTTAATGAATTCACCAATATTTCCGTGGAACGCTTAGGCTGAATACTCCACATGCAGGTATATACATAGATCATTGGAAGTACATTGGGAGATGTAAGACTGATTAGCCAATAAACAACATTTAATTAATCATGTGAAACGATGCGTGTGAATTCTTTACATGTCATGTTTAAATTGATAAGGGTAAGCGAGTATGAGAGATTGAAATTTGTCTAAAATGCATTACGCTTCGATTACATCACTCAGATTAGTCATTAGAGTAATAACTTTAATTTATCAAGAGTTGAAAACTAAGTAATATTAATAGGAATATTTATAACAATAATGGCAAGACGAGTTAAGATAACGTTACTGATAAAATATATTTTCAATTGAATCACGAATAATAATAAGAGATAGAATAAAATGTTAATAAGAATGATTTTAACACTTAAGGAGTAAAACGTATATTCAGAGTGATGAGCATTATCCTCTTTGCACAGAGACCTGGTTTATAAACTCTAAATGCCTCAGCAATTACAAGGATATTCCTGTTTCATTGTCCGCTTACAACAGTGAATGACTTGACAGCATCGATATCATGTCCACAGTCCACAAGATGCTTTGTTATTGAGCTTTGGGATCTTTGAATTCAGCTGTTTTCAACCCCATTGGCGTTTTGTGCGACCTACTTAGTTGCTTCCACTGACAATCTCAAATTGATATACTCAGTTCGAAGTGTCGAGGATTGGTGAATGGTCCTTCCAAGATTGCTGAAGCACTCGCTTAGTGATGTTAAGCATGATAAGTTCTCCTGATAGCTTCGTCGAGTCTTTCTTTGACTACTTCTTGTACATCATCTCCTTTGAATGGCAAACTGATATGGACAGATTTCTTCAGAACTGTGTGGATAGATTTGCAGGGGCTCGTTTGTCTAGAGTATTTATCAAAAGCAATTCTCAGGATATCAATCCTTAGATAAAATATCCTTCAGAGCTTTTTCCTCATGTTCGGTTGTACTGTCAGATCACAATTTTGTGCTCTAGTGAACAGTGTTCTGACTGGGTTCTTTTCATAGTGGATTGGACTGTCCTGTCCATGAAGACTTTCTAAATGTAGATCTTTCGATTGTGCCATCAGTTCTTTTTACCAGCGAAATGTCTTGGAATTTAATAGTACCATTTAGATCGCGTTCCGTTACGAAGCTGAGATTCAGATGGCATGATTTGAAATTTATCAACATGTCTTCAGTGAAACTCCAATCGAAATATCATAGCTATTATTCTATATTTTGTATGTGTTGTTAAGAAACACGGGCTTCTAGGCTTGTCAAGATTGAATCTGCAAAATGTGGTCCCAGTGTGCTTCCCTTTGCAAAACCATAAGCTTGACTGAGGAGACCCGCATTGAATTCGAATGGGACATTTATAGTTTGTGGAAGCCCTACAAATTAGAGAGTTTAAACCACGTTCATGCGTTCAAAAACAATTCGTCATCACACTAAACCCACCTTGGTAAACTTTGTTTTGATACCATAGCAGATCTACTATTACCTCTGTAACTTGGTTTAGTGATCTTCATTGTTATTTTAACCTTCAATATGTCCTTAAACTTAACCAAAATTTATTTGATCACCTCTTAACTATTTATTAATTTCATAAATATTCCTATGACAAGTCCGTGTGTGATCAGATTGTTCGAAATGTGTTGCGTAAATACCTTACAGGATTCAGACAAATTACGTCTTCTTACTGCTTTATCTAAATTCATAAAGGGAACTAATTGGTTTAAAGTATTTTATGTGCTTTGGTGCTGGCAGACAAAAGGAGAGTGGGCGTGTGCAGTGATCAATTACAGCCCTGAATCAATTACTGGTGGGCTGTCATAACAAGTGTGTGATGTCTTGATGCAGACGCGTCAGATTGATTTCGTAGTTCTCACTGGAGAGTTCAATGTTAGTGTCAGGCATCCAGACTCATAGAACAGTCATATGGTGGTCAGTGGGGACTACATGGTCACAGGTCAGATAATGGCGACCGTCTTCTGCACGTTTGTAGAGGTCACATTCCTATTCTAGCCAGCACCTACTTGTGGAACTGTCATGGGCTCTGTTTTCACGATACAGTCGCATTTGTTCATCAATACCAATATTTGGCGAGTCATCTCTCTTATAGAAACCACCGTATCCAGCGTTCTAAATAATGATCTACATTTGGAATCTTTGTAATCGAATTTTGATCATTTAATAATTCAATAGAGTTATTTATTTTATTTGCAAGTGAACACATGGAAAACATGTACTTACTTGTCGCAGTGGCTGCGCAGTCGTTATATCGATATACTCACGTTATTAATGTATTCATACACAAGTGATATTTTTTATTCCTTTACGTTGCCAGTAGAACATAGGGCTTCAAGCTAGAGGCTTGAATTTTCTGTAACAGTGGTGGCCTCATGCTTATCCTTTCCTCTTAACCAGTCTTACTACTGGTTTAGCGAGGTACAGGAGTGCGTTGGACGATTATCGAACCCCAGACCACATAAAGCGTGGTTGGCAAGCACTCTTCCGCTGAGCTATCGACGCACAAATGATGTGCAATTCTCATCTTATATATAGACAAGTTTTATAAACCTTTGAACCCTTTCTTTTTTTCGACTGCTTTTTTATAAATGAAATTAGTGTCTTCAATGGTCATTTCAATCATGTGAAGATACTCAACTACACCCAACTGTCCTTGCTGTTGATTCAAAACATTATTGGCTCTCTTCATCAATGTCTTTCTTCTTCCACCACGGATTTGATGGTATTGCATCAAGTTGTTATTGCTGCTAGAAACGCATAGGGGAGGAAGCTCGCAAATTGCCAAGGAGGGATGTAGTTTGGTACAAACTTCCAAGTGTATTAACGGTCCTGTCATTGTGCGTAACCTCTGAGAATGTATCCTTAATTCACAAAAATATGGGTTCAGTAGAGTCGAAGGGAAATTTTGTCAAAACGCTTGACACATACACTCCTGGTGTCCGAACAGACACATGGGATATGCGACCCCGCATGTGGTAGTAGCTGTAGCGGAGGTAAAATAAACACGTGCAAATTACTATGTCACTCAGATTTCAAGTGGTGGGCAGTTCGTATTGCACGGCTGACGATGTATTCTGACGTCTCAAAACAAGGTTTAAATAGAACTAAGGTGAAGGTTTGTCAGCACATGTTACACATTTCCTGTGGCATTTGAAACAAACGCACACGAAACATGGAGTAAATTGTGATGGTGACGAAATCGCAATTAATACGTGTGTACAAACTGTGACATTTCTTCGTCATAAATGATACAGAATATTCTCTTGTTTTCGGCTGCCGTTTTGAAAGACATGACAATGTGTGAATAAGGATTTATGTAGCAATGTATATGTAATAACGTCATCTTCAAGAATAAGATTTATGGATTTATTAAGTGGTTGCGTGTTGATGAAGAGTCCCAAACTTGGACTAAACGATTGTTCTCCAATGATTCTCTAACTGACGTCAGCTCATGACGGAATTCTCCAACCAATCAAACATAATGCCCTGCAAAACCAATACTTGAAAATTATTCTGCTGCTCACTATCGACAGTCACTACTCAGACAGTTAGCCTGGGGTTCAAGTGAGAAGCCTTGACAAGTAGGAGACAACAGGTTGAAAGCTGAGCAGTGGTTGATTACCTCATGTTTTAGGAGAAGTAAGAATCCATGGTCCAATGGATCGGGTCCCAGTGGCTAAATGATATACTAACTCGCCATGTAACCAAGAGGTCCTGATTTCGGACACTATAGTTGGGTGCGTACTCATTAGGAAACATACACCAAAACAAAACAGCCGTCAAGTAGTCCCTGCAGCTTTTCCAATGGTTGCCTGATTGATGACATCTCATTATGAAGTCCTCCAAAGGACTTTTGATGAGGCACGCAAAAATAATATTCACTTAGTTGTCAATGTATTCGCTCACTGGCTACGTCAAAGCGTTGAAAACTGGTAATTTATCCTTATTTTTCTTTGTTATATTTTTCCTAGATACTAGTGGATGCGCGAAGAAAATCAGGATGGCAGTTTAGAAAGGAAAAGATATCATCAAATACCTTAGCCAACACACGAAGCTTTGAAAGAACAAGAGCTAAATACCGAAACCACAATAAGGGATTCTGTAAAATTTCAAAATGTAGAACAAGGATTGTAAAAACATGAAATAGACGACGAAAACTGTGACTCAGTGCAACTGAATCTGTAGGGGAGTCACAAGCAGAGTAAAGACGATTGAAAGAATAAGAAACACAAATTTATTTTTATTTTTTTATTTTGATTTACAGCTTGATTCCACACCGTATTTTCAGTACAAGTATGGAATTTTCAGCATGGATATCGGTAGCCCAAATTCAGGCCGACCATAGATATCGGGTGTGCGCCGGCAGGGGATCTAACCCCGGACCATGTGCATGGTCGGCGAGAGTCCTAACCACTGTGCCACCGACGCCCACCGATGTGACGCCCATTTAAATTCGTCAAAATCTCGCATCTTATTGAATGCATTTAGCCTTGGCAGTCCTAAAAGAAGTAGTCTGTTTTGATTAGTATACCACAGACTAATTATCAAATCTGTCTGACGTGGTGCCAGTTACTCTCCTCATAGGAAATTATCCAGTCTCATTTGTGTCATGGATATCCCACTGCTTACAGTGTAAGTGCATGTCACTCAAAGCCGTGAAGTTGAGTAGCATTTCATTTCATATACAGTAAACAAAGATGTCGTACTAGTTTGACAGGAAACTCAATAATTACATGAACTCACGTTGGGGTGCAGCTAAATGGTGGTTATCAAAATTTTTTTCTGATTTATTTTTATCCCATATTCATCACATAATTCATCACCGTGCAGTTACTTCATAATTTTGATGATAATCAAGTCTGTTGTGAATATACCTGTCATTTGTTAGTAGAAATTCATAGGTGAGAATATGTAACGATAATGTATCTGAAAATTAGATTTCATGCATTTTGGCTTGTATTGCATGGCCGCCCTTCAAAACGACTTGAAAAGTCTTCTGTCTTAACTGCGTTACTAAATTTTCTATATAATCTGTCATCTCGTCATACTATGTCCGCTGTATCACCCTCGGAAGCCTCACTGGTTGTTTCTTTTTTGGGTTGCACTCGCTTTCGCTTTATGGTCTTCTCACTGAGTGCCCAATCCATCTCTATTCACTTCCAAATATTTGTCGAGCAATCTGATTTTGGTTAGTTCTTTCCCAGTATTTCTTGTTGATAATTCTCTCTGGTCATTTTTTCTGTATTATGGGGTGAAAGCAGTTGTTTGTGGACTTGACAGCAACCTGTTACACATGCTATACCTGATGCTCACTGCTAGTTTCTGACCCATGTAGCATAACCAACTGACTTCACATTTGTGTTGGAAATCCGAATCTTCTTCTTTATATTGAGCCAGTGGGGAAGATTTCCAAATTGATTTCAGGTCGACGAAGGTCTGTTTCGCCTTTGGATTCTGGCTTTGATATCATCACCACTTCCGCCTACAGTTAGGACGATGTATCCTAATCAAGTGAATGAAGTAACTTCTTTCAAATTTCTCCCGTTGATGGTGATCGGCGCTGTTTGCTGTCAATGGTGGTTGGTCATTTTCATCACCTCTGTCTTCTCTATCTTCAGCTGGAATCTGTTCCCTTTGTTGCTTTACTCTGCAGCCAGTTTGTTGGTCTTCACAGGTGAATCTTCGTGTCTGTGTGACACTGGATAAGTCACTCGGGAAATCCAGATCTCCTAGAGTCTTCGTTTCTGTGTGATGTGATCCTGTGTTCTCGCTCCTAAAGTGAGCTTTGCCGCATAATCCACTCCAACACAATTAGGAATATCTTCGTAATTATAGACAGTCTTCTCTTTCTCATGAATTCACTTGAAGGTGTTCACTGAGTTTTGTGTTGTGGATCATCTAATACCTGTCATTGTCATACAGCTCTTAAACGAGGTCGACAAAGACTTAAGCGTCACACGCCACAGTGTAGAAGCCATTTCGTAATTACTTCGTGGCCAACGTCGTCTGTCGAAGGCCTTCTCTAAGTCAATTAGGCTATTGACGTAGATGATTGACTGTCATTATATGCCTTGGACGACGACGATGCGTATAGCTGCTATTTGATCAGCACATGTTTCGGATGGAGGAGTTCTGCAATCAGTGCTTCTCTTATTCTCTCCAGGAGGACACAACTTAGTATCTCAATTCGCGTGGATAGAGTATTATTCCACACCAGTTCCTGCACAGGCAGGCGTAAGTCGCTCATTTTCGTAGCTTGACAAGGTGACCAGCCTTTCTTCCAATCTTGAGGCAACTTTTCTTCCTTCAAAACCTTTTGCAATAATGGCGTGAACATTTCGCTGCTGTCTTTGGCTCCGATTTCATTGCTTCAAGAACAGTGCTAACTGCCCTCACTGCTCTCCCAGAATCAAATTGCTTTATTATTCAAGATTTCTGCTTTCGTAGGAAGAGTAATGTCCACTGACAGTTCTGTGCCTGCTGTTGGTGATGGTGGTATTTCTGAACGAGTTGATGGTGATGGAAGATTCAAGCGTCCTTTGAAGTGATCAGCTCGTAGTTTTATTTTCCTCTAATCCTCAGTAATTATGTTCTCTCGACCAGATTTTGTAGGCGTCGTCCCTCTTGATTTCTTCCCCCACAGAGACCCGGTTATCTGATATAATATTCGTAGTCCTCGTTTACCTGCAGCCTGCTTGTTACGCTTCAGTTACAAGTGTTTCACCTAAATATCGTTCATCTGTCCTGGTAGTTCTGTTCATTTTATTTAGCCTCTCCTGCTGTTATCCGTCTTTGCGTCGTTTCATATTCTCTTTCACCGTCCTCCTCTCTTCTATCAGCGTTCAGGTGTCTGTTGAGAGCCATTGCTTGTCTAATCTTTTCTTTCACCCTGAAACGGTTGTACGCGTTTCCTTGAACACAAGACTAATAATAACAGCTTTATTAACAACAGTGATTCTGCCACGAGTTTGGAATTTTCAGCATGTAATGCAATACTGCATCTGATTTTCTCATTACAGAGGCAATAACAGGGCAGTGATATTAAGAATATTATTCATTAAAAAATTATATCAAGTGAAAATACTCATGACAGTGTGACATTGAGAACAAAACAGAATGCCGTCTACTCAGAGTTCTTCAGTGAGATGCTAATTTCCTGTCCCACACTTTTCTCATCACAAAATGTGTGCTAAATAAGTAATTGCGGAATTTCTGTACTGAGTAGTCCAGGCATACGGTCAACCATAGCTTCTTCTAGTACTACCTGAAGACATGGAAGGGTAGAGTTGTGTATGGAGAGAATGCTCAGAGTCTGACAGGATAATATTTGATGATTTCTTGCAGGAATCCAAATGTCTATCTACAACGGAGTTCGTTTGTCAACAACACCCTCAACTTATTACAGATTTAAGTGTCTGACGCAGTATAACAAAGCCTTTCTTAGGTGGTCTGGAAAGATTAAGAGGGAACAGTGAAGGAGTATAGGAAGAATACAAGAATCGGCAAACTGAGAATGTGGAGACAGAATGACATCAGATTGCCTTAACTTCCTCACATAGAAAGTCGGACGAAATATCTTTCTGGAAACAAACATGTTACGGGAATACCAGAAATGATCAGAGGAAATACTCAGTCCAAGATATTTAACACTTGATTCGATTTTAACTTCAGTGCCATCTATGATAGTGGAACCCTGCGAACTAATCAAATGACGTAAGTCGCACTCCCATCTGAAAGTGAAACTAAGCACCGAACAATTGTAGTCATTGAGCTTAAGACCATCTGAAGAGGACCATTGACTTATTCAGATGAAAAGCTGTTCATTTTGGAACAGTGCTACTGAGAAGAAATGACCGGCATAGCACAGGCCAGATCATCGGCATACTTCACAAAATGTGCTTCCTCAGAATAGGAAAAGTCGTGTAAGAAGAGGGAAAACAGAAAAGGTGAAGGAATAGCTGCCTGAGGAAATCGAAGTGAAGCAGTGGATGACTTCCCACAGTAGACAGTGTACTGCTTCCTAACATAGATTATGGAATAAAACCAATTGGTGATCCAGCACTTTGGTTGAGATGCAGCAGTCTTGTTCCACAGAAGATACTTAGGTACAGAGTTGATGGCAGTTTTCAATACAGGAAGGTGCACTGAACATATCTGACACCTGTTTATACTAGAGACAATATTATGATATAAGAGGATAGTCGTATCTCAAGTACACCTACTATATCTATAGGCAAATTGATTAGAGTTGTTGAAAGCCTTCAATGAAGGTTCAGAGTTAATTAAAAGCAGTCTTTCCATTATTTTTAAAAAAGAGGAAGTAATGGCAATGAGTTTGAACTTAACAATTGGTCCACTTGATGATTTAGACAAAGGAACAATTTTAATGTTCTTCCAAGTGGCAGGCACAGTGCTACCTGAAAATGATTCAGTGAAAGTACCAGTGAGGGGATGACATAAGACGTCAGCAAATTCACTGTGAATAGTAGGTAATACACTATCTGCACCAAGGGACTGGGTAGTTTTCGGGGATTTGAGACACTTGAAGACATCGTCTCAGTTAAATCCAGTGAAGTAGTCATTATTTACACTTGCAGTATTTGCGATCAGCTGGATGACATATGAATGACTTATTAAGAGTACCGGCTTCAACTGAAGAAGGAACATCATTTATTTGCTTGGCCCAGGTGACTTCCTGAAATAGCTTCCACATATTTGATGAGGTTTTGAATGATAAGAACATTTGCTTATAGGTCGTAATTAAACTCTGTATTTCTGATTTGATTCAGATGTTCAGTCTCTTAACACCAGGAATGTCTTTCAATGTGTGAAATTTCCTTTTTCTCGGCAAAGCTTTTCGAACTGAGAGGAGAAGAAGCGATCCACTATCAACGAGAGTTTCTCTTTTTGCCAGCAAACATCAATACAGAATTTGAGATAAGAAGTTGCGTTTGTGATTGTGTCATCCAGAACTTGTTCAGTGAACAAGTCCCAATTTGCATCATGTATTAAGTTTCCCAGACTCTGTATTTTGTCATAGGAGTAACATCTAATTGTGTTTTATTGATAAGGCTCAAAACAGTCATTTCATGCAGCTCACGACATACTTCAGACAAATTCTTACTATACCATGGTCTTAGTTGAGTAGTAAAGCTATTTTTCGAGCTTCATATGTGTCTAAGTCATTTGTAAAAACAATAGATCAAGGGTGTTCTCTAGTCATATTGAGAAGTTGGCGATATTTTCATGACCAAATGATGCAAACAAACCGTAGTGACAATAATTCAATTCGTAAGTAACTATTGACAAGGAATATTTAGAGGAGGCGGCAGCAAACGAAGTGAAGTCTATTTTTGATTGCACACTAGTCAGTAACTAGTGTAATGTGTCTAGTCCTATCTTCGGTGCAGACTGAATTCTATCAGTCATGTCTGCAATGTGGCCACCATGCTAGGTGGCTTCAGCTAATTTAGTGAGGGTTACAATTCGTTCTGGTTCTGAGAGACTACGCACAGGTGTAATGTTAATGCTTCAAACCTAGAGGTTTTTATATTTAAAAGGAGTTTTGGTCGACATTTAACAGTGAAGCAGTCAACTTTGTCTCGAGAGAATGTATAACATGCATTATTTCAAATACACCATTGATAATCGATGAATGCTGCAAAGCTACCATCTGTCTATTTTAGAGCTCCTTCCATCTTATCTGAATTATTTGAAACCTTTTAGACAGACTAAATTATCATCATATAGGCCATGGAGACAGGTTTCTTGAAGTGTAACAATACCACCATTGTGATACACATTTAGGACACGAGGGGTTGCAGAGAAATCATTTTTAACTGGAACAGTCATTTGATGTATTGAAATACTTTTCAACGCATCCTGCCACCCAGAATAGTGCTATTTGGATTTTATAAAAATTTGCGATCCCGTAGGTTTCAAGCATTTCGAAATTTTGCCAGTGTAAGCAACACTATTGGAGATCGTGATTTCAATGCATTCATATGTTAAAACGAATTGGATACGAGAAATTAGATGCAAACTTGTGATGGGTGGATTTCGGTAGCCCAAGATATAAGCGGGCCACCAGCAGCAACTTCAGAAAGCTTGAATTTTATTGCACGCAGGTCTCTTCAGTGGTTACACTTAGTGTCTACGAATTCGCTGCGATAGCTGTAGTAATATTATCTCATCTTTCCATTTATGACTGTGAAACTTGTATTGTGGTCTGTCTCCGTTTGCGCTAAAGCTTTTCATCCGAATACATAGGGTTACTTCAACAAGATGATGCTCTCAGACCAAAATGCTGCATTTCTCAATTTTATATCCATCGGGCTGCGTCTCCACTTTCGAGAGCACCACCAAGATGAAGTTTGTATGGATTTTCTTGTGTGCGTCAGGTGATTTTCATGTTCCTTTATGTATATCGTTGTGTTTGTATAAGCCACCCCAACCCACCACATCTGCGAAGACGGACAATTCTGTGAAGAATTCCGCACTATCAATCATTTAGTCGAACGAAAGCCTCTCCACGCACGATGTACTCCCTTTACGCATTTTCCGCCAACAGTTCAGCAATCATATCACCTGTTATAACTTTTATGCTTCCATTTAGGACACTGTTCATTATTGTTTGAAGTTTTGCGTGGAATTTTCCCTTCTTATACTGTTCTTAGTTGTTTGTAGTTGCAAAGCATTGGATAAATGTAACTTCCCCAATTTTGAGTTGTATCTTGCTGGAGGAGACTGGCTTCGACTGCATGAGAGCGTCGGCTGCTTTCACTGACATAATGATAGCCAACCATTTTGTGTGCCCATAGTTGTCGTCGTGGCGATCTGAGTAAATAACTGATTGAAAGTGTGCAGAGTCCAAGTCCCCTTATCCGCCCCCACAGAAAACTAAAATTTCCTTGCAATATGTTCGAATTTTATTGACAACATGAGCAGCCTTTCCAGCTTCGTACAAGGCAAAATCATTCAACACTTCATTTCTCGTCCTGCCTTCATCAGAAGCAGACACATAATATGAATTCAATGACGAAGGCTAATCATAGACCACGTCATTTCATTTTTTCAAATATGGACAAAGTCCGTGGAATATATTATGTATCTGATATGTGTTCCAGTCAAGTCTCCAAAAGGGGGTATTGATTAAACCAAAACTGTGTGGGGGAAGAGCGACTTTCACTGAGAGAGCAGAGATCGACCAAGAAAAAACGGGAATTGAGATGTAAAACGTTGCATATATTACTGCTGTTAAAGGTTCCCCTCTGATAAAAAAAAGACAATTGATCCCACCAATGAGTTTGTTATGGACAACCGTCTACGCCACCTCAATATGCATGTAAAATAATGGGGATTCTGTGAGATGTAGATTCCAGTTATGAAATAGGAAGTGGAGTTAGAGACGCCTCAAATAGTCCTATATGAAAACTAAAATATAACAAGTGTGGGCAAATAAATTGTTTCGCCTTTCATTGGCTCTCACATTATTAGGATTTCATCATCTTTGCATTGCAAAAGTAATAGATGTTGCAGCGATAAATAATTCCCCAAAATTATCAGTCACATCATTCATCACTGAATATTGTATTCTCATACAAACTGTTTAACCAAAATTGATAAACTGAAGGCTGAAAGATAGAATATACACCATTTGGTACTCCATCGAGTCAGGAACGTTCCTTCGTCTGCAGTGAAATCCGTCGGCCTGATCACGTTTGGACTTCTGGACTCAGAGCAAAATGACTGTCAACAGGCATTCAGTCAGTAAATGTAGGCCGAGCTCCAGGGCTCATCGCGATAGAAACATCAAATGTGATGGCAACAGTATATGAGAGTTACAGCCGATTGACAGAAGTCAATATGGAGATGGAGGATTTTAGATGTGACGCCCATTTCACTTTGTCGAAAACTCGCATGTTATTGAATGCATTGAGCCTTGGCAGTCCTAAAAGAAGTAGTCTGTTTTGATTAGTATACCACAGACTAATTATCAAATCTGTCTGACGTGGTGCCAGTTACTCTCCTCATAGGAAATTATCCAGTCTCATTTGTGTCATGGATATCCCACTGCTTACAGTGTAAGTGCATGTCACTCAAAGCCGCGAAGTTGAGTAGCATTTCATTTCATTTACAGTCAACAAAGATGTCGTACTAGTTTGACAGGAAACTCAATAATTACATGAACTCACGTTGAGGTGCAGCTAAATGGTGGTTATCAAAAATATAACATTTGATATTCATCTCAAATTCATCATATCGAACATACTCCTTCACTGCAATAATTTCAGCGAAAAATAGTTTAATTTGTTGTTGTCAGTGAAAAGATCCATACTCGAGGCATTGAGGTCTGTTGTTGTGAGGTCTGGACTGCATAATATCCGTTTTCCTGTGAACTCATACAATTTCTGAAGTAGAAAGAAAACTTTGACAAGGCGAAATGAGACCGACATAGTTGTGTGTGGTGAATTCTGCTGACATATCTTCGGAACAGCTCTTCAACAAATTGCTACGTTTCGTGCCGGATACTCAGCGACCTTGACAAGTGAGTGCAAGGCGTCACAGTCAGTACAGACTGAGGAGGAAGAGGCAGACATCGTTTCATTTGTCAACTACAAAGTATTCATAGAAGTGTGATTGGTGGGCCGGGGACTTGTTCCGCATTGTGATTTGACAGAAAGTGTGCTGTTTCGTAGTGACAATGAACGAATTCGTGAGGTCAGATAGATGCTATTGATAACAGGTTCGAAATATAGAATGTGCGTCATAGTGTGAGCTCTTACACTGCACTACCTATTCATTTTTCAGATAACAAGATCAGGATAGACTACGTTGATGTCATAGTGAGATCATGCGTGCAACAACTTTACTTGGAAAACGTCATTCAAACGCCCATATTCATCGCTATTGAATCGCTTCAAACTACTTAGCTGCTAACGAGGGCTTTCGATGAAAATGTCGAGAATCACTGCATACACAAACGAGGTCGAATCAATTGCAGTTAAACACACGGGGATCATGAACTCACCTGGCGCAGGCTCTGGAAAAATGATTAAGACGAACAAGAAGAAGATTAGTAGTGCGTGCATTATTTCACCTTATAGATCCCAGCATTCCACAGCTCACAATGAAGCATTGTGTCAAAATTATTCACAGAAATTTAAACAGCACTCGACAAAGATGTCACACTACATTCAGTAGAAATGCAAGCAATGCTTGAACTCACACTCTCTTGTGTGAAGGAGAGTTAATGGAATTATAGGATGAAAAGTAGTCGGCTCAATTGATGCAATGATGTCGCGGCTTATAGTGAAATGACTGATGGGGAGTGGTTGAGGATAGATGAAGTTGTGAATACTCATGTCAACTAATCGGCTGTCTAATTTCGTCATAACCAGTCATGAAGGCGCTGTCTGCTGTCAACACACGAGGATGGTTGTAAGCGTCAATTGACATGATGATGTTAGAATTTGGGTGAGATAAGAGAAATTCTTGGGGCATTGCAGAGCTTGTTGTTTGACACTGCACCATCTGATTTTCACAGTGTCTTACAACTTTGGAAGAACACCAGAGATGAGTGAAAATTGGAAGATGAGATATGTCATTGATAGTCAGATTTACTCTCCGAATGGACACCATTGACAAAGTCATATGAGAGCGATTCTGAATATCTTTCGAGTTTATGAGCTTACGCCAGGCAAACACTCGGCTAAATTATGAGTACGCAACACAACCACACACACACACACACTGAAATCTGATGCAGTCTACAACAAGTGGCTGTCAACGAATATGATGAAGCACACACAGATAATTAACCACAGAACCATCCATTTCTGAAGAAGTCAATTTCCACTGATAACGATCATTCCATGGATTCAAGATAATTGCCGTTACCAGGCTATGGACGATTATCTTTGCTATGTCTATATGCTTCTCAATGGATGTGAAGTGTGACAAGATATGTATTCACATTGTTGAACAGGACTTGGAGTTGGAGATGTTTTACTTACTACAAAGTGAGTAGATTACACAGCACACTGCAATGTAATAACACTGTGTCACACTTCATCGGATATTAAATACATAACATTTCATCTTCCTACTCTATTGGTATGATATCAACCTCCACTTTACATGTACTATTCATGAATGAAAATATCCTTATCTAAATTCGATGATGCCCAATTTTTGATGGTTTTTCTGCTTATTACTCGTCGTTGTGTAGGCTTATACTATTTTTCCAGGAGTAAGCAAATGGTGACAAGAAAAGAAGACACTGACATAGTTGTGTGTGGTGAATTCTGCTGATATATCTTCGGAACATCTCTTCAACACATTGTCTCGTTTCGTGCCTACATTTTTTGGCCAACGGCGACTCAGTTTCACCTTACACTGCGACCTTGACATAAGAGTGCAAGGCATCATGGTCATTAGAGACTGAGGACGAAGGGGCAGACATCGTTTAATTTGTCAAAAACAAATTATTCCTGCAAATGTGATTGGTGTGCTGGGGACTTGTTCCGCATTGGATTTGACAGAAGTGTCATGTTTCGTAGTGACATGGAACAAGTTCGTGAGGTCACGTTCATGCCATCGCGGTTGGATTGACAGTACGAATTGTGTGCCATTGCTGTAGCTTTCACATAATGATCCACATCAGTCTTCGTGACAAGCAGTGCAAAATTGTTCTGAGTAATAATCGGCTGACAACTTTCAAGTGACATCCGGCGTCAAACTTAACCGTCCGGAAGAACCACCTACTCGAATCATATAAATAATAGTCTGCAACTTGTACGAAACGCACCGGATTACCTGGCATAAATAATAATTTTCTCTTTGGAATCTTTGGAAACAGTGAGGACGAGATTAGGTGATCATTCGATGAATGACTGTATGAGCAATGGAAGTCGAGTGAATTGCAAATAAACGTGGCTGCACAATTGTTAATATTTATATGAGAAAATGATTGTTGCATGCATTTTCAAGTGATGACCAATTCGAATGTTATATCAGGCTAGTTTTCCCGCGATATTACATTACGGCGACATTTGTATTTCACACTTACCGCCGGCCCCACTTATGACCTTGGAACCCAATCAGTTGTCTACCATTTTAATTATCAATGTAAATATTGTGTAATATGCTAATTTGAAGCATATTCACGCAACTGCTCAAAACTGATTCCGTTGCTAATAAGAGGTAATAAAAGCTCTGTAAGTCAAGTGTCTGTCTTCTTGTCTTGCGATTTCACTGGTATCCTATAATGTTGATGTTGTTCCTACTAAAAGACAGGAGAGGAAGCTCTCTGTACGACAAGGTAGGAAGTAGGTTAGTGCAAACCAACAAGTATATCTTAACGGCCCAATCATTTTGTCGAAGAGCTGAGGGTGTACCTTTACGTCACAAACCTTGGTCAATTAGAGTTGAAGCGAATGTTTGTCAGCATATGTTACAGATTTATTGCTGGATTCCGAACATACACACGGGATATGCATTAACTCATATGTGGAAGGCGCTGTAGTCGAAGAAAAATAAATATGTGAAAATTATTGTATCATTGGCATTCCAAGTTGTGAGCAGTTCGTCTTACACAATTGACTACGAATTCTGACGTCACGAAACATTGGTTAGATAGTGTTGAAGAGAAGGCATTTTAGACATTCGCCTCTCGCATCCGAACAGATACATAGGATATGAGACCCCACATGTAGTGGTAGCTATAGTGGAGGTAAAACAAACACGTGCAAATTACTATGTTACTCAGATTTCAAGTGATGGGCAGTTGGTATTGCACGGCTGACGATGTATTCTGACGTCTCAAAACAAGGTTTAAATAGAACTAAGGTGAAGGTTTGTCAGCACATGTTGCACATTTCCTGTGGCATTTGAAACAAACACACACGAAATCGCAATTAATGCCTGTGTACAAACTGTGACATTTCTTCGTCATAAATGATACAAAATAGTCATTCTTATTCGGACGCAATTTATAGAGTCAAATCATATTCTACTCTTAGAGTTGGCACCACAGATTTGAATGAGGATTTATGTAACAGTGCACATGTAATCATATTATCTTCCTAAATAAGATTTCATGGAAGTTGACGATTTCTGATGAGAAAGGAGATAATTGTATGCGCATAGTGGTAAAAACATTCCATCACGGGTTACGAATAAATGAAGAAAACTGTTTAATCTTTTTTTTCTTTCGTTGTGTGTTCTTCAGATATACGTGGACATGCGCAAATACGGAATCGGATGCACAATTAAGAAATGAACAGATATCATTATAAGAGAAGAAGTGAACAACTGACGTATTATCCAATCCGTTGGACATGAAGACAGTTGTAAAAACAGCAAGCATTTATTGTATCTGAGCTGTGTGCTAGATATATCACTGCTTACAGTGTACGTACATGTCACTCAGAGGCGTGAAGTTCAGTAGGATTTCATTTCTGATAGAGTCAAAAAAGATGTCGTACTAGTTTACGTGAACAACATGAACTCACGTTTGGGTTTGGCTGAATCGTGATTACCACAAATAAAACAGTTTGATATTTATTTCACATTCATCACATTAAACATCATCATGCATTCATTTGACAGTTTTAAAGACGATCAAGTCTGTTATGAATAACCATGTCACCTTTTATGTGGATAATTTTTAAACGTGGACTTTAGCTGCAGATGCATAAAGCGTTTTATCAATATATATCATTAGTGTATTTTTTAAGAAATATTTTTACACAATCATCTCATTATATTGGATTTTATTCGCATGCTTGATATGTTATTGAACTTGCTAAACAGTCTTCTACAGATATTTTGAAAACGGCTATCATTACACCTTTCGGACTTTATGAATTTCTCCGTATGCCATTTGGTCTCCGGAATGCAGCAAAAACACTCCAACGATTCACTGATGGAGTATTTCGTGATCTCGACTTTGTAAACGCATACGTAGACGACTGCCTCACTGCCAGTTCAGACAAGGAAACTCACCTTAGGCACTTGAACTTGGCATTCGAAAAGTTACGCTTACATGGTGTAACCATTAATATTCAAAAGTGTCAGATGGGCGTTGACTCACTCGACTTGCTGGGCCAAACCATTGACTGCAAGGGTATTCGTCCATTGGCTAGTCAATTCAGGCGATACTGACCTTACCAAAGCCGCAGACAGTGAAAAGTCTGCACACTTTTAACGGATTCGTAGGTCATTACCAATGGTTTATTCCCAAATGAGGGAATAAAAAGCCTATCGAACATGACACGTCTATTCGAAATACTTTTACTCAGGTAAAAAAGCTGTTGTGAATGCCACACTTCTAATGTAACGGGATCCAACGTCATCGTTAAGTATCTCGGTTGATGCATCAGACACTGCAATCAGTGCATTTCTGCAACAACTAGTCAGCAGAGAGTGGCGACCATTAGCTGTTTTCTTGAGGCGCATACAATTAGCAGAAACAAAGTGAAGCACTTTCGGCGGAGAACGTCTTGCTTTATACTGTTCTTTACGTCATTTCCGACATTCAGTGGAGGGTTGTGAATAAATAAGTGAAGTGTGAGGAGCAACACGAAGTTGCTTAGCATACAAATGACTTATTATCAAATCCGATGGATATGAAGTCTTAATAAGGCATTAAGAAAACAAATTTCGCGAGATAATATCGTCATTTCGTAGTTTCTTTACAACCGCCGTACAACTAACATGGTTAACAATAATAAAATAAAGTTCATGACAATTACTCAGTTAAATAAAAACAAAAGTACATACTAATGACCCATCATATTTAGATAGGTCAAGTAGTCCAGGGTAGGCGAAGATTGAAGTCTATTGATTTTTGTACACACAGTTTAGGCTGTATGTGATTAATCCAAAGTGCTTCCATCACCTTCAATAACCTTGAATTAGAGTTATGTGAAATAATTGTAAAACAGTCATTAATATTGATTTTGTGACCTAACATTAATAAGTGTTTTGCAATGGATGACGCTGGAATTCTATTCAGATTACTGGCATTGGTATTTTCAATATGATTTAGTAGCCATTTTAGAACATGTTCTTTCCGACGACATTGGAACATTCTGTTGGTTCTATCTATATAGGTGTCACCGCAGCTGCAGTTGAACTTGTAGATACAGTTTGAAGTAGAGTCCACAGAATTTCGTCCTTTAATCGTAGGTACAGGGATCGAAAATGTTCTGCACGTGAGAAAAAGAGATGCGGCGTAGAATGTGCGTTTGATGGCTGACCGAAGTCTTTGAGCTGTCAACTGCATAATCTGGTCATCCTTGAATGGTAGGTTAGTAAAGATAGCTTTATTTAGTACAGAAGCTGTCTTTTCGAGATGTGGTTTTAGTTTACTGTGACAAGTGATAGTTTTCCGGATACACATTAGCTAATAAAACTGAATGTATATGTCGAAACTCATCCATCACTGTCTCACTCCTGCATATTTTTCGGGCCCTTGAGAACAAACATTTCACTAGGGAACGTTTATACTGGATAGGAACAAAACTGGTAAAATGAAGATATTGTCCACTCCATGTCTGAAGTCATTTGTAAAAATTTGTAAAAAGCATTTATTATAACTGACTTGTGTGCTGGAAACATCACTGCTTATATTAATGATATATCACAAAATACTCGCCATTCACGTCCATTTTACATTTATATCTAAATGATGATCCTGACATACACATCAGGATGTTGTGCAGTTATAATCACACTGATACGCTCAGTGACTAACTCAGTGAATCTACTCCATTTTTAATAGCCTCATAACACACTTTAATAAATAAGATTTTCTAACTCGTAATCGTTCAATTTGTTGACAGGATGATTCGATGAACATATTAAGGATCACTGCATGCAAAGCGAAGTCGATTCAATTGCAGTCAAACACAAAGAGAACATGAACTCACTTGGCGGATTCTCTGTTACATAATGATTATGAATGCAACAAATAATCAATAATGGGTTAATTTCCCGGTGTAGTATTCCACTGCTTTCAACAGGCCCATTTCTCACTTTATTGTGAGGCGTGAGAAGGGACAGAAATTAGCACCTGATAAAGTAGGTGAGTCATAGAGCTGCAACCCTTTTGGGTGATTGAAAAATGAGTTGGATCGGGTATCATCCTCAGTAACGTGAGCTCGTCACATTTGTGGAATGTGAACAGAATTTGAATAAGATCGGGAAAGTGTGAAGTCACATACCTCTGACAGCGAAGCGATTTCACGAGGCGAGACTCACAATTGAGAAAAGCGAGTTAAGACAATCACAGTAATGATTATTTATTTGCTTGATTGTTTCAACCGTCGGCAGGAAATTTCGATGAAAAATGCGAGGATCACTGCATCCACCTACATCATTCCTGACCGATGTTAATCTTTGTTCCGGTCAATTACTCCTTATCATTGTAAAAACGTATGTTCAGATCTTGAATTTAATTCATATATTTTGTTACTGTTCAGGTTGTAACCAGTTGAGAAACATCCACGAAATAATAAAAATTGAACTCAGATTATTATCCACGAACATTTGACATTCTTGCTTTATTCAAAGTCGAATAAATTGCAAATAAAGAGAAGGAGACTTTCAACTCACTCGGTGGATTCTCTGGAAAAGAAGAGGGACTAAAATGAAAAGATGATTCTTCTATAAAATGTTTTCAAATAATGCTCCTTTAGATTCCACTGTATCCAATGAATGATTGCACCACAATAAGTGGTCAGATAATTCCATATTAATTTGTTTATTAGATATATCACACAGTGAAACAGTATTATTTACTTACTACCAAAGTGCCCAAGGATTACACATATATTCATAAGTCGTCAGGTAGGTTGACGACGTTTTTCACAGAGCAGCGACAACGATGTCACATTGCTTTCAAAACAAATGCGTGGATTGCATCAAACTCGCATGCTCTCGTGGTCAAACGAATGTTAGCGTGAATATGAGAGAGAAAATGATCGATTCTTTTGAAGCACTGAAGTGATGCTATACCGTGGAATGACTGGTGGGAGTTAGGTGAGGACAAATAAAATTGTGGAAACTCACGTTATCTTATCCGATGTCCGATTTCGTGATACCCGATCATGAAGGCATATTGCGTTGCGAGCACATGAGATCTGTTATATGATTCGATTTTCAATATGATCTAGGGATTTGGTTAAGATAAGAACAATGGCCTATGTATGACAGAGCTTGTTGTTTGACACTGCACCAGCCTCTAATCTCAGTTTTACCCAACACTGGATGACTACTAGTTCAGTCAGCGAAGAGAAACTGCTGATGGAATGATTTTTTCTCTCTGAATCAATAATAGTGATATACATATTTGGTGGTGATAATGAATATACTTGAAGATTATGGGTTTATGATTAACTGGTACGACACATTACATACATGCACTGAAATCTGAAGAAGGCGTCAACAAGGTACTTTTAAAGCAATGGATGGACCACGCAGAGATCATTTCGAGACGAACGTTCTTATCTGAAAATGCCAAAAGCGTTTGACAAAGATGATATCACAGATGCCACTCATGGAATGATTTGATGTAATGCATGAACATCTACGCGAGTTTGATAAAATTTAGGTTCAATTTATGAATGAGTGGATTGAGAGACGTTTGTAATAGTCCTAAGTGAGTAGTTAACTGCTCCGAGTGTGGGATAAATACAACGTTTCACCTTTCATCAGATCTGATATTAATGTGATTTCCTCCTTCTCCGTCGCCTCCCTTTCACCCTAAATCCGTTTCTGTGTGAAACAGTTCGTTTGACTTCTTTGTCGAAAAGCCTGGTTTAAACAGGGCTGAAATGAATATCAAGTAGCACCTGTTAAAAATATCTTTTTATATTCGGAGCGAATGGAAATTAAACATGAAATGATTTGTAATTGTGTCTAAATCGCAATCAGTGCTTGAATACTTATTGTGATATTCATTTGTCAAGTATTGGTTCTGTAGGGATTTTATTTGATTAGCTGGAGGATTTCAGCCTACATCAGTAAGATGGAAGGCGTGAACAGTAGGGTACAGCAGGTTGAAGGTTAAGAAGTAACTCATCAAAGAAGACATTGCGAAGTGGTTGATCTGCATCATGATTTGGGAGAAGTTAAAATTAACGAGCCATTGGATCGAGTCCCAGTAGCTCAATGTCTAACAGCTCGCCATGTAACCAGAATGTCCTGGGTTTGGACTCGGTGGGTGTGCACTGATGAAGAGTCACAGAACAGAACGAAACAGCTGTATAGTACTCCCGGATTTCACAATGGTTCATTTGTTACATTTATTTGTCTCAAATGAAATAAAATTTTTCATGTATTTGCGTGGTCTTCTTAAGACACATGAAAATATGTTTTCAATGAACTGTGCAGTTTTATTGAAAACTTTTTCAGCTGTACATATGTTTTTAATAATAATAATAATTTGCTTTATTCAAAAACAGTATATGTGATACAGAATGGAATTCTCAGCATTTTTACTACAGTATTGCATCCAGTTAGTACATTATCAATAAATAGAATTCTGCATAGATTAAGGAAAGCTCAGTTCATTATTACAACAACACATTGGCATGTCGGTAGCAAAGGTAAAGCTAAACAGTGTTTGTAGGTGTTAGAAAAGTGGGAGCTGACATATTAACTGACGTAAGCGAGAGAAAGAAGCAAAGCAGCACATAACGGAAAAAAAGAGATGGAGAGAAAAGGAAAAGAAAGAAAGAAAATGTTGTACCTATAATTGATGTGAGTTGGAAAGACGAGATCCAGTTGTACTACTGACTATTCAATGAATTATAGGTATCACGCCAAATGCTTTCTTTATCACACAGAACACGTGCTAAGTAGGGTATGATTGAGTTTTTGTACTTGCTGGTGCGAGCATATAGTTTTCTATATAGGCTTCTGGTTTTACCTGATGAGATGCAAGGGGAGAGTTGTGAGTGAAGAGGGTGATGTGAGTTAGAATAAATGGATTTGGCCAATTTTTCACATGAGTCCATGTGCCTGTCAACCAGAATATTAACAAGCTGGTTAAATGGCACGTTCCTTATCCTGCTGACAACCTTTAACACCCTACGTAATAAGGTATAGTGTTTCTTCAGTAGCCCGGGAAAAACTAAGGGAGAACAATAGAGAATAATAGGCAGAATGCGAGAGTTAACAAATTGTAGGAGTAAGGGTTGGGTTATACCAGAATGTCTTAACTTCTTGATGTAGAAGGTAAGGAGGAATATTTTCTTAGAAATCGCCAAGATATGATACGACCAGGAGAGATCAGCAGATAGAATGACGCCTAGGTATTTAATTTCCGATTTGGTTTCTATTTCAGTGCCGTCTATGTTGCATACCTCGTGAGAGCCAACCAGTTTGATTAGGTCGAGAAACGTGCAGTGGACGTATTTGGCACCTTTATCTAATGATGAGACGATGTTGTTGTGTAAGACAGCTGCAGCGTCTAAAGTACTCCTACCCAGTCAATAGGCAAATTGTTTGAGGTCTTCGAAGTTTTTAAAGGAAGGTTTAAGTTTAAGAAGTATTAGTTTTACCATAAGCTTTAGAAAGTGGGAAGTGATGTCGGTGGGTCTGAACTTTACATTCTTGCCGTTTCCAGGTTTAGGGACAGGGACAATTTTAATGTCTTTCCATGCAACAGGTACGACATTTTTGGAGAAAGAAGCATTTAGGATGTCGGTTAGTGGAGAACACAACGCATCTGCACATTGTTTTAGAACATATGCAGGTATACCATCAGGGCCAAGGCTACGTGAGGGCTTGAGCGTTTTAAGACATTTTAGAAACATCGAGAGTATTAAAGTCATGAAAGTTTTCAGCTACGTGATAGGTAACATTAGAAGTAGTTAAATAATAATAATTTAATTTATTCCAAAAACAGTACTTATGATACAGAATGGAATTCTCAGCATTTGTCATAATATTGCATCTGATTTACTCAAAGTGTATATAAAATTAAAAATTAAAACAAAAATTAATCGGAGGAATTTGTCCACATTTACGACATAATTATTAGATATAATAATAATAAATACTAATAACAGTGAGTTTGTTTCAAACGGTACTGTCGATTCAGTTTGGAAACTTTAGCATGTTATGGATAATTGGGTCTAATGTTCTGTTCATATGGAATAGTGAGGAGAAATACAAAATTAGCAGTCATAATACAGCTCAAAATTATGTCCACACTTATGAAAAATAAAATAAACAAAACGAAAAAATTGAGAGGATTATAAATATAAGAAATACAATAACAATAAAGTATGATGCTTTAAGGTTGAAGGAAATGGTTTATTTAGTAGTGCAAAGAAGGTTAGTTGGTTCATGTCTGACACTATTTTCATCACATAAAGTACGTGCCAAATATGGTATAGTGGAACTTTTATACTTTGACGTACGTGCATAAAGTCTTCTGAAAAGACTTCTTGTTTTACCTGAGGAGACACAAGGTTGGAGCTGCTGGTAGAGTGGGTGCTCAGAGTCTGACAAAATTCCTCTAGCGAATCTGTTGCATGACATTAAATGCCTATCGGTGACAGTGCCAACGATATGGCCCAATAGGATACCACTCGTCCTACTGACAGTCTTCAGAGTTCTACCAAGTATGACATAGTCCTTTTTTAGCAATCCAGGAAAGAATAATGGTGAACAGTAGAGAAGAATAGGTAAAATACACGAGTTGATAAACTGTAAGAGGAGTGGTTGAGTTATGCCCGAATGCCTTTACTTTTTAATGAAAAAAGTCAAACGAAATATTCTCTTAGAAATCGCTCAGACATGAGAAGACCAAGATAGGCCAGAAGGGAGAACTAATCCAAGATACTTAACTTCAGACTTGCTTTCTATATCAGTATCATCAATTTTGCAAGGGTCATAGGAACCAACGGCTTCATTTAACTTTCGTTTACATCGGAAACTGATATTAACAGTCTGACATTTGGAAGGATTGAAGGCCGTTAGGCGAAGACCATTTGCTAATTTCTGATAGAAAGTTGTTAATCTTGATGCAGTCAAGTTGAGAGTTAACAGACATTGAAATAGTTACATCATCGGCATACTTAACAAAGTTCATTTCATTGGAGTGAGGCAAGTCATGCAAGCAGAAAGAAAACAGAGAAGGAGAAAGGACAGCGCCTTGAGGGACACCAGCCTCAGTAAGCAATGAAGTGGACGACTTTCCCTGACATACAGTGTACTGCTTTCTTCCTGAGAAATAAGAATGGAGCCACTTGACAACCCAACAGTCAGTTTGAGTTTCAGCAAGCTTGTTTAGTAAAATGTCCCTAGGTACTGAGTCGAAAGCAGATGTATAATCTAGAAAGGTGCAGCGAACAAATTTAGCCCCCTTGTCTAAGCTGGAGACAATGTTATGATACAGGACTGCAGCTGCGTCCAAAGTACTTCTACTATGTTTGTAGGCGAATTGTTTGGGATCGTTAAAGGCTTAAAGTGAAGGTTGAAGATTAAGTAAGAGCAGCTTTTCCATAGCTTTGAGAAAAGGGGAAGTAATAGCAATGGGTCTGAATTTAAAACATGTCGTGGTAGACGACTTATGAATAGGTACAATTTTTATGTCCTTCCAAGTGGCTGGCACGACATTTTTGCAAAAAGAATCATTAAATATGTCCATGAGAGGATAACACAGGGTATCTGCACAATTTTTAAGAATAGCATTAGGCAAACCATCTGGACCCAGGCTACAAGAAGGGTTCATAGACTGGAGACATTTTAGAACGTCATTTGTAGTAAATCCAGGGAAGCAGGTTTCATTAATACTTGTAACACTAGAAAGTTTGGCATTCGTGGGAGAATGTATGAAGGACCTGTTTAGTTTGGAAACATCAAGGGGAAGAGGAATACTGTTCATCTGCTTACCACCAGTAATTTCTTTGCAAAGTTTCCATATGTTAGACGCATTTTTACAGGATATGAACTTTTGGTTGTAAATTAAATTCAATCTGTGCATTTCGGACTTTATGAGGATGGTAATTCTTTTCAAACCAGCATCATCCTTCATTTTATATAATTTTTCTTTCTGTCTGTGAAACTTTTTAAGTTCAGGAGAGGAGAAACGGTCAAATCTGATGAAGAGCGTTTCTCTGGGACAACAGGTGTCAAGACAAAATTTGAGATAACTTGTAATATTAGAGATTGTGTCATCAAGAGAGTCTTCTTTAAACAGGTCCCACCTTGTATCTTTGAGCATGCTTCTGAGGTTCTGAACATTCTCCATAGAGTAACATCCATGTACAGTTTTCTTAGAAAGGTGTGAAAAAGTTCCCTTGTGTAATTTTCCATAAATTTTAGGTAAAACCCGTACAATACAATGATCTGAGTTAAACAGTGGAGCTCTTTTACGAGCTTCGTATATTCCGGAGTCATTGATAAATACAAGATCAAGGGAATTATCCAGTCTGGTGAGAAAGTTAACAACATTTTCATGACCTATCACTGTGAGAAAGCTGCAGTCACATGAATTAAAATCACCTGTCACTATGGACAGGGAGTTACCAAAAGAGGCGGCAGCGAAAATAGTGAATTCATCAGCAAGCATAGATAATTCTGAAGTGCTACAACAAGGTGTGATATAAATATTCGTGATATAAATGAATTTGTATTTAGATAGGTGTTTAGGTCGACATTTTACATTTATACAGTCAATATTATCATTTGAGAACTTAAAACAGACGTTGTTGGCAACAGACCACTGAGAATTGATGAAAGTAGCAACACCGCCGCCTCGCTTCTTCCTTGAACTACTTCGGTCTTGTCTGTACATATTGAAACCATTTAGTAAGACTAAATTATCATCATATGAGTCGTGTAGCCAAGTTTCCTGAAGCGTTATTACACCTGTATTACGATAAATATTTAAATCCAAGTGATTAATCTTGTTCGATAATGACCTGCAATTAGTGCTCATAATCACAGGAACAGTCATCTGATGCATTGGAGTACACTTTAAGGATCTTTGCCACCCACCATGATGCTTTTTCTTAAGGTTATTATATACTCGTAAATTATCCGGTTGAAAACATTTTAAATAATAGCGAGAGTAAGTAACACGTTTTGGACACATAATTGAATAATTAAAACAAAATAAATCCAAGAAATCAGATGCAATATAAGTGACGGAAAATTTTGGTAGCCCAAGTTTTAAGCAGGCCGCCTACCTCACCAATAGTAGAAGGACAGCGTATAAAAGACTGATTAAGAGCATTAACATCATAAGAGGGAAAAGCATTACAACGCTTACTATTGCCAGTAATTTCATTAAAAAGTTTCCACATGCTGATAGGAGATTTACATGATAAAAGTGCATCATTATAGATAGCATTAAGATTTTTGATTTCAGATTTGATCTGAGCATTTATATTTTTGAGTCCTAACTTGTCTATGGATTTGTATAATGTTTCTTTTTGCCTGCGAAGTTGTTTGAGATAAGGAGATGAGAAGCGGTCGAGGCGTTTGAATAGTGTTTATTTGGGACAGCATATATCAAGGCAGAACTTAAGATAATCCGTTATATTGACAATTGTGCCATCTAATGAACTTTCATGGAATAAATCCCAGTTAGTATTTTTTAACATGCACCTTACATTGAGTAAGTTGTTGGATGAGTAGCATCTTTGTTGTGCTTTCATAGACAGATGCGAGAAGACTTTGATATGTGTTTTGCTGTATATTTTTGGTAGAACACGAACAATAGAGTGATCAGAGTTGAGGATCGGTGCACGTTTACGTGCTTCGTATATTCCTTCGTCATTTGTGAAAACTAAATCAAGTGTTTTGTCTAGTCGAGTGGGAAATTTGACAATTTTAGAGTGATCAAGTGCTTCAAGGAAAGAGCAATCTGACGAGTTGAAGTCTCCAGTGATAACATATAGAGAGTTATCGAAGTTGGCAGCAGCAAACATGTTTTGCAATTTCACACTATTGATGTTGATTGTTCCCTATCAGACACTTGACAATTTCATGCATGCAAAGTGAAAACATCACATTTTTTGATTTTGTCTTAACTGTAGGCCGGACATAGTTGAATTTGCGAAGATGGTATAACAAGCGTCCTACAGAAAGGAACAGTAATCTTGAAATTGTCGTTCTGGCAATTTACGTGGTTCCAAAGTTCTAGTGCTACATATGACATTTTATCAAATGACTTCTATACAACTTTTAAAGAGAAATCGAGCGTGCAAGCGAATTGAACCATAGTTGTGGTAGAAAAGCATAATGCAATGCAACTGAGGCTGGAGAGAACAGATAATCATGGTTAAAGGACAATGATAGAAGAGAATAAGGATTTGGAGACATTTCGCACTGACCCTCATTACGTTTCATCAAAAATTCTCATATTTGTACTAAAAATAAAAAATTGAAAAGTGTTACTCTTCTAAGAACTAGACTCATCAGATTATTATATGATTGTTGGTATACAAATATAACTTGTGCACTGTGGTAGAGCATAACTCCATTATGGCTAAGATTTTATTTGGATAAAATGGCACAGTGTTATACAGTAATATTCACTAATGACTTTTCGAGCACAATTTATCGCTCACAACAATATCGAGGCATTCACACGACTTTCTAGAGTGACTGTCTTGATATGGTAGAGAACAGTGATTTGTTACAGAATTTCATCATGAAGGTCCTGGGTTCGAATCCCAGTGAGTGCGTACTGATGAAGAGTCCCAAACTAGGACAAAACAGCTGTCCGGTACTCCCAAGTTTTCCAATGGTTCTCTAACTAATGTCAGCTCATGATTAAATCCTGTAACCAATCAAATCCCTACAAACCAACACTTGAAAAACAGTGATTTGTGTTCAAAACGTCATCAGTAAATAATAATGCATAACACTGTGTGATTTTATCAAGATAAATTTCATCCGCAACGGCATTATATGACTGACTGACTAAATCAGTTCGATAGAAAGCAAATGAGTATGGTTAGGAGGAGTTACACAAAGTGAGTTTTGTGCTGGTTACACCAATGTTCACAATGCACCCAAACGTCGAACAAAAGCGTGAAATAGAGCGCCATTTCATTTCGGATACACTCAACAAAGATGAAAAACTAGTTTGAGAGGAAACTCAACAATTATATGGACTCACGTTTCGGTGTAGCTGAAATGCGGTCCATATGAATACAACAATTTGATGTTTATTTCACATTCATAACATAAAACAATACCACGCAGCCATGTGTCATTCCTAAAGACAACCGAGTCAGTTATGAATTAGCATGTCATTTATTAGTGCAGATTTATAAAGCTGCGAATAAACAAAAGTGATATGTTTCAAATTTAGATTTCATGGAGTTTGGCGTTCATTGTATTGGTAATTCCTTAAAGGTAGCTAGACAATAATATGCCTAAGAGTGGTTGGAATGCACATGGAATTCTAATGCTTCCAAAGATTGATTGCGACACAATAAGTCATCAGATAGGTTGACGATGTTTTTCACAGAGCAGCGACAACGATGTCACATTGCTTTCAAAACAAATGCGTGGATTGCATCAAACTCGCATGCTCTCGTGGTCAAACGAATGTTAGCGTGAATATGAGAGAGAAAATGATCGATTCTTTTGAAGCACTGAAGTGATGCTATACCGTGGAATGACTGGTGGGAGTTAGGTGAGGACAAATAAAATTGTGGAAACTCACGTTATCTTATCCGATGTCCGATTTCGTGATACCCGATCATGAAGGCATTGTCTGCTGTCAACACACGAGGATGGTTGTATGCCTCAATTGACATGATGATGTTAGAATTTGGGTGAGATAAGGTTAATTCGTGAGGCATTGCAGAGCTTGTTGTTTGACACTGCACCAGCCCCCAGTCACAGTTTCTTAAAACATCGGATGATTACCAGAGACGAGTGAAAATTGGAAGATGAGATATGTCATTGATAGTCAGATTTACTATCTGAATCAACACCATTGACAAAGTCATATGAGAGCGATTCTGAATATCTTCCGAGTTTATGAGCTTACGCCAGGCAAACACTCGGCTAAATTATGAGTACGCAACACAACCACACACACACTGAAATCTGATGCAGTCTACATCAAGTGGCTGTCAACGAATATGACGAAGCACACACAGATAATTAACCATACAACCATTAATTTCGAATGAGTTCATTATGTGCTGTTTATGATAATCTCACAGTGACTTGGCGAATCTTATTTCAGGGGGAATATTCCAGTTAGCTCAAAAGCAATGGCTGTTCCGTATGTTTATTGTGGATAAAAACTGCTTGTGATCTGAGTAGAGCAGAATAAGATTGTACCCAGTATCTGACTTGTGACTATTTAATCCCAATTTCTCAGATAGACGAGTCTCTTCTGTATCTATATTGCTGGCCTGTGCATCCTAGTTTCCGGATAGCACTACGAAATCTCTTCGACTCTCATGCTTTCGGAGACAGCAAAGTTGCTACCAAGTCTCACCCCAAAAGGCATCTGAGATGCAATACATCGGCCCAAACTCGTTGGGACTTTTGGCCTCACAGCAGAAAAGACTGTCAACAGGCATTCAGTCAGTAAATGTAGGCCGAGCTCCAGGGCTCATCGCGACAGAAACATGAAATGTGACGGCAACAGTAAATGAGAGTTACAGCCGATTGAGAGAAGTCAATACGGAGATGGAGGATTTTAGATGTGACGCCCATTTCACTGCGTCGAAAACTCGCATGTTATTGAATGCATTGAGCCTTGGCAGTCCTAAGAGAAGTAGTCTGTTTTGCTTAGTATACCACAGACTAATTATCAAATCTGTCCAACATGGTGCCAGTTACTCTCCTCATAGGAAATTATACAGTCTCAGTTGTGTCATGGATATCACACTGCTTACAGTGTAAGTGCATGTGACTCAAAGCCGTGAAGTTGAGTAGCGTTTCATTTCATAAACAGTAAACAAAGATGTCGTACTAGTTTGACAGAAAACTCAGTAATTATATGAACTCACGTTGAGGTGCAGCTAAATGGTGGTTATCAAAAATATTTCATTTGATATTCATCTCAAATGCATCATATCGAACATACTCCTTCAATGCAATAATTTCAGCAAAAATTGTATAAATTATAGTTGTCAGTGAAAAGATGCATACTCGAGGCAGTGATATCTGCTGTTGTGAGAGTTCGACAGCATTATATGCGTTGTCCTGTGAAATCGTACAATTTCTGAAGTAGAAAGAAAACTTTGACAAGAGAAAAGGAGACTGACATACTTGTGTGTGGTGAATTCTGCTGACATATCTTCGGAACATCTCTTCAACAAATTGCTTCGTTTCATGCCGGATACTCAGCGACCTTGACGGGTGAGTGCAAGGCGTGACGGTCAGTACAGACTGAGGAGGGAGAGGCAGACATCGTTTAATTTGTCAACTACAAAGTATTCATAGAAGTGTGATTGGTGGGCTGGGAACTTGTTCCGCATTGTGATTTGACAGAAAGTGTGCTGTTTCGTAGTGACAATGAACGAATTCGTGAGTTTAGATAGATGATATTGATAACAGGTTCGAAATATAGAATGTGAGTCATAGTATGAGCTCTTACATTTCACTCCCTATTCATTTTTCAGATAACAAGATCAGGATAGATTACGTTGATGTCATAGTGAGATCATGCGTGCAACAACTTTACTTGGAAAACGCCATTCAAATGCTCATATTAATCACTATTGAATCGTTTGAAACTACGTAGCTGCTAACGGGGGCTTTGGACGAAAATATCCAGGATCACTGCATACACAAATGAGGTCGAATCAATTGCAGTTAAACACACGGGGATCATGAACTCACCTGGCGCAGGCTCTGGAAAAATGATTAAGACGAATAAGAAGAAGATTAGTAGTGCGTGCATTATTTCACCTTATAGATCCCAGCATTCCACAGCTCACAATGAAGCATTGCGTCTAAATTATTCACAGAAATTTAAACAGCACTCGACAAAGATGTCACACTACATTCAGTAGAAATGCAAGCAGTGCTTGAACTCACACTCTCTTGTGTAAAGGAGAGTTAATGGAATTATCGGATGAAAAGTAGTCGGTTCAGTAGATGCAATGATGTCGCGGCTTATAATGAAATGACTGTTGGGGAGTGGTTGAGGACAGATGAAGTTGTGAATACTCATGTCAACTAATCGGCTGTCTAATTTCGTCATAACCAGTCATGAAGGCATTGTCTGCTGTCAACACACGAGGATGGTTGTAAGCGTCAATTGACATGATGATGTTACAATTTGGGTGAGATAAGGTTAATTCGTGAGGCATTGCAGAGCTTGTTGTTTGACACTGCACCAGCCCCCAGTCACAGTTTCTTAAAACATCGGATGATTACCAGAGACGAGTGAAAATTGGAAGATGAGATATGTCATTGATAGTCAGATTTACTATCTGAATCAACACCATTGACAAAGTCATATGAGAGCGATTCTGAATATCTTCCGAGTTTATGAGCTTACGCCAGGCAAACACTCGGCTAAATTATGAGTACGCAACACAACCACACACACACTGAAATCTGATGCAGTCTACATCAAGTGGCTGTCAACGAATATGACGAAGCACACACAGATAATTAACCACACAACCATTAATTTCGAATGAGTTCATTATGTGCGGTTAACGATGGTCTCACAGTGATATTTCAGAGTGAATAATACAGCCTGGCGAATGGCAACGTCTTTACCGTATGTTCGTTCTGGCCCATATACTTCTAAGTGGATGTGAACAATGACAAGTTAAAGATTCATATAGCTTGGCAGGATTTGGTGTGCGAGATGTTTAAATTACTACCAAGTGATTTGCGTACTCAGAAGACTCCTAGGTAGTAACACTGTGTCACACGTCATTGGATTTTATATACATAACATTTGATCTTTTTACTGTATTGCCATGATATCAGACTCTTCCTTATATGTATTATTCATTAATGAAAATATCCTTATCTGAAGTCAGTGTTGCCTATTTTTGATGGTTTTTCTGCTTATTACTCGTCGCTCTGTGAACTTATAAAATTTGCGGAGCAGTAAGCCAACCATGAAAAGAAAAAAGGATACTGAAAAAGTTGTGTGTGGTGAATTCTGTTGACATATCTTCGGAACATCTCTTCAAGACATTGTGTCGTTTCGTGCCTACATTTTTCGATCGACGACGACTCAGTTGCAGGTTACTCAGCGGTCTCAGGTTACGAATAATTGGAGAAAATTGTTAATTGTTGTTTTTTCCTTCGTTCGGTATTCTCTAGATATACATGGAAATGCAAAAATACGGAATCGGATGCACAATTAAGAAATGAACATATATCATTATAAGAGAAGAAGTGTACAACTGATGTATTATCGAATCCATTGGACATGAAGCATGTTCTAAAAACAGCAAGCATTTATTGTATCTGAGCTGTGTGCTGGATATATCACTGCTTACAGTGTACGTACATGTCACTCAGAGGCGTGAAATTCAGTATGATTTCATTTCGGATAGAGTCAACAAAGATGTCGTACTAGTTTATGTGAACAACATGAACTTACGTTTGGGTTTGGCTGAATCGTGGTTACCACAAATAAAACAGTTTGATATTTATTTCACATTCATCACATGAAAATTACCATATAGTCATGTGACAGTTTTAAAGACGATCAAGTCTCTTATGAATAACGATGTAATTTATTAGTGGAGATTCACACAGCTGTGAATGTATATGATTAATGTGCTTGAAAAGTGGATTTCTTCGAGTTTGAGTGTAGTGAATTGATGATCCTTACAGGTTACTAGACAATAATATGCCTATGAGTGGATAAAATATAGGTGTAGCTATACAATAGCTGACGATGCTGCATTTCGCAACTCAGTTAGTTTTATGCACTGAACCGAGTTGAGATAATCTTCATGTTTTAAAGGCACTAAAGTGGGTATTATAAATATATGGAAATGGCACACTGAATTGAACAAATTTTAAAGTTGGTGAGACGAAATATCCAGCAAGAATCCATTTCATTGGAATCGACTGATGGTGATAGCTTAATGCCTTCGAGCTTTAAAACTCTATCGTTATGGGCAGATCTGGATGATCCACAGTGATTTACCTCCTAAATCATTCGTGAAACAGCTATACATGGAAAGGTTTGTTAAAACGCTCATATGAATTAGTATTGATTTTTTCGAAGGTTAACCGCTGCTAAAATTCACCTTGGAAGAAAATGAAGAGCCACATTGCATACAGAAATGAAGTCGAATCAACTGCAACTAAACACACGGGGATCATGAACTCACCTGGCGCAGGCTCTGGAAAAATGATTAAGACGAACAAGAAGAAGATTAGTAGTGCGTACATTATTTCACCTTATAGATCCCATCATTTCACAGCTTACAATGAAGCATTGTGTCAAAATTATTCACAGAAATTTAAACAGCACTCGACAAAGATGTCACACTACATTCAGTAGAAATGCAAGCAGTGCTTGAACTCACACTCTCTTGTGTAAAGGAGAGTTAATGGAATTATCGGATGAAAAGTAGTCGGTTCAGTTGATGCAATGATGTCGCGGCTTATGATGAAATGACTGATGGGGAGTGGTTGAAGACAGATGAATTTATGGGCACTTATTTTATTTATCGGCTGTCTAATCTCGTCATAACCAGTCTGAAGGCTCAGTCTGTAGTCACATGCATCGATTGTTATAATAATATATGATAAAATATGAAAACAGCAGCCAATGTTTTAGACACAAATGTAAGCAAACGAACACCCCTATAGTTGTTGCACGTGTGACGTGGAACTATTCAAAGATGTGGACAGTGATCGCTTCATTCCACATTTGTGGAACGTTCTCACTCTTCCGTAATTTCCTGAACAATCCAGTCGAAACCGTGACGAAAATCTCGTCAACATCTGTAAGGAGAGCAATGGGTGGATTGTATGGGAAGGGTGTCCAGTGCCACCTTGCAGTGCGTTCCAGTTCTCTTTGTCGTCTGATGGGTCGGTACTGACCAACCATTGAACACCAAAGCTGATGGTGTTGGATGTTGGCTCTGGTGGTCAACTAGACGGTTGCTGAATGTGCTCTGTCCAGCGTACTAATCGTCGTTCCAGACACGTAATTCGCCTACCTTCTGCGTTATAGTCCGTCACACTGACACATTTCTTCTTACCACATGTGGTTAGCAAGAGTTAGCAGAGCTAAACGCTGTTGCCAGATTAAGCTACGAATTCCACCTGACATGCATTGACTGAGCATCACCACGACAGAACCACAAACTACGACGGATTCCAGTGTCAAAACATCGCTGGATAGGCACAGCCACTACAAACCATTCGAATTTCCAGAGGGAAAAGATATAGTAAGAACTTCACTGTGATCTTGAATGTGGATCTCCGGAATGCAGAAGACATTGACAGCGAGGCTTTTAATGTTCTAACCAGAATTTATTGCTGGCTAATCTCTCAAGCATCAGAATATTGTTATTGGCCAGCCTGAAGACGACACACTTTTCCGGGTTTCCGTGTTAGTTATTACACCGAGGAAGAACATTTTGAAGACTACTCACTGCCATCTCGAAACGGCTAAGACAGGCTGAGAACTGAGAGAGAGGTGAGAGACTGACGAATTTGAAGACAACAAGAAACGTAACACTAAAACACAAACGTCTATGAGTAAAACTAGAGTAAAAGTAATTGTGTCGCTTGAATTGTCATTATTGATCCAGAGCATGAGAATGAGGGTCAGATTGGATATATTCAATGCTTGTTGTTGAATTTCATTGCAAGTCTGAGTGGTGGATGTTACTTGGGTGCTGATATGAAGGCACCCGAGTATTCGACTTGGACTTCCACTCGCAAGGCCATGGAGAAGCGTTAGTAGCTCAGATGTCATGGCTATCGGTGACCGATACAGCTTCATGCGCCATTACACCCGTTCGGAACCTAAAGCTTGTGTTCACGAAAGTAACTCGATTTCGTCTAAACACTATCAAACAAACTGATTGGAATGGCAGCACTCACAGTGCTGTCAGTTCCCATCAGGCTAGCGTAGTGGGTCAATGTGGAGGGAAGCTCCATCACTGCTAACAGAGCAGAGATCGGCCGAGAGGAAATATGAATGGAGATGCTAAACGTTGCACATATTACTGATGCGAAACCATCTCTGATAGAACCAAAGACTACCAAGAAATATAGTCTCACAGATCACAACAATGAGATTATGAAACAAGATGGACAATGCTAGCCCAATATGCTTGTAAAGTGATGAGGAATTTTCGGGGTTGTGATTCGAGTTATGAAATGGAAAGTGTATTTAGGGACGTTTCTAACAGTCCTAAGTGAGGGGGGGAAATAAATGTTTTCACTTTCCATCGGCTTTGACACAAGTGAGATTTCATCCTCAATCGCCATGATGTTAGCTCTCGCTACTGAGTAGTAGTTGTCAATGATAATATTCCTACCTGTGTCAGTGAGGTCTATTGTTGTGGGAGATGGAATGAATGTAATGTGTGCTAGAACAATCAGTGAAGTAGAAAGAACACAGTGACAAGAGAGAAGGAGGTTGAAAAGACAGATGTGGTATATTCTGCTGACATGAATTTGGAAAGCCTCTTCAGCACATAGTGTAGTTTCATGCATGTATTGGTCGATAGTAAGTGATTCAAATACAAGTTACTAGCCGACTGTGATAGGAGAAGTTACGGCCTCAAAAACGAAGCTAATAAGTATTCATGGAAATCTGATTCGTTGGCAGAGGACCTCTTCTGCCGTTTGTAAAAATTGCAGTCCGATTGAGTGCTGGTTCCGTATCTCTGAGTGCGATTCCTAAAACTTCATCTCCAGATTGGTCTCTTGTTTTGCGTGGTAAAATTCGATACCTGATATCTATACATGATTAATTTGTTTCCTATAACACAATGTTTCTCTTTTGGAGTATATAGTGCTGTCTTATCTGCTGATACGCAAGAAATCGTGCTCTAGTTTAATTACTGGAGGGACCTGGTCAGGATGATGTGGAGTAACATGTGTCCTATAACTCGAGGTCAATAGAAAATGAAACGTCAACCATGGATCACATATTGAAAATAACTCACTTGGTGCGGTGGCTGAACAATTCATAATATAAATATGAAGTTAGAAATGCACTCAGTTCGAATTCATGAGTAGCTGGTGTTAAACTACCAGCACTACCAGGTACTTTGCCTTCTTTCCACACCTTCTCCATTAGTGTCGTCATCAAGTCCGCTGTTGTCTCTGAGTCCATTTTCAATGCTTCTGCTGGGATTCCATGTGGTCCTGCTGCTTTTCAAGCTTTTAGCATCTTGATTGCCTTCAGGACTTCTGATTTCGTCGGGGGGTTGGTGTTCACTGGTAGCACTGCCTCTGTTGTTGGTATTGTTGGGCGCGTTGTAGGTGGTGGTCGATTTAGGAGTCTTTTGAAGTGTTCAGCCCAGTGTTTCCTTTGCTCCACTTCTTTGATGAGTGACTTTGCATTGTCATCCTTCACTGGCTTAATTTGTGTCGAACTTTTGTCCGATAGGTACTTAGTTGTTTGGTAGAGTGTTGCGAGGTCTCCTTTGCCTGCAGCTTGTTCGGGCTCACTTGCCATGGTTTCAAAGTACTTTCTTTTGTATTCACTGGCACTCTTCTTTAATCTTTTGTTCAGTGTATTGTAGCTTGCATTCAAATCCTGTTTTTGTTGCTCATCGGTGAACTGGAGAATCTTTTGTTTCACCATCCTTCTCTCTTCTATCAGTCTCCAAGTGTCCGTAGTGAGCCACTGTTTGTCTTGTCCCTTCTTTCTCCCTAGAACTTCCATGCAGGTTTGACTCCACAGTGTTTTCAAGTTGTTCCAGGGCTTTTCGACGCTGACCTCTTCGCCAGTGTTGATTTGTGTCTCGGCTTTGTCTTTTATGCTTGCAGTGAAGATGTCCTTTGTGTCCTGGTCCTTCAGTTTTTGAGTGTTGAACTTGGCTTGCGGTCTATCTGCGGCTCCTGTTTCTCTGAAAGCTTTCAATTTGATTTGGATTGTCTCTTGTACGAAATAGTGGTCTGAGTCAACGTCTGCTCCTCTTCTAACTTTGCTGTCCAGCAGGCTGCGCCTCCACTTTCTTGAGATTGAGATGAAGTCAGTTTGGTTTTTGGTTCACCCATCTGGTGACACCCATGTAGCCTTGTGAATATCCTTGTGTTTGTATACGCTGCCACCAATCACTAGTTCATTGAAGGCGCAGAAGTCGGCGAAGGGTTCTCCGTTTTTATTCATTTCTCCGAGAGCTTCTCTACCCATGATGAGTTCCTTTCCTCTGTTGTCTGATCCCAGTTTGGCGTTCATATCTCCCATTAGTATTTTAATGTCACCAGCTGGAGTATTGTCCATTGTTGCCTGTAGTTGTCTGTAGAATTTTTCTTTCTTTTCAAAGTCTGCGTTGTTTGTGGGTGCATAGCATTGTATAATTGACACTTTCCTTCCTTTGGAGTTGAATCTGCCAATTATTATCCTGGGCGAGATCACCTCCCATTGCATCAGGGCCTTCGTTGCCGTTGGTGACATCATGATAGCCACGCCCTCGGTGTGCATGTGGTTATCCTCTGGGTGACCGGAGTAGATCACTGACTCACCCGTTGACAATTTGATGAGTTCATTCCTGTTCCATCTGCTTTCACATATTCCCATTACTTGAATTCCGTATCTTTTCATTTCGTTTGCGATCTGAGCAGCTTTGCCAATCTCGTACATGGTGTGGATATTCCATGTCCCCACACAGACTTCTTCTTTTGGCTCAAGGAGATTCATCGTGCTGAAGTTTCTGTAGCAGCTTTGTTTACAGGGTGGGGTTGCTAGCCTCACATCTGAAAAGGGGAGAGAAAAGGTTAGTGTTGCGTGACCGCAGAGCCCAGGGGAAAACTGCATGGGGCCGGTCACACGCGGCCTGTTTTTGGTTGTTCTTTCTTGTTTGGTGTGTCTCAGTAGCATATTTGTCACTTCTACCCTGTGACAGCAGCAGGAAGCGCGGTCGCTGTTAATCCGGACCCCGACCGATCTGGCATGATATTTTGTGAGTTTGTTTGAGTTATAGCATTGGATTGGGTAGCTGCTTTTTGAGTAACCGCTACTCAAACAACCTTTCTGGCTCGTTGGGTCGTTGCGATATGCAAGCCCGACCACCACGTCAGTGTAGCAGCTATCGGTCGGGAAAAGATATAAACACTATATATTTAAGAAAATTATAAAGGAATTAGTTCGAGAAACTGGATTCCACATACAAAAATGACAGACTACAATAGGCTAGAGAACAAACCAGCGAGGGCACTTTTGCTGACAGAAACGGGACACAAGATTATCTTCGATGATAGAATCAAGCTTCCACAGAAAGGTTTTGTTTCATATGAAGAAAGACTGACTGCAGAAGTCCTACATATATCGGTGAATCCGAGTGCCATAAATAGGCGTGATGGTGTAATGTCACCTGACACACGTCAAGTCCTGATTATTAGTCATAATCAACGGAATCGTATCACTGACATATTTTTTTCGATATTTTTTAATTACGTTCTTTAGCTTCTCATTGATATGAAAACACAAATAATATGCAACTTGTCTGTCGAGCACACTCAGAAAATTCTATATCGCCTGTGTATATCTTTCCTACTTACTTATTCAGAAAATTCAAGGAAAGTGGTTTGTATTCCCTAGAACTCTCATGAAACTTCAAACTTTTTGAATAGTTTTCAGGAAATAAGTTTTGAAATAGTAAGTCCAGTGTCGTACTTCAATCAAACTTCGCAAAATTTAGTTGGAAATTAGAAAGTTTTCATGGAAATGTGGATCACCGGAGTCGTTCTGGGATCTGGGTAGACATGTATTGACAGAATTTTTGCTGTTCCGTATTGACAGTGAACGAATTCGTGAGGTGAGATAGATGCTGTTGAGACCAGGCTGGAAATACAAAATAGGTGCCGTAGTAACAACTCTCACACTGCAATCTCCAGTTTGCTTTTGATAGAAGCAGTTCAGAATGGAGTACATTGATATGAATCTTACAATTCATTTTGACATTGCGAGTCAAACGTCTCACTCAGAAAAGCTACTAAACGAAATCTTATAAATAGCAGTAAATTTTTGGAATGCTTCAAGTCGTTGACAGGATGTTTCGATGAATATTTGGCAGGTCAATGCATGCACAAATAGAGTCGACTCAATTGCAATTAAACACAAGGAGAACATGAACTTACTTGTCGTCGTTGCTGCGCAATGTGAAACATATAAATGTGAATATGCATAAGAGATTGATATTCCTTATTCAGGGTTAACGACTCCACCACTTGTAGTGAATTGCAAAGCTGAAGGACAAAATTATTTACAGAAAATTTAAGTAAAAAATAAATATGTCGCTTGAATCGTCAATATTGTTGAGAAGGAGCTTGCGATTAAATTTATTCATTGCTTGTTGTTTGATTTCATTGAAAGTGCTAGATTTCACCTGGGTGCCCATATGGAAGCGGATGTTTATCTTAGGTGACCACACCCAATCATTTCATTTGGACTTCCATTTGCAAGGCAGCGAAGCAGCATTAGTAGCTGAGATCTCATGGTAGCCGGTGACCTATACAGCTTCATGCACCATTGCACCCGTTCGGATCCTAGAGCTTGTGTACACGACAGTAATTCGATTTTGTTTAAACACTATCAAACAAACTGGTTGGAATGGCAGCACCCACAGAGACATCAGTCCTCACCGGGTCAGTGTAGGAGGGAAAGATCGATGATTGCCGATAGAGCAGAGATCGGTCAAGAGGGAACAGGAATGGAGATGCAAAACGTTGCAGATATTACTGGTGCAAAACCTTCATCTCTGATAGAACCAAAGACTACTGATATCCGAAGTGTCACAGATCTTACTCGTGATGTAGTAAAGCGTGATGGACAACCGCCTGTGCTAGCTGAAAATGCTTGTAAAGTAGTGTTGGGTTTTCGAAGTGTAGATGCCAGTTATGAAATATGAAATGAAGTGAGAAACGTTTTTAATAGTCCTTAATCAGTAGTTAATGGTTTCGAATGTATGGAAAAATTGTTTCGATTTCATCGGCTCTGACATAAATAAGATTTCCTCCTCCATCGCCATGAAGTTAGCCGCCTTTGCTGAGTAGTAGTTGTCAATGAAAATATCTTTACTCGAGTCAAAAAGAGTCTATTGTTGTGAGGGTTGGACTGCACAATATTCGTCGTACTACAAGCTGATACAATTTGTGAAGTGGAAAACAAACATAGACAAGACAACAGGAGACTGACATATTTGGTTGTGGTGAATTCATTCGACATTTCTTTGGAACATCTCCTCACCACATGGTGTCGTCTCATGCATGCATTGTTCGATAGGCGCGATTCAGATGCAAGTTACTCATCGAGCTTGACAGAAGAGTGTACGGCGTCACCGTGAGCACAAACCAAGAAGGCAGAGCTGCAAAGTATTCATGAACATTTTATTATTGGGCTCTGCCTTTTATTAAAAACCTATTGACAATCCCGGATTGTGCAACATACCTATGGATGCATATACTGTAATTCCATCTTCAGATATGTCTCTTGTTTTGTGTGATCAACTGCGATATCTGTTATTTATATACGGATATTTTGCTCCTCTAACTCAGTGTTACTTCTTTGGAGTATATAAGGCTGTCTTATCTGATGATTCGGATGGCCTCACAGATGCGCCTCATGAATTAATGAGGGGACAATGATGACCATGTCAGCTAGACTTATGTTGTCATCCACGGATGAGCGAGTCAGTTAGTTAATCCAACTAATGTAACGGTAAGTGTGCTGGAGGACCATTATAATAGTTCACAATGAGTAGGCAACTGTCCTTAGTTGTGGAAAATACGTTGTGACTCTACATGTACGATATTGTTATCACATGTTTGTTTTTCACCATAACATCCATCAATCCTGAGTGAATAATCATTGTGGTTTGAAATGCCTTGGTCCGACTTAAGCAGATGCACCATGATTCAGTAATTGTGCTCCAGTTTAATTACTGGAGGAACCTGGTCAGGATGATGTGGAGTAACGTGTGTCCTATAACTCAAGGTCAACAGAAAATGAAACGTCAACCATGGATCACGTATTGAAAAGAACTCACTTGATGCGGTGGCTGAACAATTCGTAATATAAATATGACATTAGAAATGCATTCAGTTCGAATTCATGAGTAGTTGGTGTTACACAACTTGAGATTCATTACATTTGTTATATAGCATTAGGAGACAGTTTGAAAACATATATCATCAATTTAGAATTGGATTTGAAGCAAAAGTGAAGAAAACGTGTACTGAGTTGTGATTGTGGCTGGATCGCGATGATAACATGTGTAGAAACCATGAAAGTAGGCTCTAATAAATGTTGTACAATATTTACAGGTAATACGTCGCCTTGTGTGTAAACACAGAAACGTTTGTATTCATGGATGATTACATTAGTCGATATAAATTTCAGCACGTGTCCAAATGAAATATTGCCATCCATCGAAATTACATTTCATGGAAAACATTGAATACAACATGAAGGAGAATGAAATGAATAGAAAAATCTATGGGAACATTAGGCAGCACAATTATCAAAAATTAGACTAAGGCGAATATGGAAAAGCAAAAGATAGAACAACTATATATTTAAGAAAATTATAAAGGAAATAGTTCGAGAAACCAGATTCCACATACAAAAATGACCGACCAGCAAGAGCACTTCTCCTGACGGAAACGGGATACATGATCAATGCCAAAAGTCGTTGACAGGATGTTTCGAGGACCATTCGCAGATTAGTGCATGCACAAATAGAGTCGAATCAATTGCAATTAAACACAGGGAGAACATAAACGTACATGTTTTGATCGATGTAAACGTATAATAGAAACTTTTGATTTTGATGCATTAACTTTTGGATTTATTTAAATTTTGTTGGTTTGTTCCTTTTCAGTTATTTGGTATGTTCAATTAATGGTTTCTGTATGAATTTCGTTTGATAGGATGAAGCATTTCGTCATTAGCTGACATCACTTACAGATTCACTGAAAAACCTAAGACTACTGGACAGCTGTTTCGTCCTAGACTCTTCAGCTCTACTCTGAATCAATATTTGATAATCAATCCGATTCTCACCAGCGACTTCCTTTATTTAAGGAGTGACCTGAGTTTCCATTGGGAAGCTGTGAACAGTGATGTACAGCAGGTGGAAAGTGAGGCATTAACTCTTCGAAGAAGACACTGCGAAATGGTCGCGCTATGTCGTGAATTGGCAGAAATTATAATTCATAAGCTGGTCATTGGATCGGGTCTCAGTGGCTCCGGTGGTTCTTTAACTTAGATAAGCTCATATTTGGTATTTCTTTGTCTATTCTCTATGAGTTTGTATTTTTTAATAATAGTATTGTGTCACAATGTTTTCCTCGTAAGTGTCACGAAGTCGCAGACTGTTGTCAGCATATGACAATTGTCTTAGGCTCCGATTGTCATTGTGATGTAGGAATTCGGGTGAGGTTGAACAAATTGCTGCGGTATGGCAGAGCTTGTCGTTTGAAACTGCATCAGCTGCTAGTCACAGCTTCTTCAAACATGGGAAGAACACCAGTGACGCGTGATAATGGGAAGATAAGAATAGCTGTTGACAAACAGATCCACTGTCTACTTGAGCAGCAGTGAAAAATGCACCTGATAGCGATGCTTTAGACATTTTTACTTCATGATCTAACACCCAAAAAACAATAGGCTTTTAGAGAATTAGTAACACACCTAAATCAGATGCAGTTTACGATGTCTGACTGACAAAGTATCGAATATATCACTCACAGTTTAGTTCCTCAAGGATCATAATATCTTTTTGACGCTTACATAGTAGTTTCTATATTTTCGACATCCTCACACAGAGATTTGCTGCAAACCATTCTTCCTACCTAAATCTGTGCGTTCTATTACGTTTACTTCCGTCTCCCTTACCATTTATCACTCTTTTGAACCGTTGAAATTTTGTTTGAAACTTTTTATAGTATTTTTGTAACGCTAAATGCAGTGTTTCTGCTGATGTATCTCAGCTTTATACATTCGTAAATCTGCGTATATTTTGAAATTTTTATGCAGAAATCTTTGAATTTTGCAATATATTTCATCACGACAAAATGCCTTAGTTAGAGTGTCAGAGCAATTTTGGCTCACATGTGATACATTTCCAGTTGCCGTTCATTCAGACGCTAAGAATTGGAGAGCGCACGTGTATAACGGCCGAATTTAAATTAATGCCTGTTTTCTGATTGTGATTTATCAAGGGTTCAAAATATTCACACATATTTGTGCCATATCGTTGCAGATTTGTTTAAATCTGTTTGCTGTTGGCATTCTACTTTTAAAGGGGAATTAATACCGCGGTTCACATGTAATCATGGTATGATTCCAGTTTAAATTTCCTGAAAACTGATGATTCTCGATTAGTCCGTAAGTAATTAGATGTATATAATTGGTCATAATATGGAATCAGTCGATACATACGAATGACGGAATAATTACTGCTTCGCTTCAGTTAGTTTTCTGCTCTGAACAAGGTAAGTTTAATCTCATTTGTTTTACTATTTTTAAATTTGTTAATATAAATTTACGAAAATCATTCGCTGATTAGTTTGAACATTTGAAGTTGATGAGAAAGAATTTCGATTAATAAAGCATTACATACTGAAGCAATTGATGGTGATTGTTGAATGCACTTGAGCGTATTTACTCTCTTTTTATGACAACAATGCTCTTGATTTTGTGAATAGAAATTATACTTGTATAGCTGATTGTTATCAGCTTACGAGAATTGTACACTATTTCTACTGCTACTTTTTTCTGGAAATAAGTGGATTTTCATAAAGTCTTATTTCCTCATCCAAGATAACGCATTTGTTTTGTGCGGTCACTGTCGACATTTTAAATCTAACCAGGTGTATTATATTTGGTCTATCTGAGTGTTTCACCTCCTTCTTCAGTTATTATCGGAACCGACAATGTCAATTCGGTTATCTTCTCTAACCAAAGATATATATGTATATCTATATTTCAAATAGTTCTCATAAAATCTGTATGCTTTAGGTTATGAACATTTATGAAATGTGATTTCATAATTATTTATCGTTAGAAATGAATAAAGAAATCTCCATTTTTGAAGCAAATACACCGGTTAACACGCTTTTGTGAAGTTAGTATCAATAATAAATGATTACTTCGACAATTCGATATCACAGTAAATTTCGTCTTGAAAGAACTTACGTTTATTGGCAAAATATCGAGCGTCCCTGACAAATAAAACGTGAAATGTCTTTGTTTCATGAAATCTTTTGAAAATAAATTTATTGAATCAATTAATTAAATTGAACAATAGTTAGCATTTCTTTTCATATAACTTTGTATCCTACCATAAAAATGACAGTGACAAATTAACAAAATCAACGGCATTTTATAGTCGACACTAACATTTCATTGATTAATCGAAAAGACTAATCAGTTTTTGTTGAATGCATGGTTGATGATAGTCAAAAATTAGTTAAACGGATGGGAACCAGAAATTTGAAGTTTTAATCAAGTGAAACTATGACGTATTATTTGGTTGAAGGATAGCGATATTTGAACAGATTGGTCCTGCTTTGATCCGCTTAATTATTACCTCATACGAATATTCGTACTTGTCCAGTCTTTTCTCATAAACTAGTAAACCTACGGTATTTGACTTTGTTTCTCGTTGGCTTTATTCAGGTGACAGGGATGTTCAAGAAAGCTGGTTGAAGTATAGAGTGTACCATTCTCCATGTTTGCGTGTTTGCGTGGACAAGCCAGGAAGCTTGGTCGTTTTAACTAGGAAAGCGACACATCTGTAATTATGCTTCTATGGACAGTTTGACTGAGATAAATAAATCACTGGATCTGGCAAAAAGAAATCTAAATCAATCAAATTAACCCTGAAGGATGTGGTATATTTTGGTAGTATCTTGTCAGTTCTATATTAATTTGAGGATAATTAAGGAATGATATAAGTAGTAGTTAATTTGTTTTACGCCATATTCTCAGATCTTACGCTAAATGAATCGAATTCCAAACTGATTATGACGAGAAAAACATATTCAATGTCCAACTATTATCGGTAAATTCCTAAAGTGAATTCAGCATCATGTTTCTAGTAGTACTATGGATTTGTGGAATAATGTTCTCAGGAATCAAACACTTTGATTGAGACTATCAATTTCGGCATTTAACGGTGTTGTTTTCCAGTACTCGATGATTCAGGCGTGACACATAAGTATCTAACCTAAACTTTGACCAGTGACGCGCATGTTACTGCACAACCCAAATTGCACTAAAAGAGAGTGGACTGTGAGATAAGTTATGACCTCACATACGTTTAATTAGTTCATTCATTGCATAAGAAGTGCATGCGTTGGAAAGAAAAGAAGACTGTATTTGAATAAGACTTCAAAGTTAACGCGTAACCCAGCGGTGAATAAAAATGTATTATAAATCTTGTGAAAGAAATGCTTCAATGATAAAAATATATAACAAGAAACATACACTGATCCGCATTTCGCTTTGCATTCGGCAATACTCCCGAAGTCATTTCCATTTTTACCACATCCATTCCATCCATAAGGTTCACATCTTCTCAATTTTTGATTATAGAAGTAGTGGTTGGTATTGTCATAGCAAGTATCTAGGATGTAGGGTTTTTGGCAGTTGCCTAAAATTATTCAAACATTTATCAAACATTGATAATCGTGTAACTGTGATATATTAATAATAATAGCTTTATTCCGAAGAGTTTTTAAATATGCTATTTACATTATTATTATTATTCAATAAAAAATGAACATATAAAATTATATCAAGTGAAAATACTCACGGCAATGTAACAATGAGAACAAAACAAAATGCCACTTACTGAGAGCTCTTCAATGGGTTGCCAATTTCCTGTCACACACCTTTCTCATAACAAAATGTGTGCTAAATAAGTCATTGCGGAATTCCTGTACTTTGTCGTTCAAGCAAACAGTCTTCCACTGTTTCTTCTACTTCTACTGAATGAGATGAAAGTGTAGAGTTGTGTATGGAGAGGATGTTCAGAGTCTGACAGGATAATATTCGATAATTTCTTCCAAAAGTCCATGCGTCCATCGACAACAGTTTTAACGAGTGGGTTAAGCAACACCCCACATTCCATGATCACAGCTTTCGATGACTTTCATGTCATAACGAATTCTTTCTTAAGTAAATTAGGCAATGAACGATTAGAAATTTCCCACATAGGAAGGCAAATTAAGTGAGACAGTTGTCGTTTCATATAACGAGTACAGAACCACAACCAATCTATGAGCAGAATGAGTGATCTGGCTGAATACATTCACCACAACCATTCTGTTTATGAAAATTACCTGATTAATCAACTGGATGTGGATGAAAATGAAGAGGTGAGCTCCATTTCTCTAACGTGTCAAATTAATAGCTGATCTAAGTGCATTGCTTCAAACATATATACAATGTTTGAATAAAGACATCAGAATATGCATCACTGATTGAAAATGGAATACAAATATAATCAGTGGTCCGGAATGGTCTCTTCTTGTATATAAGAATATGTTAGAGTATTCATTGAAAGTTAAGTTTAACTTCACCTCAGGAAGTTTGTGGTGTGCGAAAAATGCGTCTAATAGACACTGGAAATCAATCGAAACATCTTTGTATTCATACGGAAGACTTATTTCAAATCTCACTCCAGTCAAAAGAACCACCTTGACCACAGTCTACTTATTTGTAGTTATTGAAATGTAGTAGGAACCATCACATTTGCGACTATATACTCACAAAGCAAAGCAGGATGGTAATAAATAACCTGATCAATAACAAATGGTTTTATTAAATTAAAGCAACGAAAGTAATGATACTCGACAGAAGTTATGCTGCTTTCACAACGAATAAGCTTATGTTTGTGCCAAAACTGTTTGTCCATGGGACACTTATTATAAATCGAAAATGAATCTCTTGAGAGAACTGTCAATCTATACTGATTGTATTTTTATTACTGGGTGATTACCAGTGTCAATACATTTGAAATATCAGCTGTCTCGGTTAGTCGGATATTTATTCGCCTATTAATTCAACTATGTATTTGGATTAGGTCACATATCCCTTCGATCTACAAATTTCCAGAGGACAATTTTCGCCGGGTATTACAGAGAGTGGAAGCCAGTCATCGGTTATAATGTACACAAACGAGACAGGAGGCGTCAGTCATCACTAACATCTGCCGATCTACAGGGTATTTAGACTCTGAAGTTCCAAAGCTTGAACGGATGAATGTAATCACTAACGGTGAGGAGAGTGAAATATCCGAAGATAAATTATCATAAGGTTTCTACCAACAACAAAAATAACAACTTACGTCTATCAAATGTGCCACTGAAACAAGGGAAGAAATGAATCATGAAACGGTTTCAGGTGCTGCAAATTCATTGTAAACTATGACAGATTACCAGTAAATGTAGATTACATCATTTTCAAGTGGTTAAGAATCAGTCTCATAGTTGAGACTGTATGCCACTTTCAGTTTACATTAGCTATGAAAGTCTCAGTTTCGGAGGCATCAACTCGTTGCATATATATATTCTTGGTGCATTGTTTAAAAATTATGAAATATCTGTTCTCACTAACCCTATTCAGTGACCACAGATTTCACTTGGTATTACTAATTCAATCAATTAATTACTTTTGCTTGCAATAGTCATATATATTTTGAAGTGAATCAGGCTCGCTAGATCATTTCACAGTTATTTGCTTCTGCGCAATACGTTTTGAGCTTGTTGTGACGATTTCTGAGTGGTATCATGGTGAAAATTGGATAAATTATGTCTTTCAGGGACATATTAAGACAAACTGTTTGAAAACTACGTAGTCTCAGCCAAACCTAATAATAAAAACTAACTTGTCATTTTTTAAAATAATGGCTTTGTGTAATATTCAATTACCTTGATTTACACGTTGATATACATACATCTTTTGCAAAAAAATTATTATCGTTTCCTCCATCTCCATAGTAGGTGAACGTCATACACTCTCCAATAGTCGCATTATAATAATATTTCTCCAGTGGATAATTACCATAACCTTCATCTTCACGATAAAAACAGATTTCTGAAATAAAATGAACCACAATGAAATAAACCGCAATCAGTTTAACAAAGTTAGGCTTCCTAACTGTTAATTAACTAAAATTTATCAAATTAATTTTTCTCATAATTGAATTATACTCTACCACAGTACACAAATTCTCTTCTTACAACCGAAATTTCATTTGCTAGTTAGTATTACACTGAAGTGATACCTACTATTGAACGATAATGAACACTTCTGCAAAAGTAGTATAAGCAAAATTATTCCGAACATATTATATTTCCACAGTTGTCAGTTATTTCTTCCTCATACACATATATATATATGTTTCTCAAGTGAAAACAGACAGCATTTAGTATAGTTGTTGGAATTTAGTAGAATGTTGAAGGGGTGCTTTAATTCACGATAGATTTCAGACAATACTGTCACGTGTACTAGTATGCGCATGAAAGTATAAGGATCTACCATGGGTTTATTAAATTCACTGTCGAGAATGTGTCTCATTTGTGGTAAAATGTGGTCATGAATTGGAAGCAGTGCTATTAGGTTTTGATTATTTCACCTTCTCAGTAGTTTTTCAAGGTGAAACTTCGTCCATTATTTATGTCTTGTTGGAAATGATTATTGATGGTCACTCTCTATACAAAATGTATGTTGATGATGCTATCATAATTAGTAATAATAAATGTGAACTAAATGATGTACGACAAGATTTTCGTAGTCATAAAATTCACAATTGAAACAGAAACCTAAAAATCATTACGCTTTTGAAGTTGTGACTTACAAATACATTTAGTAAGGGATAGAACGGAATAGTATGGAGAGGGATTTCGTGAAACGACCAGCTGACAAACGTTTAAATTTGAGTGGTGACAAACCATACTCCAAAACCTGCTGATAGCCCTTGGACTATTATCCACAGAAACTGTAACCTGAAGTTAACAGATGAAGAAATCCCACTTGTGAGGAAGACTCTAATTTAAAATACTTATCCACCACGTTTTATAGTTAAACACATAAGAAACAAACCCAAACAATCACATATCTCTGCAGAAAAAGCTGTTACACATGAACGTCACATTCAAAGAAGAACTACTGGATGAAAATTTAGGGAAAAGACATTCAACACGCAGTAAACAACAACTTCCACATTGAAATCAGAACTGAAATTCTCCTGCTACCCAATATTCTTCACTAACTCTGAAAATATAATTTTTTTCTTTTTGATCAATTCTATGCGTATCTGCTGATTTACTTGTTCATGCAGAGCATTCATTTTGCGTTTTTATCATCAGAAACCAAGGTTCACTATCTCACATAGCTACAGTATGATCACGACGGGTCAATGAGTAGTTTCACAGCTGCACACATATTTTAAATTGGTTACTCAGAATTGATCCACTGTCAATATGACAGTGGGTGCTTTTGTAGCTTTGAATTACTTAGGTCTTAGGTAAACCACCTGCAAGTCATAAAGAAATACCACCGAAAGAAACAGAAAAACAGTGAACATCAACACTTCGAAGAAAGCAGCAACATTCAATACGATACAGATAGTAAGGGGCGGGAACGAATGTGTCTTGACCAGACATACAGCTTCGGAAGCACTGATAAACGATACAGAGACCTCAGCAGGCACTCTTATGCCAATAATACAGAAAGCTTCATGCGATTCATCCCATTAATGAACTTGAACAAAGCGAGAACAACAATTGTGCCAGGATAATATGAACTCATCTTTTATTATTTCGAGGATTCTTCATAAATCGTTGCAACCTGAACGATAAAAAATATGAATTACATTTAAGATTTGAACATACTTTTCCACAATCATAAGGAGTAATTGGTAGGAAGTAAACGTAACATTAGTCGGGAACTAATTAAGAGTTACAAACACCGACTGATTATAGAATAATTAGACAATTAGGCATGGAAACAAAAAACAGAGTTGCGAATATATATGTGTGTATAGAAACAAGGTTAAGCTAGAAAGAGCAAAACAAAAAAGTAGATTACGTAACTAAAGAAAATGTTTTATGTAATAGCGAATAGAAAAAAGAAAAGAACAAGGTAGGGTGAGTCATGTTTAGATGAGAGAGTAGAGTTTTCTAAACAAGAAAAAAGGGTAACTCATAAAAGTTGTATATTTTGTTATCACCAGGGCAGTGGAAGATTCAACACTGTGTCTTTCTGCGTGCATGGATTTGGTTTAAGTCGTTTGATAGCAATTGCTTCAGCAAAGCGTAGCAAGCTAGGTTTCTTTTGCTTGTTGATTATTTTGAACGACTTCAGGTTGTCTTCAATATGACCAGTGTCCAATAGATGAGGCGTAATCGCAATGTTTAATGCTTGTGGACCTTTCAGTATCAGGTTCTTTGGTATGCGTACAGAAATGCTGACATTAACCCTTCTCTCTGTTCTTCCAATGTTTGTGCTTTGGCACGTACATGTAAACTGGTAGACACAGTTGGAGGTAACATGAGGTGGGTATTTGTCCAGTTTTGATTGTCTCAAACAACTAGTTGTTTGATAAACACATACAAGCTTGGTGGCTTGATATGTTCTTTTCAGGGCGGCGTTCAGTCTGCATCTTATTCTACTAGCAGTATCATCACCTTCGAATGCAAGCTGCAGAAAGATAGGCTATTCTCTACTGTTGTGCTTTTCACATTTCCAACATGACGTTTCCCATATTTGTCGATGAACTTTTGTGGGTTACCGTTGTCGCATAGACATTCCTCCACAATGGATAACTCTTCCTCAATTTCTTCTTTTGAACACAGCTTCCTTACACAATGAAATAATGTTCTCACCAATCCCCTTTTGTAGCTTATAGGGCCGAAGCTTTTGAAGTTAAGATAAACCGCCCTCCAGGTCTCTTTTCTGTGTATATATCTTATGATTTTGCCGTCTATATCTCGTTGGATAACCTGAAAGACACCTTCCCATTCGTTAAACATTTAGAGAATCTAAGCATCTCAAATAAATTTATGGTGTCCTTCGACGTGTCTTCACTGTTTACTGCTCAGAATTGCGTGAAGCCACTTACTGATTGAGTGCGTTGGTGGCACAGTGGTTAAGACGCTCGTCGACCATGCACAAGGTTCTGACCCGTATTTCTTTTTTATTCCTTCACGTTCCCAGTGGAACATATGGCTTCAAGCTAGAGGCTTGAAGTTTCTGTAGCAGTGTTTATTTTTAAAGGATGGGGTTGCTAGCCTCATGCCCAACCTTTCCTCTTCATCAGCTTTTTTTATTACTGGCTTAGCGAGGTAAGGAGTGCGCCGGCCGGGAATCGAACCCCGGACCATGTGCATGGTCGGCGAGCGTCCTAACCGCTATGCCACCGACGCACCCGTATAGAAGGAATGAATTCACATTGGTGTGGAAAATGCAAATCGTGTTCCCTGTGCTGAGTGCGGAACATTTACAAACTGGATTCAGATTGATGAAGGCGTATCTTGCCTTTTCAACTCTGACATTGACATCTTCAACCGTTCCGCCTGTAGTTGAGATGACGCATCGCAGCCGGACTAGTGAAGGAGGCAACCTCTGTTAAAGCTATCCTGTTGGTGGTGATTGGTGCTGGTTGTTGTTGTTGCCGTTGATTGGTTATCTTCATCACCTCCATCTTCTCTGTGTTCACCTGCAGTATCTTTTCGCTGCCTCTGCAGTCAGTTTATTGGTTTTCGCTTGCAAGCCTTCGAGTCTGTGTAACATCAGACATATATCATCCGCGAAACCCAGATCTTCTGCAGTCTTCTTATCGGTCGTGTAGCGTATTCCTAACTTCTGGTTACCTGTGCACAGTCTGACGCATAATCCAGTCCACCACGATTAGGAATATCATCGAGATAATAGACAGGAGCCTTGCCTTAACCACCTTGCTTTTTTCGTTGTGGGTCACTTGACACGTGGTATTGTCATATAGCAAGCTGTTGAATGAGGTTTACAAGGACTTTAGGTATGTCGTAGTATTGAAGAAGCTTCCAAATTACTTCTCGGTCAACGCAATCAGTCGAAAGCCTTTTCAAAGTCCATGAAGTCGAGGTAAAGATTTGACTGTCCTTCTATGTTTTGCAATTTGATCAGCACATGATTTGCCTTTCCTGAATCCAGCTTGTCCCAGTTGATGGTGGAGTTCTGTATCCAGTTCATCCTTTATTCTCTCCAGGATGATGTGACTTTCCGTTTCACTTTGCGTGAGCAGGAGCATTATTCCACGTCAAGTATCGCACAGGCAGGCCTAGGTTGCATCCCAATCAGTAGACATCTTTCCTTCTTTCCAAACGCTTTGCACTGATGGAGTGATATATACGAAAAATTAACATTCGATTTACTGTCTGATCAGTCTTCGTATCCAGACAAGCATCACCTGGCTGCTTAAAGTTCACACAGATATAACAGATGAATATTTCTTTAGAAGTCTTACCACGATTTGTTATCTGCTCCCCAACATTGCCAACATTAACTTCATTTGCTGTATTTTCTAATAAATGCTTGTTTTCAAAATTTCTCAGCAGCTCATATTGTTGTTTCAATCTATCACACACGCTAAATCTTCCCGGAAAGTTGAGTGAAGCCTTCTTATATCCTCTGACCCTCCAGAATCTGCTATTTCAATGAACGAAAGCTGTTCATAATGCAGCATAAAATGTTTCATCAATTCATTTTACTGTACCTGATGAGTGAGTTGCAGATGTCAGTTTACGAATTTTCTCTTGGTAACTTTGGACATAGCAAGAACAGCAAATTAAGCAGGAAGATAAAACGTTGTTAGATTTTGCAGAATCTTACCACTTGCAAACAACCTGAAACATTTGCATTAAAACGGTGCACAAGGTTAACGCTCTGATGACATCATCATATGACAACCAACGATATTTTATAACTGAACAAACGAGAAGTGGATAGGAGGGAACCACAAGTGTTATTAATCTTCTTGATATCTATAGAGTGAATGTAGGGGATTGTACACTAGCTCGGTGCGTGAGAAATAAAATAATTGGCATATACTGTGTAAGAGTTCAAAATTCTCCTGATTCTAAGTGACATGAATTTAAGTATTCAGGTCGCATTTCCAGTACACATAGGTAGAAGATGTATGAGTTCGTATTCTGATAAATAAAGTCGGTCGAAATGCCAACTAAATGTCTTTATAGTGAGCGAAATGCTAGTAGAAATAATTCGAGAATTTGACTAAATTTTAACGCTCAATCAACTACGAAGTGGATGAATACATTATGAACCTTGACTATTTGTTTCCCTGTTAGGGCAATGGCTTATTACTGCAATGAGTATTATCACTGAAGGTATCTTTTATATCGGTTGTGAGCTGGAGATATCTGGACAACCGATAAGTTCCGTAACGTCCCTCATTAAAACTTTCAGAAACATGGTGAGTAAAACAAGAATATTCTCTTCGATAACTGCTTCATCAGGTACTACATCTACATATTTATGATAGTTATCCAACATTTGATATGGTGAACAAAATCAAACTAGTGACACCAAAATTTCACTTGATATAAGCGAATAAGCTGTTGACAATATATGGTTCACAACATGTTTATTGGATAGCATACATATTATAAATTTTGAAAGTAAATGATATTCAGTGTAAAGTAATACTTATTAAAGGAAGCTAGGGGTTAGTGTTCACACTGAATTAGACTGATTTGTACAAGTTGTATAAGTGGTTGGCATTGACGCAATAGCGTTTATGTGTGTATAGAATCTGTTAAATAAGGTTTCAACCTTAGTATTCACATTGACAATCAAAAACTCCCTCCAACTATGGAGGGCGCTTTTTGGATTCATTGAAGATTGACAAAGAGAAGACGACTTCTGTAGATTCAGGTTTCAGTGGAGGATTTGGATTTCTTGAATCCAGAATTAAACATGAAATGTTTTCCTACCACTCATTTATAATATAAACACATTCTGCTTCCCTGTGAACCGTTATGAAAGATCCTTACATCCTAATCCATCACAGTTTACCACGCTGAGTTGATGCCTATGCCAAAATACGTTGGATGGTTCGCATTCTACTTTTGTGATTTTCCCAATAAATAAAATAAAGCGTTGAATGGTGTGCAAAGTCCGCATTATTTGACCAAGAAAACTGCAATCTGTGTTCTTCTCATATAATATAATGGCGTCATTTGAGCATCATAAAACTGTATGACAACGATTTTACACTTAAAAATAAAAAATTATTTACTGAAGTTGCACAAATAATTCCGTTTACACATTGTCAATAATAATTTAGTATATGTAATGGCATTATATCACTAGCCAAGGAACACCGATATGTATCAACGAGAATTTTAGTTGCTTATTATCTAAATCAAAGCCACTTAACCAGCTTGTTAATATTCTGCTTGACAGGCACATGGACTCATGTGAAAAATTGGCCAAATCCATTTATTCTAACTCACATCACCCTCTTCACTCACAACTCTCCCCTTGCATCTCATCAGGTAAAACCAGAAGCCTATATGGAAAACTATATGCTCTCACCAGCAAGTACAAAAACTCAACCATACCCTACTTAGCTCGTGTTCTGTGTGATAAAGAAAGCATTAGGCGTGACACCTATAATTCATTGAATAGTCAGTAGTACAACTGGATCTCGTCTTTCCAACTCACATCATCAATAGGTTCAACATTTTCTTTCTTTCTTTTCCTTTTCCCTCTATCTCTGTTTTTCCGTTATGTGCTGCTTTGCTTCCTTCTGTCGCTTAAGCCAGTAAATATGACAGCTCCTACTTTTCTAACACCTTCAAACACTGTTTCAGCTTTACCTTTGCTACCGACATTCCAATGTGTTGTTGTAATAATGAACTGAGCTTTCCTTAATGTATGCAGAATTCTATTTATTGATAATGTACTAACTGGATGCAATACAGTTGTAAAAATGCTGAAAAGTTCCATTCTGCATCACAAGTACTGTTTTTGAATAAAGCAAATTATTATTAGTAAATATAAAAATAAACAGAATCACGCATTTCCTGAACATTATGGCAACAACTAATAATCAGGAGGGAAAGTACTACTCCTATCAATCTATCTATCTATATAAATATGTATACATATATCAGTCGAGGCAGTGAAGAATCCTACAGGTGTGAGAAATTGTTGAAGACTGAAATAAGATGTCCAGAATTAGGCCTAAAGTGTGATAAAAGAAAGCCAACATAAATAACGTGGAGACAAATTAACAGAAATATCAATATCCAGCACAAGAAGAAACACCAAAACCGTATGTCCTTTCAAAAACCCATAATTTAAGCGGAGGAGAAAGTGTTTGATAAATATTTCATTTCCTGAATTAAGATAATAAACCTACGAGATATTGTGATATCCTCTGTGTTCTCGACTTCAATGGGAACCGATAGTTAACACATTTCTGCACCAATTCAATGATAGTTTTTGACACTGTAAGGACACCGAGCTCATTGATGCTAAATCTCATCCACTGAACTAATTAGCTTCAAAATAGCTCATATTCTATAAACACACATCCCTACATCACGGAAGTGTAATTAGAAACATTCGATAAACTTTTGTCAGATTTATTGTCAATTACTCCAATAGTTTCATATTTTCACAACACATAATTTTTTCTGATGGAACACTTCATCACTTATTTCCTGAAGTTGAAGTCACCCTTCTATTATCTTCAATGACAACATCAATCACTCCTCGAATTGAGAGAATTCTCCATGATTTCTCAATTAGTATACAGATTTTTTTGTCTTGCAAGTGTTTTCCACTTCATTAAAGCATGATTGATCTATGTTTGAAACCATTACAGATTTTCAGTTTACTTAAACGATGAAACGTAAGCAATGCTGAAGTGAAATGGTAAGAAATATTGGAATGAAACAACAACCAGTGAAGTAATAGACTGCGATAAAGATGGATGCATGTGATGGAAGCTTCCAGTTTATCTAATGATATGTAATCTTGGCAATCACATTCGTAAAATATGCAGTTGTACTCACTAGGAAGTATGTAGTGAGAATATTGAATAACTGACCAGACTACTTCATCCATAACACTGCTTGTCTGTTTCCTAATAAACATCCAGTCTAACTCTGCAGAATTCGTAAAAGTGTAGTTATCTACGTATTCCTAATCACGAGTTCAATTTTAAGGCTTTATTCGATGTTCGCTTAACATATGTTTCCAATTCCTCACTCTGAAGAGAATTTCAACATCTATTGAATATGTAGGTAAGGGTTCTTCAGTGCACTGTGTTATTTCAAAAAGCTGGTGATTCTGATAGAAGTAGTCTACACAGCGAAAGATTAGATAAATGTAGGGACTAGAGTGTGGACGAAACACGTATGATCCTTAGTATAACGTTTCATTCAAAATGAGTGTAAAGTAAACATTATTATGTCTCTTCCAGGTGAATCACTTGAAACTGCTACACTCTGTATCTCTTATTATCCACTGTTGTATATTATATTTGTGCGTGTAGAGCCTCAGAAAACAACAAGCCTAAGCATTTCTCATAGATCGGAATAACCTGGATAATGAGTGCATTTTTATTTTTTTCGAAGTAGCTGGTTTTGTGCATACGCTTATTTTTACAGCATGAATTCTATTTGAGAAATTTCCATACACCATCATTAAATATGTCATTTATCTTGATGGTTGTAAATGTCACTATACATTTTTTCATGTACTGGAATATTTACAGATTCTGAGTCGACACCGTCAATCAAACCTGTGCTTCAACAAGTGCAATTTAATTTGCAGTCTGTCTCAAACGCTTCGAGTTATCTTGAAGGCTTTCATTGTGATTTGAAGGTTGGCATTCAAGCGCACATCTGATTCTCGCTCTACCCTGCTATAAACGAAATTTAGTGAAGAGGATTTTCCCTAACGATGGTCAACCCGAAGATCAAATATACATGTCGTTAAGGCTGTAAGCATGTCAGTAACAATAACAACTTCGGTAGTAGTATGAGAATCATGTCGATGACTACAAACTTGGCTAGCACATGTGGCAATATGACCAACAAATATACTATGAAAATTCAAGCAGTCCATTTAATCATAACTGGTCAGCTGTGAAATCAGAAACAGTAGTGAGGAAATTGACCACCCACACACACCACTTCAACGGAGCCTTGTGAACAACATTCAACTCTCATTTGTCGTTGGTCTCACTTCCTTCAGTCCGTGATCTTCGCAGTATCTTCATAATTTCGGTGCACTTTTATCAAATGTTGATGGTGATAGGCACTTCAATGCCTCTTGGGGAATTTCATGTCCAAGTGAATCTGAGTAGAAATCTACTCAATCTTCACCGATGACTACTAATGACAGGTATTTGTCAAGTCGGTTCAACAGCAGTCTTGTTTAGGATGTACGGCCATTTATTTCAGTTGCGAGAATATTTGCATAGAATCCACCAGTCTGAGTATGCGATACTATTTGGTGATGGTTGTGAAAGGAGTTCTTTCATTTCTCCTCATGTTTGCCACCGAATCACTGATAGTCACTGACTTCGACACATAACATTAACCCTCCTCTAATTGACTACATGAGGTACACGATACCACAGTGTATCCGTGAGTGTTCTTTGGGATTCTTAACCGATTCTTTATGATGTATTAGACTCCAGCGTTGCCTCACCCAGTGAAACTGGTGAGCGGATTAGACAGCTAACAAATGAAAATCTGAAACTTTGTACAACGTTTGTGCGAATAATATAGACAGGGTTTCTATCGACCACCGACCAGTGATGCTGACAAATTTTATGGAGTGACAGCTCGAATTAAGTCAGCAACGAACTTCGGGTGTAACACAGTATCAGTGAATAGTTGCAAATTGAGGTGTTTTCGGAGAGAAATAGCGATGACAACCAGTAGTCAGTGTATCTAATATGTGATTGTGACTGTGAAACGCCGTTTTCTACTGACACCAAGATTGTGCTGTTTGAAAGCTTTGAAAGTATCACACAGTAATTTTGTTCAACACCAGGCTTTTTGTGGATATGTTTTACCAGATCAGTCGAAGTAAGTGACCTCCTAGAATAGGTAGCCGTTGACCTTCATCGGCATTCAGTATTCAGCATTCAGACTGGTTAAACTGAATATGATCAGTCAAGTAACCAAACCATTTCGTGCGTCATCATGTCCACTACCCGTTTTCCTCGTTAGTGTGCATTTAGTTTACCATGAGTTACAAGAAAACAGCACTGATCTCGAAAAAAGCTTAATATGATGTATGATTTTATTGTAGCTCGGTTTTTGATAACGAGTGCTATAATAGTAGGTTGGAGAGTTTACTGCACATACAACTTTGTCACTGAATCATCTGTATCCGTCGACTGTTTCATTGTACACACAGCCACACAAAATAATTAAATATAAATGCGGTTGCACAGCTAAGTGAATGAAATCACCACAAATAGACTCTTCGCTGAACTTTTGTTATGTTCATGTCTGAATAGGCTTTTTCCGTGAATGAAAAATTAACAAAGACCCTTCGAAAGTGAAGGAACTCAATGGGTTTCTGCAATATTCTACCAAGCATGGTGAAGTCGATGATTAGACCGGTTTTCTCTATGAGTGCAAAAATATCCATGTATATCCAATGTGGTGCTGAAGTTTCTGTAGCAGGTCTGTTTACAGGGTGGGGTTGCTAGCCTCACGCCTGAGAAGGGGGGTTGTTACATCAATTTATAATTTAGAGAGAAGCGACCTTGTGGGTTGCTCCCCTAAAAAACACCAGTACGGGAAAATAACTCACAACAAGAAGGGTAACAAGCGACAGCAACAATAATAATATCACAGTCAATTACAGTTAACCAAAATGATACCAAAATTATAGACTCACTGACTTGAGCCAACTTGAACATGTAAATCCATCAGTATATATACAATTATAGGTATTAGTTAGTGTTAATCAAGCACAGAGTGGCAAATAGATAGTTATAGGTGTTGTTGATATACAATATTATATCCAAAGATTCAGTATTCAAAGTCAAATAATTGTAAAGTTTTTCGCAACTTTTTGATAAGACATTCCACAAAAATCAGAGTTTTAGGTAACTATGCAAATGTAGCGCAGTTTTCGAAAAGCGCGCCCGAAAGGGAAGCGGCGAGTTGGTCGTCAAAGGGTGACATGGAGGAGGTCATGTGAAGAGGAGATGAAAACGTGTGGGCAGACTTGGAGCCAGGTGAAGACTCTAGCAGAGAACAGAACGCAATGGAGACGCATGGCTGAAGCCCTATGTTCCTGTAGGAATTAAAGGATACAATAATAATAATAATCCAATGTGGTATTGAAAGAGTTTCCATTGGAATGATATGTTTACGAACTCCAGGTAGCCTTGATGTCGCGCTTTGAAACACATCGATTCCATTCTTTCACATGTCCCAGTCCTGGATAGAAACAAATCACTGTGGTTTGCACTGAGTATATGAGTGTAGTCACGGAGAAGCGCATAAAAACTGTGCACATCAACCTACTAGGTAGGCTCAAAGCCACTGAAATAAAGAACATTTCCTGAGAATCCTGCTACGTTTGTGTTCAATCATTCTTAGGTAATTTTACCTCCCATTCAACTGGATGCCTTTTCTGTCGGGCCAAAATCCAGCGACATGCTCCAAAAAATCGACAAGTTCCTTACATATGTAGAATGTGAGAATTTGATCTCTAAGACCAGTTATGCTTCTCCAGTCTCTGAATAGGAGTTCAAACTTCTTAAGTCAACAATTCTATACTCATGCCTTCGTTACCTCACTGTAAAGTTTAAGTGCAATAATCTATTGACAAAAGCATAAAAAATTTAAAAGTGGATGAAATAAATAATATCAAGTAAATTTCTATGACGAATTGCATATCACTGTACCTTTGGTGTCCAAAGTAACGAAAGCGTTTGAACCAATTTCTTTTAGACGCAATTTAAGCCTACTAATCTGTATTCCAACAACCTAAGCAGTTAGTAATAGAAGAACCTTTGAGGTAAAATTAGGTTATTTGGTTTACGGTACATTACGCGGAAGGCTTTGCTTATATTGATTTTGCGTTCTCTATTTGTGAGATGAGATAGTATTGAACTATGGACTTTGTTTGTCACTTTTCTAACCACGCAGGATGGTTTGTGGAAATCAGACGATAAACGTGTACAATTGTAGGGCCTACATAACTGGTTCCACAGGAGTGATCAAAGTGATGGAATCACATAGAAAAGGCAAAATCAATGGAAAATTAGTGGTTGTTTTGAAAAATTGGCATTCTTTAGAATTAAAGGCAAGCAAAAGTACCAGGCGTTTCGAAGAACGCATTGTTCCTACAATTTCACTCCTCGACGAAATCACCATTGAAATAGTAACACAACGCCTAATGAATGAGGTAAAAAGAGAAATCAGCACCGCTTAAGCACTCTTCCTTTTTGATATATAACTGTGGAGCAGAAAAAGGAATTTATCAATAAGAATATTCATTACTCGAATGTCCTCTACATTTGTTTTTCATGCAGCTTTTCGTTGAAGTTTTTCTAAGGTTCTGGGTTGATTATCCAGGGAGGGTAGCAATCCCCATTCCCAACCATCCCTCTTCTTCTGGGATGATGACCTGGAGGTATTCTAGTGTTTTAACAAACTACGCGGGGTCGCCACTCATTTTTGAGGTTAGAAAATTATGTATTGCTGAGACATCATTCTCAAATTACATGCCTAAAGATATGTCTGTTTTGCTTCAAAGACATTTTATAGAGAAATGAAAACTAATTTTTACCATAAATGCTCAGTCAGAACTTTATCAACTACAGTAAGTCTAAACTGGATGTGCCATTTTGAATGAGTGATGATCGGATGGAATAACGCAAAGAGAATGAGGAAACACTTCCAAAACAGTAATAAAACCAGTTAGTGAGGATCAGTGTGACGAATCACGGGGCATAACGTAGCGTCTGAAGCTGTAGGGAACAGATAATCAGGGTTAGAGGACAACGAGAGAAGAGAATGAGGAGTTGGAGACATTTCGCACTGACCCTCATTACGTTTCATCAAAATTTCTCATATTTGTACTAAACATAAACAATTGAAAAGTGTTACTCTTCTAAGAACTAGACTAATCCGCTTACTATGTGATTGTTGATATACGAATAGAACTTGTGCACTATGGTAGAGTATAACTCCATTATGGCTAAGATTTAATTTGGATAAAATCGCACAGTGTTATACAGTAATATTCACTGATGACTTTCCGAGCACAATTTATCGCTCACAACAATATCAAGGCATTCACACGCCTTTCTAGAGTGACTGCCTTGATATGGTTGAGAACAGTGACTTGTGTTCAAAACGTCATCAGTAAATAATACTGCATAACATTGTGCAATTTTATCAAAATAAATTTTATCCGCAATGGTATTATATGACTGACTGATTAAATCAGTTCGATAGAAAGCAAATGAGTATGGTTAGGAGGAGTTACACAAGGTGAGTTGTGTGCTGGATATACCGATGTTCACAATGTACCCAAACGTCGATTAAAAGCGTAAAATAGAGCGCCATTTCATTTCGGATACACTCAACAAAGATGTCAAACTAGTTTGAGGGAAACTCAAGAATTATATGGACTCACGTTTCGGTGTAGCTGAAATGCGGTCAATATGAATACAACAATTTCATGTTTATTTCACATGCATAACATAAAACAATTCCACGCAGCCATGTGTCATTCCTAAAGACTACCGAGTTATTTATGAATTATTATGTCATTTATTAGTGCAGATTTATAAAGCTGCGAATAAACAAAAGTGACATGTTTCAAATTTAGATTTCGTGGAGTTTGGCGTTCATTGAATTGGTGATCCCTCAAAGGTAGCTGGGGAATAATGTGCCTTTGAGTGGTTAAAATACAAAACGCTTAGCTATGCAAAAACTGATATTGCTTCACTTAGCAATTCAGCTAGTTGTGTGCACTGAACCACGTGAAGATGATCTCCGTTTTTTAAGGGCTTCAGTTATTATCAGTACTTATAAATTCATTATAGATCTTTCTAAATTTCGAATCTCATGGGTAGGGGATTCGACCAATAATGTATTCACTGTTGAACTGATTGATGTTGATTGTTCAATGCCTATGAGGTGTGAAGCTCTGCCTTTATATTATAAATCCTCCCATCGTGTGACTGAAATGTATAATTGTATAGATTATTGTTGGTTTTCGGTGATTTTGAAATATTCTTAAAGGTTCTATTCCTGGAAATGCATGCGACATTTTGATGACTTATTCTATTTCCTCAGACAGGTCTCTTGTTTTGTGTGGTCACCTGCGACACCTGATATTGATGTATGCTTATATTGTCTTATCCAACTGAGTGTTTATTCTCGCGAGTATGTAATGCAGTCACATCAAGCTGATATGACTAAGAGGAATAGTTTGTGCCCGAAACGTCATCAGTTAATGTTACTGTAAAACACTGTGTGATTTATCAAAATCAAATGTCTTCATCATGAAAGAGCAATTAGAAACCTCGAAAACACTTTTGTTAGATATTTTTCAGTTATTCCAGTAGTTTCATATTATCACGATTCATTATTCCTTGCTGATGGGTCACTTCATCACTTATTTCTCAAGGTTAAAACATCCCTTCCATTATCTTCAAGGAAAACATCAATCACTTCTCAAGTTCAGAAAATTTTCAATGAATGCACAACTAGCATGAAGACATTTTGTTGAGTTGTAAGTTGTTTCTACATCGTCTAGTCATAAGAGATCTGACCTGCATTTCATACACACATTCACAGAAAATAAGAAGAATAAACTTCTGTCTCAAAGAAAAATAACATGCTTTGGCACACCTTCTCGTCTCCTATATGACCACGGTTATGGAAACACTTGTTTGTTTTGGAATATGAATGCCTAAAAATGACTGTCATTAGATCTGTTCTATAAGTTCATTCTGGTTACAAATAGTTGGTTTTAAAAAACTGTACAAAATGAACGTCTCTCTACTACCACTACGACAAATAAGAGAGGACAAATAAGTGGTGTGATTGTAATTGATATGATTATGAACAATAAGTTTTGTTCGAAACGTCATCCAGTAAACAATACTGTTTCACTGTGTGATACATCTAATACATCTAATAAACAAACTAATATGGAATTATTTACTACCACAGTGCCCAAGTTTTACACATATATTAAAATAAACGTCTGTTTCCTTGTAGATGTAAGTGCACATACACTGCCACTTTTATAAACGTTGCCACCAACTAGAAAGTTCAATGAAACACGAACTTTGTCAGATTGTATATCGAGTAGTATTAGTCACATCTATTGGACTGAAAACCAGGTCACAGTCCTTTTCATAGGTGTGTTAAGGCAGAAATTATCAAGAAATAAGTGGAATCTGAAAGTTTCAGTCTGAAGTCAAGAAGAAGTCACAATTGATACAAAGAAAACAAATTATTATTATTATTGTTCCCTTGGGTTCCTAGTGAAACATAGGGCTTCAACTACACGTCTCCACTTGCTTCTGTCTTCTGCTGTACTTTTCACCTGCATGCGTGTTAATCCATACTGTCCCACTCGCCACTTCCCTTTCGGGTTCCACTCGAGCGTTGGCCTGACGCCTTATGTCACCCAATGGCCTCCTCAGCGAGTGTCCAATCCACCTCCACTTTCTCCTGCATATTTGTTGAGCGATTGGTTCCTGTTTCGTTTGTTCCCATAGCTTCCTGTTGATGATTCTTTCCGACCATCTGATCTTCAGTATAGGACAAAGACAGTTGTTGATAAAGGTCTGCAACCTGTTGGAACTGTTCTTTGTGACCCGCCAAGTTTCTGATCCGTACAGAAGAACTGACTTGACGTTTGTATTGAAAATCCGAGTTTTGTTGTTGATGCTGAGTGATGAAGATTTCCAGAATGGTTTCAGGTTGATGAATGTGTGTATAAAAATTCGTGCCTGAATATTCGAGACTCCATGCAAATAAATCTTTATTAAAAGAGGATAATAATTTTTGTGACACCATTGATTGATGAATGTTTCATTTCCTGCATTAGAATACTGAACCCACTGTACATTTTTGTTTCTATTATATTTTGATCTCTCTGTTTTGTCACCTTCAGTATAAACCTGTAGTCATAATATTCACCAACTAATGCAATGACAAGGTTAAACAGTATTACGACACTGTGTCCACTGACACAAAATTTCATCCTTTGTATAAGTAAGCTTCAAAAGAGCTCATATTGCAAATACATTTATTTCAAAATCAAGAGAGTGTAATTAAAACATTCAATACACTTTAATTAAACTTAATGTCAGTTATTCCAATAGTTTTATATTATCATGACTCATTATTGATTGCTCACAGAACACTTCATCACTTATTTTTTTCAGATAAAATACCATTTTTATTATCTTCAGTAACAACATCAATCAATCCTCAAGTTGTAAAATTCTCGATGGTTTCACAATTAGCATAAGTATACTTATGCTCACATTTTTCGTAGAGATGATTCAGTGATATTCTAGGTTTCTTGCTTCAAAATGTCTGTTACATTTCCGAATACTGTTTTCACATCAATCAACCATATCTTGCTTACAAAAGACAACATCAATCACCACTCTATTCTAGTAATTATTTTATAATAGGTCTTTCAACATTTCAAACACTAACAGCTTTTTTCTAGATCATTGAAAATAAAACATGTAAGCGAAAACTATTATTTTACCTGATGATTCCTTCAGATTAACTGCAGTTTAGGTTAATTTTAGTGTATTCAATTTCTAACTTATGACAATAAATCCCTGTACCCGTCATCAATTTTAATTGTTGTAAATTAACTGTATTCGGAAATCCCTATGTCAGGGAACTCCAAATAGTTAACTGAGGTTAAGTGATGTTTGCATTTATGTGAAGATAAACAAAAAATGAGAGGATTAAAAATATAATAAGAATAATAACAGTAAAGCTTGATGTTATGACGGCGGAGAAAATTCGTTATCAAAAGCTGCCCCTTCGCTTGCTCCATACTAATGATCGAATGGCCGGCCGAATTCTATTAGCAACAAGAAATTCTGGCAAAATCCAATGAAGAGTAGATCGGTCAACAAATATGTAGGCGAAAGTGCAGATGGACTGCGCGAACGGTGAGTAATCCGTCGAATGATATCGCGCACTAGGCTGTCGAGTGGGACCCCAATGTGAAGTGACGTGTGGATCGTCAATGCAAGGGTAACATTTAAGAGATCCTGTGAGGAGGGGATGAACGTTTATGGGATGAAGAGACAGCTAAGGATAGAATAAGGCGGAGGCGTGTTGCCAAAGCCCTATGTTTCACTCGAAACCCAAATGAATAATAATAATAAATAATACTTTGATAGTCATCGTAGCAGGACGTGAAAAAGGATAACACACCCGGTTTTAAGACTGCATTTAGTGACTTCTTAGGTGCAAACCACGAACAATGACACCTCAGTGACCTATTCTGTAGAATTTGAAGGAATTCTGAACAGTCGTCCGATGTACGGATGGCGTCGGCAGTGAGAGATAATGCAACTCTACCCCTGATGCTGACAGAATGTGATGTTATGACATCAGAAGACACCATTGTGAGCACGTACTAAAAACAGTGCCTGGATAAAACCCTATGGTATATATGGACTGAGTCCCCTTATTGCAGGTTCTTCAGAAGTGGCTTGCAAGACATAAGGACATCGTGGAAGCAAATGTAGGAATTTACGAAGTCTTTGCATTCTTGAAGAAGCAGACGAGATGGGTTAGGGTGAGGTCAAACAAGTGTATTACTGTGACTCCTGGGCTCGAGCAATAAGAGATGCAACTGTGACAGACTGCGTATAACTGTGACGTATAGCCGTATGGATGGAAGGTTTCTCTGGAAACTCCCTGCTGAGCAATCTTTTCACAAAGTTGGTTCCTACTTAAACATTTCTACTAACTTTTTAATTATTATCCTTTTCATCATGGACTGTATATCACTGTCAGTACATTTGCAGGTCACATATTGATTTGAACCTTATTATTCGTCTTTCACCCTGATGAATCCATAATATTTATGCTTCTCTGAAGAAAATTAAGGTAAAACCAACTTACGTTTGATTGCTGCTCAAACACAGTTAATAGAAATAAAGTATTGTCAACTTTATTTCAAACCAATAATAAAAAGTTAGAAAACAAGTAGTTTTACCATAGCGTTATACGCTGTATTTAAACGAAAGATAAACAAGATTGCTAGAATGACATTTAGCTTTCTGAAATGTTTTGCGGAAACCAAAGCTAGAAGCAGAGAGACGGAGACTGAAGTAAATAGATAGAACGTACCAGTGTTGAACGACAGAAGTATTTAGATCAACGAAGACCTCTTTTTAGCAATATTAATCTTTGCCCGGAATTCATATATTTTTGGGTTTCAAATGTTTTAGGCTTCTTAGAACTAATCTACTGTGCGTACAATATGGTAGAATGTAAGTTTTGTCAATTGTATGGGCTAGTTGAAACTCTATTTATGATATGCCCCGTTTCAGCTTTTCTACTTGAAATGGAAGATGAAAGTTGTCATTGTAGTACCTAAAGACAGAATATGTGTACAATGCAGACTTTGATTGAAACACGTTATATATACCGTAGTTGATTCTCACAATACGTGTTCAACGAAAGGTGTTTAAAGGGCTTTTAAAAGCGAGGTATTGTGCTTATTTTCATTCCCAGTGATGAGGCGAGCAATACACTGATATCAACAATAATGGAATCCCTTGAATATTCCAAGTTCATGACAGGGTATGTCGATGAATAATTGTAGTATCAATGCATACACAATAGAGTTTGAATCAACAGTAGTTAAACACAAGGAAAACGTGAACTCACCTGATGTAGTGACATCAAAATAGGTAAAATATGAGGAAATTAAAATTGATTCATCGCAGTGATTTGAAGTTTTGGGTTCCAGCGCTTTTAGTGAAGGATAACGTTACAAATAGGCAGCAAGTACGCTAGCAAGGAACCTCAGAGAGCAATCGACAATGAGGTTTTATTTACTTGACAACAAACTCAAAGAATATAGGGACCCCAACTTAGGTGTGGCTAAACGACAGTTAATATGATAATATAATTAATGATAATTGAATTGTCTCAAACATTGATATTGCTTTATATAAAGACGATTTAGGTATGGGTACAACTTTAATGTCTTTCCAAACAGTAGGCACAATATTACTGGAAAAAGATTTGTTAAACAGATCAGTGAGAGGGTAACATAGAATATCAGAACATTTTTTGAAAATAATACTAGGTACATGATCTGGACCTAAACTCTGGGAAGGGTTCAGAGACATGAGGCACTTTTGAACATCATTTGTGTTAAAACCTGGAAAGGAGCTATTATTAACACTAGTGATACTGGGAAGCATGGAATTTGAGGGAGAATAAATAAAAGATTTATTAAGAGTACATACATCAGAAGAATATGGAATATTGTTAATCTGCTTACCACCAGTGATTTCCTTAAATAGTTTCCACATATTTGAAGCATTTTTGCCGGATATGAATTTCTGGTTATATATAACATTCAATCTCTGCATTTCAGACTTGATAAGGAAGTTAGTTCTTTTTAAGCCACTTTTGTCTTTCATTTTATATAGCTTTTCCTTCTCTCTACGAAGCTCTTTAAGTTGAGGGGGGGAGAAACGGTCGAATTTGACGAATAATGTTTCTTTTGGGCAGCAGATTTCAAAACAGAATTTCAGATAAGACGTAATATTAGAGATTGCGTCATCAAGTGAAACAACATTAAACAGATCCCATCTTGTGTCACTGAGCATGTTTCTAAGATGTTGTGAATTCTCATTTGAGTAACATCTGTGAACAACTTTCTTGGACAAGTTAGAGAAGGCTTTTTTGTGTAACTTTCCGTAAACTTTGGGTAGAACTCGTACAATACAGTGATCAGAGTTTGAGAGTGGAGCTCTTTAACGAGCTTCGTATATTCCAGAATCATTTATGAATACTAAATCAAGCGAAGTATCTTGTCGAGTTGGGAAGTTAACCACATTTTCACGACCCAGCAATGTAATAAAACTGTAGTCACTGGCGTTGAAGTCACCAGTTACTACAGACAAGGAGTTACCAAACGAAGCAGCAGCAAAAATAGTGAATTCGTCAGCAAAGATCGATAGTTCTGAGGGACTGCAAGAAGGTGTGACATAGATATTTGTGACAAAAATGCATTTATACTGAGATAATTGTTTAGGTCGGCATTTAACAGTGATACGGTCAATGTTGTCATTTGAGAATTTGAAGCAGACGTTGTTGGCAGTAGACCACTGAGAATTAATGAAAGTGGCAACACCTCCACCCCTCTTCTTCTTTGAGCTGTATCGGTCTTGTCTGTACATTGTGAAATCAGGTAAAGAGACTAAATTATCGTCATATGAATCGTGCAGCCAAGTTTCTTGAAGAGTAATTACAGCAGTGTTACAATATACATTTGAGTATAATAGAGAATGCAAATAATTAATCTTGTTTGGTAGAGATCTGCAATTTGTGCTCATAATCACAGGAACAGTCATCCAATGCACTGGAGTACGCTTTAAAGCTCGTTGCCATCCACCATAAGGCTTTTTCTTAAGTTTGTTAGAAACGAGTAAATTAGCCGGTTGGAAACGTTTTAAATAACAATGCGAATAGGACACATAATTGAATGATTAAAATAAAATAAATACGAGGAAATAGATGCAATATATAGGATGGAAATTTTGGTAGCCCAAGATTTAAGGAGGCCGCCTGATGACCACTTCAGCCTTAGTTGCAAATTATCATTTTTAAAAAGTTTTCTTTTATTTAACAGTCTGTTACGTAATCAACCTGTGCACACGCTAATTCCTTAGTCACTCTTCATTTTCCCAAAATTATGCATTATGCAATCCACGTGTTGTAACCATTCCTACCTCTTAATTGTGTAATAATTTTCTTAGTTAATCATCACCCCATTGACATGTTGACACTGACTAATTATTGTTAACAAACACATCGCCGCTTGATTAATAAATTGTTGTGTATTGTAACAAAAATGCTATATATACATATATATGTATATATTAGAGTAGAGCCAGAGATGAGTATCTAATTGAAAAGCAAATGTTTCTTCGCTTAATCCTTCTGTTTTTTAAATCTTTCATACGCTCTTCTAAAAATTGTGTCCTATCAATATGACAAAATTCGAGTTCAATGTGTTACATGGTTCATATACTTTTGATTTTCTTCGATATTCTATTTCTCTACAACCTTGGCAGAGCCTAGGTCCTGATGGTTTACCTGTTGTTTTCCTCGGGAGATGTTCTGATATATTATGTTACTCGCTCGCAAACGTAGTCAGTACTTTCTTTTTCAAGTTACGTTGCACCTGCTGTGTGGAATAACATTAAAATCACCTCCATACCAAAATCAGGTTCTAGTAATAACGTTAAATTTAGACCTGCTGCAACCACCCATCTTTTTTTGAAATTAATTCAGAAATTAAACCTAAGCAACCATGTGCCGTCTTTGTAAAGTCCTTATGATGCCAAGCACTTTGCTTATAGGTAGGGCAGAAGTACTTTAGATGTCACCGACCTATTACATCATAACATTGTCTCTCCTTTGGACAAAGGAACCAAATATGTACTTTGTATCATCCTTGACTGCACATCTGCTTTTGACTGCATACGTAGAAGCCTTTTGTTAATTAAGCTCTCCCTTAAACAAACCGAGTCTTGGTCTGTTAACTGGTTGCATTCTTATTTCTCCAGTAGAATGCATTACACTGTAGTACACATAGGGTGAATCTTCCTCTGCCTTGCTTGCTAAGTGGAGCGGGTGTTCCTCACGGTTCTGTTCTCTCCCTTCCTTTTTTCTTTCTTTCGAAATGGCTTAATTTTTTCCAATGGAATCAACTCCGTCAAATACGCTGACGATATCACTGTCTCGTTGCCTGTTTTGTGTCCCGACCTGAGTGTCCCAAAACTTAAGAGACTTCTATTGGGTATTAACTAGCGGTCTATGCTAAAGGGTCTTATCTTAAATCCTCCTAAATTTCAGACATTTATCTTCACCTTCAGGTATACACATTGTCTACAGGAACTGATCTGTTCACAAGATACTTGTAGCGTAAAAGACTTTGAAAGTGAATTTAAGGAAGCAAAAGATACTTTGGCATAGTTCTATCCTCTGATATTTCTTGGTCATCCCATATCTTGCCAATCTCCAGGAAAATGTTCCGTATAAGCCACAACATTAAGAAGCCAAGATAATCAGGAATCAATCAACTTCTGCTTCTTTAGTTTTTTAACTCTTGTATCTTTCCCAGTGTATTTCACTTCTCCCTTAGGTCTTTCCCGGGCTACTCACAAAGGGCTATTTCATTTTGAGAAGGCTACTAAGGGTTCAGTTGTTAGTATTGCAGGCGATGTGCTTGTTACAGCTTGTCACTGAATTAGTCCACAGACATCTGAACTAATGAGATAAATGGTCTAAATCCATACTGTATGGCACTTAAAACCCCGTATGTTCTCAAGTCCTTGTATCTCATCTGGTAGAACTAGAAGTCAGTGCAATAGAATATGCGCTCGTACTACCGAGTGAAGGAACTCAACGGTACCGTATTTGGCCTGTGTTCTATGTGGTTCAGACAATGTGAAACGTAAAACTTATGAATTCTCAAGTTGTTAGCAAAATAATCGGCTGCTTATAGTGACATTACCTCAGTTAACTGACAATCTTAGCTACAAACCTAATTATTATTTTTTTACAAATTTCTACTTGTATACATATACATATGACTTCACTGTCACTACAAATACCCAATAAAAATTGCGAATAGCAATTCTGTAATATTATTTTTAAAAGTGTTTTTAATGCTATTCGGAAAAAGTAGATGCAATATGTACCAAGCGCTGAAAATTACACACTGTGTCATTTGTACCGTCTTGGAATAGAGATAATTTTGATTACTATTATTCAAATATAAATATGATATTTCTACGTCATTCCAATAAAATCATTGTGCCCGCCTGACTTATTTGCGATCAGTAACCTGTGCAACTTCTATTAAAACTTTATTTCTGAAGAATACAATCGAATTCAAAGAAATTTTCAGGTGGAACTTGGTAAATATATATATATATACCTAATTTTGTGAGTTTAGATTCAAATATTGTTTCCTTCACATATCGTGAGACCTGAAACTAATTGACAAATTATAATCCGTAGAAACTGTTTGGATGTAGACTTGATAATTCTGTATAGAGGGAAACGTCTTCTGTATATATATTCCATTGCTACTCACCTCCACAAAGCTGATTAAAATCCTGTCCCCATTCGAGACGTTTATACGAAAACAGTTTCAGCACGTTTATGCCAAGGTGTTTATTATCCAGACGACTGAAGGGCCGGAATATGGATATCGTGAGATATCATGAGAACAAAATTCTTGAATACATTCGTTAAAATTACGGATACACATTTTGATTCACACTGATGTGTAAAGTCACTTCAATTGGACTAATCTAAAAACTAAAATTCGCACTATAATATGTGACTAATTTAAGTGTTACAAAAGCGATAAGGAAATTTCCCCTACTTACCAGACGTTACACGACTGAGAAATTCAATCTGTCAATATTTTCTTGTGCCTGTTCAGTTTTATACTAAATAATATTACAAAGGTGTATAAGTATTGCTGATTATTCCACTACTCTATTGACAAAAATATTTATTTTTGTAGAACCGAAACCCATTTACTTCAATCACATAATCATTTGTTCTGTGATGGAGTTATAATTTACCACACCATCTGAATACTATTCTCGAATTGATGAATTTCATTTAGCATCCGATAATTACGTTGTTGATATAGTAATTTAGAAGCCATTAATGAATTGCGTTTCGTCTGTTTCATTCGCATCCCTCACACACACACACTCTCTCTCTATCGATGTCTTTTTAGTCTAACCCCGTTTCCGTGCTTTTTTAGGCTCACATTCTTTATTTCATACAGTGAATAATTTTCACAAGACTCTGCAGTTGATATAATTAAAGAAGCTGGAGATGACTTTAATAGAAATAAGTTCGCTGACGTCATCATTTGAGGTTTGCAATATATGATTTACTCTTGTTATATGTTAGTGAATTAGGTGGGTAATGTACTCCTGAATTTAAACGCCATATAAATGAGAGTTTAATCTGTTATCACCATTCTGGATTTCTGTTAAAACTTCTACACCAGATATCTTCTAAATGCGTGGCTTAGTCGAACTATTCAGTCTTTCGAAACCAAACATATTTATTCAGAATAGACCAGTAGAACAGCTTTTACTACGTCTTTTCTCAAAAAGCCAGCAGGTCTTAACAGCCTCCTCTCAATGTTTCTAAAGTTATGTAAGTGATGGAGTAGTGAGTAAAGACAGTGATCCTGTTTAGAGTAAAGTAATGATTTACGAAACGGGAATAACAACAATATCAACTGCGTGTTACCGAACAAATGGAATTATTGTGAGTAGTGCCTTTCAACTCAATATATGTCTGATATTATGCAGGACACGCATCCGATCATAAGTTATTTTAGTATGGATTTTGGGCTCACGTGTTCACTTTTACGTTGTTACAGGTATAAGATTATTCACCTCACTGTCCATCTATAGTTTTTCATACATTTTTGGCAATTCCCTATTCGTGACGGAATCTCTCTTGAAATATAGTGTCTTTGTCGAGATCTTGAAGTCACAGAAAATAAAGGTGAATAATACTAGGAGTTGTTCAAATTGAACTTTAAATGGACATAATGTGAAGCAAATGAGGAACAACGGGCGACTGATTCCAGCGGAATAATAGTGCAACTGAGCTGATTTGAAAATATTTCTTTAACATGATTTCTTTCAAACAACCATCTGGGTTGCAACATCGAGAACCTTATCTGGAGATGATAATTTCTGTTTCACACAATAAATATGGATATACAAATGATGAATTCAGTACTGAAAACGTCCTGAAAATCCGGAAAAATTTCATATTTACAACAATGACTAGCAGTTTTTGGAATAACAGGTAATGAAGACGCTAGTAGTTTTCAAGAGATTATTGCTTGTGTCATTTTCCCCAAAAGAGTATGCTGTGTATTTTATGTGCCTTCCATTTTAAATGACTCAAAAGTTTGTGTCAGTTTTGACGTAAACCTACACACATGATTGGACAAAATTAAAAAACAAGAGTTGTTCCTTTTATATATAAACCTCTGTTATGTTAATTTCGATTAATTTTCCTGTAGAAGTTCGGACCAGATTTCCGAACGAAACGTTGAAATTGATCATTTCAATGTCGCTGAGATGTCAGTGCTAGCAAAGTGCAGGTCATCATTCCTACACATCTAGCAGGCACACATGACTTGATATATGAAGTGTCTAGGATAGTTAACTCTTGATTTCAATTGTACCTCAGCAGTAAATAACAGGCGTTCGCTATAGAAATTTTATTTGCCATTCCAAGGAAGTTTGAATCAAACGTAATAACCTATTACTATTCATCCATCTGATGCAAATTAATCACCGAGCAAATTAAAAACAATCGTTTTTCGTTGACTTTCGTGTACCTGATGAAATTCCAGGAGACACGAGATTCTCCAAAGGGTGAAAGCCAAGTAGCAGTAATTATGTACACAAAAGATAAAATTTTCAGTCACCATCAATATTCTGCTCATGTGAAGGGTCAGTGAACTAATGAATACCGAAAGCGCAGCTGTAATTTCGTGAATAATGAACATTATTGTCAATGCTAATGAGAATAATATATCTGACGATGAATCATCATAGTTTACTAGAGAACACAACTTATGTCTATCAAATTTGCCACTGAAAATAGGAGTGAATGAATTATGGCCTGTCCATGTATGGTGTACATTTATTGGAAACTACGACAGATTATCAGTAAATGAAGTTTTATCGTTTGTAAGTGCTTTAAGATCTATCATACTGCTGCAACCACCTGCTGCTTCTGTAACAACAGAAGACAAGGGTCAGGCAACAAATCGTTTATTAAGGAAATCAACACATATTTATATATTTTCATGTACATTATTATAGATTATTTAAGCAAACAAACACAGTCCTTTGATTGGTTGTTTCTCACTTAAAGTTAATTTTTCATCTCTTTGTGACTGTTTCTTGAATGTCAGATCATCTATATGCTAACTGTATCCACCTGCACAAAGTCTTTGTTCCCATTTTTCTCACGACCAATGCTGGGGTCATAAACATCGACGTAAATTACTATCTACTAACATTGGCTAGCAGACAGCTCTCACCATACTTCTAGTTTATATGGGTTGTGAAAGTGTAAGGTGGCAGGGGTATCTACTTTCTTTGTTAACTTGTTCTCAAAAATAATCAGACATTAGTTACTGATAGTTCTGTTCAATGACTACAGTTTACATTCAGTATTACTAATTACATTTACAAATAATCATTTTCTCCTAATAACCAGATATATTTGAGTAGTATAAAGCATGATAGATCATTTAAGCTTCCTGACTTATGAGCAATACTTTTTGATTTTGATATTTTTCTTTTAAGTGGGGACCCGGTAAGAATAAATCTGATTATCTCATCTAGGAAACATAATGAAGCAATGTATGAAACTATGTTGTGTGAATTGAGTATGATCAAAACTAATTTAAGATAGACATTTGTAAAATCTCAGCGATATTGAAATAAGTAATTCCAACGTTTCGTTCGGAAATCTGGTCCGAACTTCTTCAGGGAAATTAATCAAAATTAACATAACAGAGGTTTTATATATAAAAGGCACATCTTTTTGTTTTTAAAAACTTTGTCCAATCATGATTCATAAACACAAGTATTAACAAGTATAATAAACAAAATTGTATGAGCTGTGATCAAAATTTGACCTCGGACTTACAAATATTGGTCTACCTTTGTTAAACACTTTGAACAGAGTGTGCATGCGTGTGTGTGTGTAAACAGTTGTAAAACATTTCTTAACCTCTCCATAGGAAGATATAGACAGTCGGGAATTTGACCAAGTATTATTAATCAGTGATACATATCCATTTTTATTTATTAATCAGGATTTCCTATGCATCAGCTAACATCAAACCTTCGTGTCCGTTCATTTGAATTAATTTAAGATATTTTATATAGACATGGCAGTACCTCTTTCCACATGCTGATATGCATTTTTATATTCTATTAAAATTATTGTAGTTACCTTCATATCCTGTGTATATGAACGTCATTCACTGTCCAACAGTTGCATTATAGTAGCATCTTGTGATTGCCTCGCTACCTTTGCCTTCAGCCTCATGAAAGAAACAAAAGTCTGAAATAAATCAAAACAAAATGAAAAAAAGTTTCACTCAATCTAAAACGAATTGCACATCCTAAGCGTAAATTAACCAAAGTCGCATTTGTCACTTAATACTGCACGTTACATTGAAGCTTAACACGTCATTAAGCACTTACTATTTATCATACCACAATGAACTCTTTTGAAGAAGCAGAGTGAACAAAAGTATTCCTATCATGTTACAAGGCTTTCTAACGAAACCGAATTATTTTTCCAGCATATATATATGTATCAGTAGCAAAACCAGACATCATTTAGCATAGTTATCGTAATTTGAAACGAATGATGTAGCTACACTTAAACTAAAAATACATTTCAGACAATACCGTCACGTGTATTTTAATGCGTATAAGAAACGCAGTATTAACCAGGTGTTTATTTAATAGCGTGCATAAAATCTGGTTGATTGATGTTAATAATCCGCCATAAATTGGAAGTATTAGTATTTGGTTTTGAACACTTCACTTTGCTTATAATTTTTCAACATCAAATTTAGTGCAGAATTATTACTGTGATGAAATCGACTGCCTAACGAATTTTCCTATACAAAACATAATAATTAATACTTTTATAATTTCTGATAATACATGTGACCTAAATAATGTCACAAGGGTTTTCACGAGTTGCCAGTGAACCATCAAATTTAAAAATGCAGTAGGAACCGGATAAATAATTCGATTTCTGAGCTTTTCTCTAAAAGTATGGCTGCTATATCATTGAACGGATGGGCATAAGTGAACACCACATAAAAAGACCGGCTAACAAACGTTAAAATTCATTTACCCATAAATCGTAAAACAAAATCTGATACTATCTCTTATGAATTTGAATGAAAGAACCTGCAGCTGCCAGTCAGTAAAGAAAGGTATCTCAATTTTGAGAAAGGCTCTATTTGAAAATGGTTATCCTCAACGCTTTTAGGACAAACATATAAGAACCGAACCCAAATACAAAAATCTCGTATCTCCTCCACAGAAGTGACTACAGATGGATATCAAATTCAAGGAAGAGTATCTTAGTAACAATTTAAGGAATAAAATATCATATATCCTGAAAAAACAATTTTGGAAGATTAGATATATCACACAGTGAAATGCGAGAGGGTATAGGGAGAGGTTGATAACAGGAGCTTTGTTTATCGAATCAACTGCAAATACATGTAATAGGAATGATTCATCACCTGTCCCCGATATATGGAAAATTCTACTACCTCTACGACAAATAGGAGAAAACAAAGAATGCTGTAAAACTCCAATGTCAAAGTCGTGTGATCACAATTGATATGATTATGAACAATAAGTTTTGTTCGAAACGTCATCCAGTAAATAATACTGTTTCACTGTGTGATATATCTTATAAGCAAACTAATATGGAATTACTTACTACCACAGTGCCCAAGTTTTACGCATATATATGTTTTGGAAGATTTTAATTAGGATTGATACTCTCTTGGTGCCCAGTGCTAATCAATGAATCAATGTATAAACCACTTATTTCTCTATCCCTTAATCAGAACGATTTTTTCACAGAATTGATTAGGGTCCCTGAAGACTTTGCAAAAATTGACACGAAATCATTCTCCTGCCCACACCAAGCAAAATATTAATTCGCTCAATTCTCGACAGACCTCACTTTCAAAGATTTTGGAAGGGCTCTCAACAGCATTGGTCGTGAAGTGATTCTGGAATTGCCTCATTACTAGGGATTGCAGTGCCCTAAACCATTATGAACCTTATTCAACAACTATTTGATAATGCCATATTTCAGGTGAAAAATAATGTGTCGACTAAAGAGAATGATAAACATTACTGTATAAATGTGATAATGAATTAAGATGAATGAGGAGATTTATGTGCGACTGTCATATATTAAATTACATAGGATATTTACTAACTGCCTCCTTGAGCGAATATATATATACTGGTTAACTCTCCTTGGTACTCCTGGTCGAAACGACTAAGGTTTGATACAGAATGATATAGTCCAACGTATATCTCACAGCCATTACTATTGCATCCACTCATTTTTCTAAAATGGGTGACGAATGAACAAATACCTTATATTTTATTAAGTATTTTTGTCATTTGGATAGAAAGCCATAGCTAATCCTTGGCACAAATATACATGATTTGGCATCAAAAGTAATACTAACTGGTTTACATATTTCGTAAACTGAGATTTGCCATAACGAAAATGAAGGCTTCGATCAGTTGAAACGTGTTATTGTCATTTGCTGTTGAATGAGGTTGATAAAGACTTGAGGTACGCCGTAGTGTTGACAAACTACAAGTAAAATGCCATTAGCGAACCACATTGTCACGTACTTAGAAGTAGTAGACTCAGATTACAGCTTATTCGCTTTATGGTTTTCAGCTGTTAGAAATTATCGTCTGGCAGTAGATGTTTGTGTTGTGGCCACTAGTCATAAGATTTAGTTTTGAAGATGGGTTGGAATACTTGAAGAACGGTAATCAGTGAATGATTTTGTTTTGCTTGATATAGTTGAGCAACATGGTTTTTCCTCTTCTCAAAATGATATTTGTGTAAATAACTACTCTGTTTCTATTCATTCTTGTAGTACGGAGCGAAAAGTCAGGTTTCAATGGCAGACCCATATTACATTCGATGCTCTCTGTTCACTTTCAGTAGTCTCCAGTGATGCTCACAAGCTTTCATTCCCTCTTCACATAGTTTCTGTAATTTCATCTCGAATCCATACGTCACTCATCGCCTCCTACTCAACCTTCGCAAGACAGTCTGGGGCGTGATCTCGTTCAACGGTGTCTTCAACGTTTATCCAATCCGGTGACATTTCTTTCTACATATTATTTGGGCGATTGGTTACGTTCTGAATACCAGAAACTGAACTCTACGTTCTACTGTAGAACCGAATACACTTCGTTGAGACACGCGCTATGACGACACTTTCCAAACTCAGGTAAAACATGATTGTTCTGAATATTTTGGCGATTCTCATCAACAGTAGTAGTAACGCAAAACTCAAGTTTTACTCAACAGTAGCGTCAGATAGCTGTGCAGACAATTTAGGTCTCTAAATGCAAACAAGTACTGTAAAACAAAACTAGTTTGCCAAAATTGAATTATCAAAGGGTTCTTCAGGATCAAGAAGAACATTCCAAACGCAATGAATCAGTAGCTGTGTCCAAGAACCAATGGACATTCCCAGGTCAGAATGACCTTCATCCACTCAAACAAACTCATGTTGTCAAATAACACAGAATTTAAAATAAGTGACACAATTAGTGGTTAAACAAGGACAAAGGCAAATAAAAACTGTCATACATGAAAATGTGAAATGAAAATTTTAAATTAATGAAATATCGTCCAGTTGAAAAACGTATACAAATTAGAAAATAGTTTTAAAATCTAAATAATGATCAGATCGTTCCGGTAAGATTTTTCAACCAATATGTCCATTACAACTTTTCAATTTGTTTATTTCATTTTTCACTTCATTTTGATCACTAGCCATAATTAAAAGAAAATTTCCAATATGTATTGGATAATACTGCAATAGAATCCAATTAAAAGTTATAAATTTTCATGGAGAAAAGTCATTTTCATCTGCGGAAATTCTATATTCTCAACTGTTAGTAAAAAGATTTACTGAGGCTGGAGAGTCTTTCTTTTCTTGGCAGTAACAGTAATAAATTATCATGTTCGTTCGTTGTAGTGACAGATTCTTCCATGAAGTAGTGTCTCAGTGCGTATTATCTCCACGTTTTGATGTTGTTCGCAGATCTGAAGATTGAGACTTATTTCCATTCATTTATTTCCTTTTTTCATGCTTAATTTATTTGGCCCACGAAATACGGTTGAAGATTCTCAATTTTCTCAATTTTTACATTCGGGACGCCAGTTTACAGGCATCATCAATATGATAAATTACATATACGATTAGTAAGCATATTTAATAAAAGTAATTTAATAAAATACATTTTTTCCTACCTGTGTAGGACACACCAATTGTACAGGCATGGATAAGTATTATTTAAATTACATAAATTTGGTTCATGGTAAAATTATAAGGTTGCAGTCATTTTGTCTATGGGAACAATATGATAACTAGTCATTCAATGGAACACATCAAGAAATATAGAAATATTGTCTTCGCATTAACAAAAAAACCCAAGTGTGTTTTAGATGGATTACAAATACTTGGGAAAAAAATAAATCTTGAAGTAATTCCTCCATATAACTTTGGTGTGTACGGCATCGAGTCTTATTCTTGATTTATATCCAAATTTGATAATAATTTAAAATAAGTAATACACTTGTAAACTTATGTCAGCATTTTCTTCGTAACATCACAAATGAACAGTACTCAATGTAGACTAATAATAATGACAGTTCATATTTTCTTATAAACGGGTGTTTTCAAGAAATGCAAGCTATTTTTGCAGACAAGATCAGTTATGTTGTAAGTTACAATCGTGAAGTATTATAAATCAATACGTTTTTATTGGCATAAAGGTATATTCCACAACTGAAATCCAGGTTGCGTCGTTGGTGAAGGCAATGCGCAATTCACGAGGGAATTGTGAGATATGGGACCAATAATGTTTGCAGATCATTTGTCATCGTAAATGGACAATTTTCACATTCTTCATTCTCATCCATTGTTCATGTCCTGTTGATTCGCGTATATATTTGAGGTCACGTAGGACAACGTCGTATTATGGCTAGTCCATTGGAATCTCATTATGTATTCCATCACTTCACTTGACACGAATAGGCAACTAACGTATTACAAGAAGGTAGAGGATTCTTGGTTTTGCAACAGATTAAGTGGAAGTCATTTAATAAGAGATGTATAAGCAGTGGCATTTATGGGTGTTTGAAATCATTGAGGATTTTTAAATATCAGTCAGAATAAGCGAACACTATTCATGTGTACAATGAGAGAAAAATCCATTCTGGCAGTGCGACAGTGCCTGAAGATGACGCAGCTCATGTTTAAATAGATATAATGAATTATTGAACACAACAGTTATAGCATTGATATAAGAATAGAACTTATGCGCTGTGGTAGACTTTAATTTCATTACTAGTAATATTTACTGATGACGTTTTGACCACAATTTATTACTGCTCATGATGATATCAATGTATTCACAATATTTTCTAACTTTCTTTTGTATAATTCCTCTCTTTTCGACGAATTCAGAACTACACTTCATGAAAGAAATCCTAAAACAAAACGGTTATCCACTAAGATTCATAGTCGAAAACATCAAACAGAAAATCCAAAGGCAAGAGACGCCATAGGTGTCAAAAAAGTTACTTTATGTGAACCTTGACTTCAAAGGCATCCTGCTCAGTGATGTCTTTAGGAGGAGAATTTCAACTTCTTTAAAAAGAACTTTCCTTACGGCGAAACTGAGAGTAGTGTTCTCCAGTCGCCCACTGATCTTCGGAAGCCCAAAGGACAAGATCCTGCACCTGACCACTTCTATGTGTATATATCATTTCACCTGTTGCTGTGGAGCCAGGTTCTTCGGTTGTTCGACGAGCATCTTGTCAAAAATGGTCAAAGAACCCTATCCTGCGTGGCTGCAGAAAGGAAGTAGTGGCCGTGTAAGGAGTGCAATAATCAAACATCTCATCACCAATGGTCATTCCATCTCAACAAACGCCTCCTTCAAAGTAATCTACAAAGTGAAGAACAACATGCCAAACGTTTCCGTCTTCTTTGTATTGCAGAAGCCCTAGCCATTCAGTAAGAATAACCAGAACTATGCATTCCAAAGAAAATTATTCAACCACTTCTACTATCATGGTAACAACTCTGTTGATTTGACTTTACTTTTGCTTGTTTGCTTAATTTGACTTTTGTTTGTATGCTTATTTATGTCTAACTGTCTAAAACGCTTGCGTAATTCCGTGTGTTATTTTGTTCCCATGTACATCCATGTACACTACTCTTTTATCAAACTATTCATGTTATCACGTAACTCTTCTTTAACAATCGTTTGTGACAATTCATCACTTTTGTTACTCCCTTTTATATCAACATCCAATCCATCTGAATTTACTAATTGCATTTTCGTTTGACAAATGTAATGTACACAGACAAACAAAACAACCATATATATTTGCGATTGTGCAGCAATGAAAATGAATTCGTTGAAAAGAGACTCTTCGCTGAACTATTGGTCTTCTGTCTATTAATGTTCGAATGGTAATTTTTCAAGAAGTTCAATATTAGCCTGGTGTAGTAAAATATTTTAGTGAAGAATTTCATCATTAATTTATTTAGATAAAATAACAATCTAAAAACAGCACCAAGCACTACCTCACTCATTAAAAAGTCATTAAAATAAATTAATTATGAATTATTTAAAATAATCCCAGAGTGTTTAAGAAAAAAAAACAAAACAAGATTTAGCTGAAAGCTTCTTCACATATTCTCCTTCAGCAGCAGAATTATACGGATCTTATTTATCCTTAAAACACGTCGTCAAAATTGCAAAAATTGAAGTCAGTTGAAGGTCACTTGTCGATAGACATTCGTACCAATAGAAAATGTAAGTAGTCATATATTTCTAATGACTAATGTAATTGTACATATTTACCTGTATGTGTGTTTGAGTATATGCTGTATGTCATATGGAAAGGACCTCAATTCACATATGACTAACACGATAATATTTTTATAAAGGTCACAGAGGTTTTTGTTGTTTTCTCATCTGTCCTGTTTCATTAGAGTTTGCCATATAGGTGTTATGTCTGTCCCTTCTTTTCTATTTACTGCATTCGATATGGTTAAAATGTGCAAGTATTCAGAAGTCAAACTTTCTTTATGTGAATGAAAGCCTCTTTCTAGAATTTCGAATTTGTCAAAATCAATCCGCTGTCCATAGCATGCATTGGTATAGATGATCTTTTTCTCTAGAAGAGGCTTTCAATCTGACTCGGCGCTCAAATTATTCCAGGAAATTCGTAACATCCATCGTCTGGAAACTTATAAAATAAATTACCCTAACAAATTAATCGAGGCTCTAATGAAGTTAATTGTCGCAGGAAGTGGATAACACTTTCGCCGTTGGTTTTCCCTTTGTCTTTTCCAGCTTCCCAATTCTGGTCTTACTAGATATTTCTCTGTGTTATTATTGGATTTCCCTGTGTTTTCACACTGAATAGACACCGATGGCCATAATATTTCCGTGCTAAAATAACAATTGTAAAACAGCCTTACAACTCCAAGCTCTCTGATGCGAAATCTCATCGATTGAATCCGTTAGCCTTTAAACAGCCCATATTACATATGTACATACCTCTACATTGGTAAAGTGAAATTGAAAAGATCCCACACGCTTCTGTTTGATGAAGAGTCAATGATGCCTAAAATTGTTCAACACTATACTAACAGAACTATCTTTTCTGGTGAAACACTTCATCGTTCGTTTTCGATGTAAAATAACAATTGTATTACCTTTAATGACAACATCAATCATGGTTATTGTACACTTGGAATGAAAAGTGCATACTATATTATAATTCGTTTCTACGTCACTCAAACACAACTGATCTAATTTTTTGAGTTGTTACAACCGTAAAATTATACCTCAATTTGTATGCGAACTGATTGCGTGTCATTCATCGAATTACTCTTCTAATCTCCTAAGTCTTTCACCCTTATAGAAATGCTCGAATTAAGTGACTAAACTTTGATCAGTTGGAGGATTTCATCATGAGCTGACATCAGTTAGGGAACCATTGGAAAACCTGCAGGGAGTACAAAACAGCTGTTTCGTCTTAGTTTGAGACTCTTCATCAGTAAGTACCCACCGGGTTCGATCAGTTTATCTCTTTTCTAAATGGCATTTTGTGTGATGAAAAGCTTCATATAAGTGCGACTCTACAGCTGAAGAAATTGAAATCTCCAACAAGAACCTGTTTGCTGAAATGCTTGTTCCGTTTCTTCAACTATGCTAGCGTGGGTATTAGTGCTTTTATTTTTAGCTCTTTTTCATATCTACACACTGCCGAGGATTTTCATCACAGTTATTGAACCTCACAGTGTTATACAGTAATATTTACAGTAAATATTACTGTATAACACTGTGAGACTCTATCAAAATAAAATTTACCCATAATGGAATTACACTCTACTACAGTGCCCAAGTTTTATTCTTATATCAGTTATTGAACCTATTTTCATCAATGAATTGAGACGGTCATTTCACAGGTTTTAATCCACTTGTAAACACATCTAATGCACATCATTCACCCTTTCAAATGAAGGACCTCTTTTACTCTATAACTGTCATATTGTTTCGGAAATATATACACACAAAAATTATGAAAACCTTTTAAGTGACTTAAACCAAGAATGCATAAGTCAATGAAGAGATCTCTTTAGGCAAATCGACTTCAAAGCTGTATAGACACTTAGGGGTTAGTATGTGCAATGACAACAGAAGTCAGAGTTTACTGTCGGGTAATTATAAAAATTGACAGAGATGAGATAAGTAGTGTGAAAAGGTCTACAAGTCTGCTTGTAAATATAGAAAAAGCCAGTAATATGCTCCACTGCAAACCTCAAAAGTGTAAAAGTGATTACATCACATCCCACATTATTTACCAATTTTTGTATATGTGTGTGGACACACATACATACGGAGTAGTAATCATGCTTTGCATATGAGAGTGGGAGAGCATATCGAGAAGTGGTTCGGAAGACAAATGAATTGTGAAAAATCAACAGACACAGGTGACAGACTACCAACTTAGCCAAACAACTCATCGAGATGAACCATAAGTTTGATGTCAGTAAGATTTTTTTAAATTGTTTTATTTTTGATTACAGCTTGATGCCACACCGTATTTTCAGTACAAGTATGGAATTTTCAGCATGGATATCGGTAGCCCAAATTTTACAGGCCGACCATGGATATCGGGTGTGCGTCGGCAGGGGATCGAACCCTGGACCATGTGCATGGTCGGCGAGAGTCCTGAACACTGTGCCACCGACGCACATTCCAGGACTAGTTACGATGAACATATCAGTTCATATTGTTTACATTCCGAAGTGGAATGCATGTTCTTATGTGTCATGTCAAATAAGCTAAGTAGATAAGGTTGATTTTTAATTTCAATACATATAATGATGTGTCACCAACATATCTCCTGTAAGATGTCAACCAGTCTATCTCAGTCCTGAAGTTCGTCTACACAAGCTATCCTTTGAGAATTCTGAGTTGTATGACAAAAATTATTATAATTATTAAAATAGTCCCATGGAAAAGGACACTGTTCAACTTGAACTTCACATTCCTAACAAGAGCATGAGTTAAAGCTGTCTCAATTCGTATTCGGATAAAGTCAGTCTGAAGGATCGCTAACACATTATCTCCATATATTCTCCTCTCCTTTGATACATTCTTTAACTGTCAATTAAATGCTTTGAGAGAAAAGCTTATAAAAAAGAGCCACTCAATCAATCATTTAGTGGGAAGCAGTGATTTTTAGAAACAGTTGTGACGTAGCAAACAGTGATAAAATCTTATTAACAGCAAGGTGTCTGATAGGGATAACAACAGTGACTTCTATAAAAGTTAGCTTGAAACGGACAGAAATTTGTGTATTGAAAGGATTAAATTCAGCCACTCTCCCTACCCTGGTCTGCATTGGAGTCCACACTTATGAACACTGCATTGCATGATGTCATCCATTCATATGACAGCTGAATATGATTCAGTGTAAGCACTAATCACTATCGCTCATTATTACGTATTCTTGATTACTGGTGATAATTTGCTTTTGAAATTTATAGTATGCCTATAAACTGCCAACAGATAACCGATATATATACCGCAGGAAATTTTGATCTTGCTGTCAACATTAGCAGTAATTTATCTATTACGAATTAATTACTGTAGAGCTGGATAAGAAGGTAATCGGAAAGAACATCCTTTCTTCACTCGTTAGTCCTCTGAAATCTATAATGGACTACTTTAATTCAGTAGATTATTGTTTAGATGCTCTCGGTTCGTGATAGATATAGCAGATATCAATTGTGATAAGTTCTTGCCTTAAAAGCGGTACAAATATTCAATATCATAATTCATTCATCTGCTTCATAGTTAATTAGGTCTCCAAACATGTTAACTATCTCAAATTACTTCTAATAATAGTCCGTTCACGAAGAGGATTCGAATCGAACAAACGGTTCTCTTACAAATGGAATTTGGTAATTCACTATCAGAAAACATTTTAACTTTGGAGATTCAAGTTCTGAAACAGCGATAATACCCAAAATTTCAGAAAATAGAGAGTACAGTATTCTGTTTATCACTGAAGTTTTGGTTGTATGTGTGAAATTAATATAGTGGTTTTGAAATACAAGATGAAATCACGTGAGAATTACGTACTCAGAGGAAGTAAGTGTTTGAAATTTGATAATTGGAAAATTATCAGTGGATAAAACGCATGCTGGACGAATGTTCGACTGACAGTTTTGAAGAACGTGATATACACTTTACTTAAATGTACAAAATGACGTACTAGAATCAAAATTTTAATGATGTTTTAATGATTTGAAGACATTCAGATAAATTGTTAATACGTGAACAATGATAGTTTTCACTTGTTTGCCCGGTGAGTTTGTACATTTACCTATTTTAGTTCAGTATTGGATAAGTTTATTTTTAATATCACACAGTGACTCAGTATTCACAGTTGGATGACGTTTCGGGCATTAATTATTGATCATAATCACATCAAGTGATATGATATGTCATTCAGTTGTTAATACTACATCACTGTATGATTTTTCAAAGAAACTTATCTGGAATGAAATAACATCCTCCCAAAAGTGCTCAAGTTCTAGAATAACAATGATTTACCCATTTTATTTTTAAAGTATCCAAGTGAGAGTACGTATATGTAGCAAAGAAGAGAAGGAACTGTGGGGCTATTTTGACAGATCACCAACAAACTTCCATTATGAGAATACGAATTCACATGCATTAGGAATGTGAAGTTTTAGTTCATCAGCATGATAAATCAACAGATGAATTTAACTGCAATGGGCACTCCATTAGGTCCCCTCCCGGCGAAGCATACCTAGATCGGACAAGCTAACCAACCATAACAGATGAGGTGAAATCTTACAAGATGTTTGTTATTGACAGTTATATTATATCTGATAACACTGCAAGGGTCTCTAATCTACCTGGGCTGTTTGAAATGACATATAAGGACATATATCGCACTATAGGATATGAGCTAAATGAAGTGATATATTCATCGTCAAGGATTTAGAAATGGACCGCATCTGAAATTAAATGGTCTGCAGAGAACAATAAATTACTGCAGGGAAAAAAGTCTATACGTAAGAAAGACAGAATGATAGACTCACCATTACTAAAAGGCTAACAGGACCATTGCAATCATCGAAATTTACTAAAAAACTTGGAAGAACCAATTAAAAATTGAAAATGACAAGATGTTAATTCCTTTCCTACCTGTTCATTCTCAATCTTTCCTTTGTTCAACATTATACTACTTGCCATTAGTAAGTAGTATGCTTTTTATGTATTAATTTACAACAATGACATTTGCTCACAACTGCAGTTTAATTACTTGTCCTATTATCATTCTATTAATGTATAGTTCTTATTTTTCTTCTCCTTAAATATTATTTGCTGACCCTACCCTATAGCGTATGCTTTACTATTGAAAGTTGTTTGTTCATATTTGTTTATTCTTTGCTCGGCATTCCCGGGCCGTTTGAACCGATACGTGGATCGACCGTGACACAGCATTACTGTTTTTACTTATTGACTGCACAGTGGTTGTGCATTTGACGGCATTTAGCCACAGACACCTCACACTTTGAGGTTTGTACATTATATATCTATTTTTATGTAATAAAGTACCGTATTCCGGAATATCTTGTATTGCGAACTTTACGCGTCACTCTACGTGTGGTTAAATCTATGGTTTGGATCATCGTTTCGGATTTCTTTCGGGAGAAATTCACAGTACTCAAAGTTGGTCTTATTGATCTATTTGGACAATTATCAATGCCGGTTACTCGTTATATGTCTGGAAAACTGGAAAACGCTGAAGAACATCTTCGAGTCAATTTATCTTCACCGCAAGTTTCTTCTTTACCTGTTTCCTTATCTGATTTTGATAATTTTAAACACACCCCTCATGTCAGCCTAGGTTTTGATAATATTGCTAGGGGAGGTAGTGTAGTAGTAGACTCTGATGTTGATTCAGATGTTGCTACCGAATTAGAGATCCTAGAGCCTAAGGTTCAATAGCTTAGACTTCGCAGCAAACTGTAGCCAGCTGTGTTGGATCTTGCGCCAATCCTTCGAAAAGAAAACTCCTAAACGGTATCATCAACTATTGCACAGAACAACCACCAGAGTCAAATTGTACTGCTACACTAGTCCAACCACTTTTGAACTCAGTTAGCCCCATTAGAATGCCTCAAATTGAGATGGATAAGTTCGATGGTACAACAAGTTCCTGAAGTTTATAAGATGCTTTAACATGTTCATAGGATAACAAACTAATGATGACCACCTACGGTTAATGCATCTTATACACAATTGTGTTGGTACAGCCAAGGAGGCCATAGAGCATTACATTCTACTGCCCTCTGAGGTAGGCTATAGGAAAGCCATGGGGATTTTACAAAGTCAATTTGGCCAACCTCATGCAGTTTCGGATGCCTTCCTCTCCGAATTACTGTCAGGCCCACAGCTGCAACCTGAAGATATACTTGGGCTACAACGGTTGTTGAGACAGATGACCAGTTGCGAGATAGCCTTATCTCAGATGAATTACATGGCAGACTTGAACTGCTCTACCAACCTTAAGTGCATTGTTCAACGTCTCCTCCGGCACCTACGATGGAAGTAGGCAGAATTGGTAAACGATGGTTTACAGTTTGCTAAACCTAGCTTTTGTTACCTCAAAGAATTCCTCGAAAGGTAACTGTCATTGGCTACAAGCTGTTACGGCCAGATAGCTAATGGGAATAGGAACAACAACGGAGTAGGGTTCAATGATAAAATGTCCAGAGCTATGCCTTCGCACAGTGTGTGGCGGCCTAAAAACATCAAATTATATGTTCACCGAAAAAGAAGGAATCCAATGAAAATCATGGTTGTTAGGTGAGATTGAAAAGAACTCAACCTTGAACCGCGCGCAAGGAACGAATCGGTTGCTCTCTCTCCGGCGGCTCGCTCAGTACATCTGCCGACCAACTCTGTCTCGCACTGACTGACACATCCACATCAAGAGCTTTACTCCTATCTGCTGTTCTCTACGCGGAGACCTCCGACGGTTGACAGCTCTAAGGTGTAGTGGAGGATTTGTATAATCAAGAAAAGGACAATTGCATTCCTATAATTTCGTACGTCTATAATTTGTGTATTTTGTGACCATTATAGTTTTTCTTCAAATAACCTCAGTTTTTTTGTGTATATTAACTTAAGTGAACTGAATATCTTAAATATACGTATTTGTTAGTACCTGTTCTGTCCTTTTATTGTGTGTATAGACTTACTTAGCTGCTAGGTCCACTACACTTAATTGGTGAGCCCGTTTTGAACACGGATTATTTTCACGTCTCTATATACTTATTTTTGCTATTTTGTACTTTCATTGCAATTTTTTGTTGGTGGTCTCATATTTGTATCCCCCTTTGTACCAATATTCTCACACCTGTAATGTCGTCACATACTCAGCCCGGTACATAAACTGAACAGAGATCTGCAGCGAGGCACAGGCCACAATAAACGCCATATCTGATTTTCGGTTACCACAATACGGCTTTGCAGAGCCACGAATTTGGTTTGAGTTATCGAGCCGTTGTTGGAAGCACGAAGCATTAAATCTCAGATAGTCAAATATTGCGTCGTGCTGGCAGAACTTCTTCCTTCAGTGTTAACAGAAATCAGTGATTTCATCGAAAACCCCCCGACGGAAAACCAATATGAAAAACTTAAAGCTCTCCTTATACAACGCACCAGTTTGTCAGACGAGAAAAGAATCCAACATTTACTCACGGGCTGCGAGCAAGGAACGCGTAAACCATCCCAGCTCCTTGTACATATGCGCCAATTAATTGGAAACCATAAAGTTGACGAGGTTGTGCTGAGACAAATGTGGTTGCAACGTTTACCCAGAAACGTTCAACAAATTTTAATCATCTGAGGGAAGTCGTATGACTTAGACTCACTAAGCGACATGGCAGATAGTATTGTGGATGTTTTATCAGATAACACCATAGGTCATATTGCATCTGACAGTGCAACACCATTTCAGTCCACACCCACGACAGACACACCAATACTCGCCGCCATTGCAGACTTAGTGGCAAGGATTGACAAGTTGAAAACAAATAGATCTGATCGACGAGTCCAGAGGCGGAGTTCACAAGCAAGGTCACAATTACATAAACAATCTCTCTCCCGACAGCGTTCCCGCAGGTCTTCTAGGGAGAGTAATATATGTTGGTATCATAGGAAGTTCGGACGTCATGCCCTGAAATGTGTCAAACCGTACATCTTTATTGAAGAGAATCAGGCTCAGGGAAACGTCTCAGCCAGACAGTGATGGCGACAGCTGTTACTGGCAAGCAAACAAGTTGCCTATTCTATGTGAAGGACAAAACTTCAGGCACCCTATTCCTGGTAGACACAGGAGCAGAAGTTAGCGTGATTCCCCCTTCACTATCCAGGCGATCTACTCGGACACCAGGAAAACTGTCTATCCGTGCGGCCAACCACACAAACATACGGACGCATGGTGAACAATCTCTTATAGTGGATCTAAGCTTACGTTGGCGTTTTATTTGGATTTTCATAGTAGCCGACGTGGATCATGCCATACTCGGGGCTGATTTTTTAAGTAATTTCAATCTGTTAGTTGATGTCAAAAGTAAAAAAACTGATTGATAACAACACCCAACTAAAAATTCATGGAATCATCTCCAATTACTCCGTCTACAATATCTGCATCGAGAGACCAACTGATTGTACTTTTTCCTCCCTACTTCATCGTTTCCCTAGAATACTTAAACCGTCGTATAACATCGAGGACGTACCCCATACAGTCACTCACAAAACTGTTACCACGAGTCAACCGGTTCGAGCTCGTCCCCGTAGATCACCTCCCGACAAATTAGCAGCAGCCAAGGCAGAATTCGAACACATGATGCAGCTCAGCATCATCAGACCTTCCAATAGCCCTTGGTCTTCACCCTTACACATGGTACCTAAAGCTGAACATGACTGGAGGCCATGTGGGGATTATCGCCATTTAAACAACGCCACAGTTCCAGGCTGTTATCCGATTCACACCTACATGATTTCTCTCTGACATTACATGGAAAAACAATTTTTTCTAAAGTAGACTTGGTCAGAGCCTATCATCAAATACCAGTTGCCCCAGAAGATATCGAAAAAACAGCCATCATCACACCTTTTGGTTTGTTTGAATTTCTGCGCATGCCGTTTTGTCTAAAGAACGCCGCACAATCCTACCAACGTTTCATGGATCAGGTCACACAAGGTTAAGATTTTGTATTTGTATACATCGATAACGTCTTAATTGCAAGCTCTTCGGTTGAAGAACATACAGATCACCTCACCATCTTATTTCAGCGATTCGAGCAATATGGCGTCGCCATTACCCCAAAAAGTGCATGTTCGGTGTCTCCTCTATACAGTTTCTAGGGCACCACATAACTGAAAATGGTATTAGTCCTATGGAAGAAAAGATAAAGACCATCAAAAATTTCCCCGAACCAGATTCACTCAAGAAGGTGAGACGTTTTTTGGGGATGTTTAACTTCTATCGACGTTTTATACCTTCATGTGCCTCCATTGTACAACCTCTCACTGATCTTCTCAAAGGTGATCCAAAAAAATTTCAGCTGTCGAAACAAGCGAAAGAAGCATTTGTTAACGCTGAAGAAGCTTTATCCAAGGTTGTTATGCTGTCCCACATCAACCCCGAAGCATCCCTTACCTTGTGCACAGATGCCTCCCAAGTAGCTGCGGGCGCGGTGTTACAGCAGAAAATTAGTGGTGACGTTACCCCACTTGCTTTCTTTTCGAAGAAGTTAGAACCGGCTCAGACACGTTACAGTACTTTTGGGAGAGAATTGTTGGCTATATACCTAGCAGTCAAGCACTTCAGTTACTTACTACAGGGCCAGCACTTCACTATTTTTACTGACCACAAACCTCTGTGCTATGCTTTCACCACTTCGCTGGATAAACACTCCCCAAGAGAAGCCAGACAGTTAGACTATATCTCTCAATTTTCAACTGACATACAGTACGTCAAAGGGGACGCAAACGTGGTAGCTGGTTCTCTTTCAAGAGGTGATATACACCAGCTTGAAACTTCAGTAGACGTCAGTCTTGACCGAATGGCTCAGTTACAAAGAAACGAAGCAGAACTTCGAAACTGTCGCCGAAACTCTTCCTTACAGCTCAGGGACGTACCTATTCCCTTATCAGATGCCACTATAGTTTGCGATGTATCTACCGGCACGAATCGTCCGTTTGTTCCTCTCCAATGCCGAAGAGCTTTATTTGACCACTTACATTCGCTCTCTCACCCTGGAGTACGTGCCATGGTCAGACTTATCAGCGAACGTTTCGTGTGGCCTAAAATGAACTCTGACATTCGGAGATGGGCACGAGAATGTCTCCAATGCCAATGCTCCGAAGTACACCGCCACACTATCACAAAGCCGAAAAAGTTTGATTTACCGGACAGGAGATTTCAGCACGTTCATACAGATATTGTAGGACCGTTGCCAACGTCAAGAGGATATACACATATCCTGACAGCCATTGATAGATTGACTCGTTGGGCTATTGCATGCCCCCTGAACGATATATCTGCCGAAAATGTTGCTTTTGGTTTCCTCGACCTCTGGGTGTCAAATTACGGTGTACCATCTACTATTACATACGATCGAGGTGCTCAATTCTAATCGACGCTGTTTCGTGAACTGACGAGACTCCTGGGAGTGAAACATATCTCCACAACAGCCTACCATCCGGCAGCGAATGGTCTTGTGGAAAGATTTCACAGACAACTGAAAAGCTCCCTGGTGGCACAGAATGATGCATCTAAATGGAGTGAATACTTACCTCTGATTTTACTATCAACTGTTAAAGAGGACCTTGATTGTACACCCGCACAACTAGTTCACGGCAGTACTTTAACACTGCCAGGACAGCTAGTAGCCCCTCATGACTCTCAAAATGTGAATATTTCTGAGTTTCCCGATCAACTGACCAGACGAATGTCACAACTTCAACCAATTGCTCCGAGAAAATCTCCCCGCAGAGAAAACCTAAGTAGCCAACTACATACCTGTAAATTTGTCTTTATACGCATCGACAACGTCAGGAAAGGGCCACAATCGGCCAAGTTAAACTTTAGACACCAATAACTACCAATCAGGGATGACGTTGAATTATCCAATCAGATTCACGAATGTTGTTCAGTGTTGTATAGCGCTTGATTCATTTCAATGCGTGTCCTTACAAGGTTACGTTTGCAGTTCAAGGAGGATAGTGTAGTTCAGTATTGCCTAGACATAGGCTTAATAAGAAAGGAAAGAAAGTGTTCCTGTGGTGGTGCTATGACTCTGAAAAGCTATTCGAGGTCAACTGATGGATTTGTCCATCGTTGTGGAATGTGTTGGAAAAGAGTTAGTATTAGAGAGGGTAAGCTGCTAATTTTAATATTTTTTGCTAGATCACATCTCTCTCTAACCCAAATTTTGTATATCTGCAATTATTGGGTACTGAAGCAGCCAGTGAGAGCGGCAGCTGCGGAGACGGAGAATAGTCTTGTCTCAACAGTCCAGTGGTAGCAGCATTGTAGAGACATCGCATCATGGAAAATGGACAGAATTACTTCACTGTTAGGCGGAGAGGACGTAGTTGTCCATGTAGGCGAAACAGTGTTGATAAAAAAGAAATATAATTGGGGTCGTCAGAGAGCAAACAACATTTGAGTTATCGGTTTATATGACACGTCCCTTCGCAAAGGGTTTGTCGAAAGGATAGCAGACAGGAAGACGAGCACTTTGATCCCTATTATAAGTCGACTTGTGAAAAGGGGATCAATTGTGCATACCGACGAGTGGAAAGCCTACGATTCCTTGTCATCTCTGGGTTACATTCAAAATAGAGTAAACCACTCTAATGATTTCGTCGATCCTGTTACTGGGACTCATACCAATTCAATTGAAGGTTTTTGGGGGAGATTGAAAAACAGGATCCGGGCTATAAATGGATCACAAAAGGATGTCATTTTCAGTCATTTGGACGAATACATGTACAGAATGTGGTGCAATTTTTCTATTGACAGTCTCATGTTGAATTGGGAGATGTTTTTGTCTCATGTTCGAGAAAGATACACATTGTAAGGGTTTTATACTTTTTTTCTATGCATTTTTGTACAAATATACGCTTCCACTTATCATAAACGGCTCTTTAATATGATTGGTTAGTTCAAGGTCGTTTTCTGATTGGTTGTTGTTGGTGTCGAAAGTTTAACTTTGCCCCACAATCTCCAAACAAAGGCCCATACCCAGTACTGCATCAGATGCTACACTACTGCTGAGTCATGTTGCCCGCCAAATAAGACTGGAATGGGTTAATACATTGATGCAGGTAACATCTTTCTGTGGAACTACATCTCAGAATTCATCTAAGGTTGATTTTGAAATTGAATCCTTAACGGGAGATTACAAGACGAGGGTCAAGAGTGCCTACACCGTGTAAAGCTTACCTGTAAAGAGACCTAAGACTCCTTCAAACGAACGGATGAAAAAATGGCCTCACCTGGCAGAAATTCCCTTTCTAGACGTCGAATGTAAACAGGTCAGTCTACTAATTGGGACTAATGTACCTGAAGCACACTGGGTGCTGAAGCAGCGTATAGGGAAATCCAACCAACCGTTTGCATCTTTGTCAGTTTTTGGTTAGTATTTATTGGGTTCAGGAAACGAATATAAAGAAGCAACCTCTATCTTCTGCTTAGAGGAAAGTGAATCAGTAGAGAACAAGCCTTTGCGAATGATTGAAGCTGAATTTCAGAACAAGCACTCATACGAAAGGTCCAGTTCTGAAATAGATAAAAAGGTTCTGAAGGCAACCGATAGGGAGATAAGATTGCAGAACGGACATTATGAAGTTCCACTGACTTGGAAAGAGGAATGGCGTAGATTACCGCCTAATAGGTTTGAGGCAGAACGCAGGCTGTACAGTCTTCAGAAGAAACTAAAACAGGACGAAAGCCTATTAAAGTCCTACAATCAAATACTAACAGACCATGAGTTGAAGGGTTGTATTAGTCGCGTTCCTGACGACTTCTCCAAGAAACGTAGATTTATCCCTCACCACCCAGTTATAAATCCCCGCAAGCCTGGTAAAATTAGAGTGGTTTTCGATTGTGCCTTTAAATGTAAGGGAATGTCCTTGAACGATTGTCTGTATTCGGGACCGGATCTGAAGAATGACTTGGCTGGGGTACTATTGAGATTTAGAAAACATCGGATAGCCTTGTCAGCAGATATTGAGGAGATGTTTCTTCAGGTTCACTTACCTGTCAAGGATCAAAGTGGCTTTAGTTTCTTATGGTATTCTGAGGGTAGACTGGACTTACCACCGAGCCTGTATGAATTAAACGTACATCCATTCGGTGCTACCTCATCACCTTTTTGTGCAGCCTATGCTTTAAAACGAGCCACAATCGACGTTAGTTTATGTGGACGTTATTCACGACGATGGAAACAAGGGCAACTCCTTGCCGATACGTTTTGGATACGGTGGAAGTGGGAGTACTTGACGACCTTACAATCACGTGCAAAGTGGGTTCAACGACATCGAAACTTACAAGTGGGAGACCTAGTACTAGTGACTGCGGAGCCTTAACCTCCCAATCGTAAGTCATTGGGAATAACTACACGCGTTACGGCAAGCTGTGATGGGTATATCAGAAAAGTGGATATCGAGACACCGAGTGGTATAGTCAACCGAGATGTGCGTAAGGTTTGCCTATTAGAAGGTATTGAGAGATAAGCACTTTGTAGGATACATAGCTGGATAGTGGATGCAGATGTGGCGAGAGTAAATTGTACCATTTCTGTGTTTTACTAGCAGGTAGAGTAGGGAAAACCAAGCTGGTTTTGAAGGGGCAGTATTAATTCCTTTCCTACCTGTTCATTCTCAATCTTTCCTTTGTTCAACATTATACTACTTGCCATTAGTAAGTAGTATGCTTTTTATGTATTAATTTACAACAATGACATTTGCTCACAACTGCAGTTTAATTACTTGTTCTATTATCATACTATTAATGTATAGTTCTTATTTTTCTTCTCCTTCAATATTATTTGCTGACCCTACCCTATAGCGTATGCTTTACTATTGAAAGTTGTTTGTTCATATTTGTTTATTCTTTGCTCGGCATTCCCGGGCCTTTTGAACCGATACGTGGATCGACCGTGACACAGCATTACTGTTTTTACTTATTGACTGCACAGTGGTTGTGCATTTGACGGCATTTAGCCACAGACACCTCACACTTTGAGGTTTGTACATTATATATCTATTTTTATGTAATAAAGTACCGTATTCCGGAATATCTTGTATTTCGAACTTTACGCGTCACTCTACGTGTGGTTAAATCTATGGTTTGGATTATCGTTTCGGATTTCTTTCAGGAGAAATCCACACAAGTTCAGCAAAGATAACTTTTCGCCTATTTCATTCTCAAAACCTGTACAATCGGATTTATATACATTGGTTTACATGGATACAATAATTTTAATTTAATTACACATAGGAGCGAAGGTGATAATTTTAATTTTATATCTAAGATTGAATGTACGAATATAGATTACAAGGAGCTTAGAGACTAGATAACATAGGATTAGAAAACAGTTGAAACCTATGCAGAATTGTTATTTAATAACCGGAGAAATGATTTTTGAGGAGAATAAAGGCGATAATTATTTTCAACTTGGACAACGTCTCAAATGGCGATATCAAAATCCTGATGGGTGATATGAATGCGAAGCTGGGGAGAGACAATACAGGAAGAGAACTCATCAGGGGTCGTGAGACCTTCGGTGGAATGAACGACAATGGTTAACTATTCTCACACTTCTGCGGCTTCAGTGATTTGGTGTTTGGTGGCAGTGTGTTCGAAGACAAGTATGTACACAAGGCGACATGGATTCCACCAGATGGACACACCAGATAGACTTCATTTCAATCTCAAGGAAGTGGAGACGGAGCCTACTGGACACAAGGTCGAGCAGAGGAGCAGATGTGGGTTCAGACAACTATCTAGTACAAGGGACTTTCCAGGTGAAGCTGAAAGCCTCGAGGATAGCTGGGGATAGGCCACAATGCAAGTTCAACACTCACAAACTGAAAGACACAACCACAAATGACACTTTCACTGCAACTGTCAGAGCAAAGCAGGAAACACTACGTGGCATCACTGAGGAATCATGCGTGGAAGACCACTGGAACTCTCTGAAGGTAATTTACAAGGAAACTTGTACAATGATTTTAGGAAGAATGAAGAAACAAGACAAAGAATGGCTCTCAACGAACACCTGGAAGCTTAAAGCGGTTAGGAGAATGGAGAAAGAGAAAATGATTCAATGAAATGACAGACAAGAGAAGGAGACGCTGAGCTCAAATTACACAGCTATGGACAAAGAAGTGAATAAGAGTGCTGGGAAGGACAAAAGACAATTCTACGACAACCTGGCTACTGAAGCTGAGAATGCAGCAAGCAAAAGGGACCTGAGGACACTATATGAGATAACCAAGTCTCTATCCAGGAAGAGATCAACACAAGTGAAGCCTGTCAAAGACAACCAAGGGAACCCAATCACCAAGGAAGGAAGACCGATTAAACAATGGGCGGATCACTTCAAAGGACTCTTGAACCGACCACTACCTACAACCCGTCCAGTAATACCAACAACAGCACGTACACAACTGCAAGTTGACACCAATCCTCCAACGAAAGCTGAAGTTGTGAGCGCAATCAAGCTTCTGAAAGCTGGGAAAGCACCTGGACCAGATGGAATATCCCCGGAAGCACCGAAAGCGGACCCAGAAACGACGGCAGATATGCTGACTCCATTATTGCAAAACATCTGGAATGAGGGAAAGGTGCCTACTGACTGGAAGAAAGGTTACCTCGTGAAACTACCAAAGAAGGGCGACTTAGGACTCTGCAAGAACTGGCGAGGAATCATGCTCCTGTCGACGCCAAGTAAAATCCTGAGTCGCATCATCCTGGAGAGAATCAAGGACGCACTGGATACAGAACTTCGACCAGAACAAGCTGGATTCAGGAAAGGCAAATCATGTTCTGACCAAATTGCAACTCTACGCATTATCATCGAACAAAGCATGGAATGGCAATCAAATCTCTACCTCAACTTCATAGACTTTGAGAAGGCCTTCGACAGCGTTGACCGCGAAGTAATTTGGAAACTACTCGAGTACTACGGCGTACCCCAAATATTCACCAACCTTATTCAACAGCTGTACGACAATGGCACATGTCAATTGATCCACAACGGAAAACACAGCGAAGCGTTTAGAGTAAACACAGGAGTCAGACAAGGGTGCTTATTATCACCAATGATATTCCTAATTGTGGTGGACTGGATTATGCGTCAGACAATGTGAAACGAGAATGCAGGGATATCCTGGACCGACGAGAAGAACCTAGAAAACCTGGATTTCGCGTGTGGATGATTAATGTTTGATGTCACACAAAATCGAAGAGTTGCAAGTTAAAGCCGACAAACTGGTCGAAGAAGCAGCAAAGACAGGACTGCAGGTGAACATAGACAAGACGGAGGTTATGAAAATAACCAACCAACAACAACAACAGCAACATCCAGAGCCAATCACAATCAACGGGAGGGATTTGAAAGAGGTTGCTTCTTTCACTTATCTAGAGAGCATTGTCTCAACCACAGAAGGAACGGACGAGGATGTCAAATCGAGAATCGGAAAAGCGAGAAACACATTCATCAACCTGAAACCAATCTGGAAATCTTCGTCACTCAGCATCAACAACAAAATTCGGATTTTCAATACAAACGTGAAGTCAATTTTGCTTTACGGATCAGAAACTTGGTGGGTCACAAAGAATAGATCCAACAGCTTGTTGCAGACCTTCATCAACAACTGTCTTCGTTCTATACTGAAGATCAGATGGCCGGAAAGAATCACCAACAAGAGACTATGGGAACAAACAAAACAAGAAGCAATCGCCCAACAAATATGCAGGAGAAAGTGGAAATGGATGGGACACTCGCTGAGGAGGCCACTGCGTGACATCGCGCGTCAGCCCAGTGCTCAAATGGAACCCGAAAAGGAAGCCGCGAGTGAGACATCCAAGGGTGACATGGAGGAGATCGTTTGAAGAGGAATTGAAACAGTATGGATTAACATGGATGCAAGTGAAAAGTACAGCAGAAGACAGAAGCAAGTGGAGGCGTGTAGTTGAAACCCTATGTTCCACTAGGATCCCAAGGTTATGAAAGTGAACAACAGTCAGGAAACATTCGATGGGAGTAATTCCTTTCAATTACAGGCGTCACCGATTATGTTAAAGCCGACAGAATCGGAAAGGTAAGACAGGCATTCAGTAATCTGAAATCAGTCTGAAAGCCTACTTCTATGAGTAAAAAAATAAGATTCAGATTTTCAACACCAATGTTAGGTCATTTTTTCTATATGAGTCATAAACATGGATTGTCTATCACGGAAAGCATTTCCAACAGCCATCTGCAGCTTTCTATTAACGGCTGCTTTCGCTTTACACTGAAGAACACATAGCCAGGCGATATTGTCAGTAAGACACTCTTGAGGTCAACGAAACAACAAAGAACCTGTCCCCTAAAGATTATGTCGATGCTAGGTAGGAAGAACGCACACGTGGTGACGGCTCTTTCGAGTGACGCCGCATGACACACTCTCGAGTGGAACCTGAATAGAAAACGATGAGTAGTGTAAACCAGGATGACATGAAGCAGATCACCTGTAGATAAGATCAGAGCTTTTATGCAACTGTTCAGTCAGCTAGAGTAAACTCTGGTGAGCCGTATGAAATGCAACTTACCTGGTGAAGCCTGTTATTCCACTTATAACTCAAGAGAATAATAACAGTTGTAAAATTATTAATAATCATAATAAAACTACTACAGAATCAGCAATTCCGCGTCTTCAAATGTCGGTGACGCATAGTTTTGGCTACTTATACCACGTCGGTTGTGTGTAGAGGCCTTTTGAATTTCAGCTTACAATTATCACTGGCAGCGAACTTTATTTACATTGTTCACGCAGCAGTAAGCGCCAGGATTCAAACTGTGCAGATCATAGTCACAATTATTATTATTTCCAAACCTCGCCTAATTTACTAGCTCTCCACTTTTCTATACCAAGAAAAGAGGAGGAGTCTGAAGCGTAGCTGGCGAGTCTTCCATAGAAAATCAATCAAAATGGTGAACAGACTTCAGAGCACAGAAAAATCAATTCGAATTCAAAAATATTAGAAGTGAACTTAATTTTGCTGGCATTAGGGAGGCGAAATGACGCGCACTAGTGAGAGCCTTCAAGAAGCCAGTCAGCCAGCCAATGTGCCCTCTCTCGATGAATGGAAAATAAGCATGCAGAAGTAAAATGTACTTACAATATACGAGGCTGGGAAGGCTGCTCAGGTAGCCAAGGAAATAAGAAGATATGTTATAGAAGTACTACGTATCTGAGAGAGCAACTTGAACGTATGTGGACAGTCATAATTTTCAAATAGTGAATCAGTAATCTACTCCATTCCCCAGATAAAATCCGCGAGCGCACAGTGGAAGTAGCTATCATGATGTTACCAAAAGTATAAAAAAACTAATGCAGTGGGAACCTATTTCTTCCTTCAGGATAATGATGGAAAGGTTCACTTCAAAGGGAAGCAGGGTTGCAATCATCTGATGCTACACATTACAAACAAATCGAAGCAAAGTCGGAGTCAAAGCGCGGCATCACTGTGGAAACCTGTGTGGAAAACTCCAAAAGCGATGTTCAAGGAAAGATATGCCATCATTTTGAGGAAACAGAAGAAGCAAGATAAAGACCAATGAAAGGTGGTCAAGAGAAACAAATCACTGAGGGAGAGGGAGATAAAACAATAGGCTGATCACTTCAGAGGACTCTAAAATCGACCATCACCTGCAACTCGCCAAGAAATATCATCAACAGCACGCACAGAGCTTCTTACCAGTGGATACCAATAGTATGGAGAGGGATTTCGTGAAACGACCAGCTGACAAACGTTTAAATTTGAGTGGTGACAAACCATACTCCAAAACCTGCTGATAGCCCTTCGACTATTATCCACAAAAACTGCAACCTGAAGTTAACAGATGAAGAAATCCCACTTGTGAGGAAGACTCTAATTTAGAATACTTATGCACCACGTTTTATAGTTAAACACATAAGAAACAAACCCAAACAATCACATATCTCTGCAGAAAAAGCTGTTACACATGAACGTCACATTTAAAGAAGAACTACTGGATGAAAATTTAGGGAAAAGACATTCAACACGCAGTAAACAACAACTTTCACATTGAAATCAGAACTGAAATTCTCCTGCTACCCAATATTCTTCACTAACTCTGAAAATATAATTTTTTTCTTTTTGATCAATTCTATGCGTATCTGCTGATTTACTTGTTCATGCAGAGCATTCATTTTGCGTTTTTATCATCAGAAACCAAGGTTCACTATCTCACATAGCTACAGTATGATCACGATGGGTCAATGAGTAGTTTCACAGCTGCACACATATTTTAAATTGGTTACTCAGAATTGATCCACTGTCAATATGACAGTGGGTGCTTTAGTAGCTTTGAATTACTTAGGTCTTAGGTAAACCACCTGCAATTCATATAGAAATACCACCGAAAGAAAGACAAAAACAGTGAACATCAACACTTCGAACACACTGTAACATGCAGTGCTGTCAACCTCCACACAGAGCGCAATATAAATTAGTTTGTAATATCCAGTTCAGTCTGCAATAGGAATAATAACTAGAAACACAATAGGAAAATCTAGGTAAGAGGAGTCAAACACAACAATAACCTTACCAGTGTCACTTTCATGGTATGAGAATGTATGTAGGTGTCAAGCATAGTGAACGAAACTAATACAAAACGTCGCTTGAATAAAGCAAGAACAACAGTTTCGCAGAACAATATGGAACCATCGTCATTCCGTCGCCTTCTAATCACTTGCTCACAGCCTAGACAAATTACTGAGATTACGTACAGAAAAGTTCTAACATACTTGTACATTTGACATGATGTCATTTGACAGATGGTTCTGAACTCAGTGAACAGTGCTCAGAAAATTAAGCTTATATACCTTTGGTTCAAGGTGTTCACACATAAACAAAGTAGATGCATGCACAAAATAGTAAATGAGTAAAGTAATAAAGACGAGAGATATGTGATGATGAGTAACTAATTCATTGTACAACAATTTACTGAGTTCGACTCAAGTCATAGGAAGAAGATACAATCAAAAGTACACTGCCTCAAAGGAGGATGAGGTTAAAGCCAAAGCTGACGTATTTAAATGAAAGCGAGAGTAAAGACATCCAGTCACGTGGTTGGCGAGACTGACTGACAACTGATTCTTAATGAACACATCAATCGGGATTCGTGTGCTCGACTGGGATCGCTCCAGCGAACATTTTTACAATTGACCTATTTTTATCTCTTTATGTTTTTACTGTAATTCGCGATATCCGCTTCATCCCCGGTATCAATCAGATGTCTTGTATTGTATTCAAGTTTCTTCCTCGGTTTAGGCTTTTGTTTCATGTTCAGTTATGCCTTTCTTTCTTTTCTCTCAGCCTAGCTGCTCCTGCAGATACACGTACATTTGTATACACAATTGAAGGTAACAGGCGAACGATTTCTGCCCACGTTTGCGTAGGTCAAGTTGTATGTAACCCGATAGACGGGAAGCAACTTAGCTGCATGATAGACTTCGGTTTCTGATGTAGTCAACATTCTGTTGACCGATATTTTTCAACATCTTTTCGAGAATCATAAATCCTTCCTCGAATGTCTCTGCAGAGTGTTTTCTTCCAGCTCTATATTACAGGGTCTTGACTGATGCCCGTTTAAAGCTATTTGGACAAAAACTATTCAGATGCAGGCATTCCCTTTTGCATGCAGGATGTCAGTAAATTCATCTGTAGAGGTCACCATCTTCTGGGCGTTTCATGACAATGTCAAGGAAATGTAACTTTCCATCGTTTTCACGAAGTAAATTCAATATTTGTGTGTGAGTCGTAGAATAATGTGAGTAGGTAGGAAGCATGACTTTGACTGTTGCCCACAACACATTTGCCATTGACATACAGAAAACAGGAAGTTTTTTCGTCGATTAAATGCTTCAGAATCGTTTCCTCACTGGTGAATATGAAGATTTCTGCTAAAACAGGCCTAATTGGACTGCTCATAGACACACCATCTAATTGGCGGTAAAGAGTGACTTCAAACTGGAATTGTACATTAATGGTGGACATTCAAAGTAGGTGTTTGAATTCCAACTCTTGGAGTGGGAGAAGATCAGACTGCTGATATTTATAGTTTCATTGATCGGGATCCTTGTGACCAAGGAGGTTGCATCAAATAACACTATAAGTTTATTTGAAACGTTCATGGGAATCACACTTTCAGAGGAATAAAATTTGTCTTACGTGCTGTACAAATCTAGACGTTGACCAATGGGTTCCAACTACACCGTAAGTCAACTAGCAAAGTTATGCTTACACGAGTTGGTCAGTGTAATTGAAGATCTCAGAGATACCTAATTTTTGTGTCTTTCGAAGGCCATGTATAATCGGAAAACGGAACCTTCGGGATTTCAAATCATTGAAAGCCGTGTTGTCAATCAATTTCTTATTTGTAAAATCTCTCAGTACGTTTTTGATGTGGTTTTCAGCTGCATCTGCCTTATCTTTCTGCCAATCGTCAACTCCAAAACTCAGCGACTCATTTCACACAGTTTTCATCTTTGCGATTCACGTGTATCTGTCCATCACACCACCCATGAGAATTTATCACGCCACGATATGACAAATTTGTAACTATTTTTGACAGCTTACAGTGTTCTTTGATGCTTTTTTGTAACATGAAATTGGTGTGTTGATGAGTTGATTTGCAAAGTGGACCAGCTTAAATTTTGACCTGCTGTTCTTGACCTCATCAACTCGAATAAGGTCATTCAACTAATATAATGAGTTTTCAAATTGAGCTGCGACATCGATTCTGATGACAGAGTTGTTCGGGATATTATCGTCAAATCCAAAGGAAAGCACTTCCATTTCAGTGTGACGTAACTTCTGACTCTACAAATTACAAGTGAACTACTCAAGATTGTATGGGTAGATGTCATACAGTTCAGTGTCTGTTTGTTAACTGAATTCGTGAATTAGTGTTCTCTGGCATATTTGTCATTGTTTCCAGGAATGCATAACATTTTACTTTTGTATTCACTTTTCCAACTAAAGCGACACCAGATGATTTATGTGTTCTGATGATATCAGTATGGTGTTTTAGTTCTTTCAGAGCTTTAAACTACTCAGGTGTTAGGATACATTTCTAAATTTTGCGACTATTGCAGAATTGTTTAGACGTGTAAGCTAACTTTGCTTTGATAAGACAGTAATGATCATTAAAAATGGGAACAAGAGTCCTTTAATCGGTCACATAGACTTTCAAATTGCACATGTATTTCAAGTTCTGGAAAGTGATTTTGAGGAACTCAGAATTTAGCTCCAAGTGATAAGGCGCATACACAAACAAGATGGGGAAAAATCAACAGAAATATCAATATCCAGCACAAGTAGAAACACCAAAACAGTATGTCCATTCAGAAACCCATAATTTAAGCGGAGGAGAAAGTGTTTGATAAATATCTCATTTACTGAATTAAGATAATAAACCTACGAGATATTGTGATATTCATCTCTGTTATCAACTTCAGTGGAAACCGATAGTTAACACATTTCCGCACCAATTCAATGATCGTTTTTGACACTGTAAGAACAACGAGCTCATTAATGCAATATCTCATCCACTGAACTAGTTAGCTTCAAAATAGCTCATATTTTATGTACAAACATCCCTACATCACGAAGTGTAATTAGAAATATTCGACAAACATTTGTCAGATGTATTGTCAATTACTCCAATAGTTTCACACTATCACAACACATAATTTTTTCTGATGGAACACTTCATCACTTATTTCTTGAAGTTGAAGTCACCCTTCTATTATCTTCAATGGCAACATCAATCACTCCTCGAATTGAGAAAATTCTCTATGATTTCACAAATACCATTCACATACTTTTTTGTCTTTTAAGTGATTTACACGTCATTTAAGCATGATTGATCTATGTTTGAAACCAACACAGACTTTCAGTTTATTGTTTTCTTAAACAATTAAACGTAAGCAATGTAGCGTAAAATGTGCTGAAGTGAAATGGTAAGAAATATTGGAATGAAACAACAATCAGTGAGGTAATAGACAGCGATAAAGATGGATGCATGTAATGGAAGCGTCCAGTTTATCTAATGATATGTAATCTTGGCAATCACATTCGTAAAATATGCAGTTGTACCCACTAGGAAGTATGTAGTGAGAATATTGAATAACTGACCAGACTACTTCATCCATGACACTGCTTGTCTGTTTCCTAATAAACATCCGGTCTAACTCTGCAGAATTCGAAAAAGTGTAGTTATCTACGTATTCCTAGTCACGAGTTCAATTTTAAGGCTTTATTCGATGTTCGCTTAATATATGTTTCCAATTCCTCACTCTAAAAAGAATTTCAACATCTATTGAATATGTAGGTAAGGGTTCTTCAGTGCACTGTGTTATTTCAAAAAGCTGGTGATTCTGATAGAAGCATTCTAGACTAGATAAACGAAGGAACCCCAGTGTGGTCGAAACACGTTTGCTCCATAGTATAAAGTTTCATTCGAAAGGAGTATAAAGTAAACATTGCTCTGTCCCATCCAGGTGAATCGCTTGAAACAGCTGCATTCTGTATCTGTTATTATCCACTAGTGTATATTATATTTGTGCGTGTAGAGCCTCAGAAAACAACAAACCTCAGCATTTCTCATTGGTCGGAATAACCTGGATAATGAGTGCATTATTATTATTTTCGAAATAGCTGGTTTTGTGCATACGCTAAGTTTTACAGCAAGAATTCTACTTGAGAAATTTCCATACACCATCATTAAATATGTCATTTATCTTGATGGTTGTAAATGTCACTGTACATTTTTTCATGTACTCGAATATTTACAGATTCTGAGTCGACACCGTCAATCAAACCTATGCTTCAACAAGTGCAATTTAATTTGCAGTCTGTCTCAAACGCTTCGAGTTATCTTGAAGGCTTTCATTGTGATTTGAAGGTTGGCATTCAAGCGCACATCTGATTCTCGCTCTACCCTGCTATAAATGAAATTTAGTGAAGAGGATTTTCCCTAACGATGGTCAACCCGAAGATCAAATATACATGTCGTTAAGGCTGTAAGCATGTCAGTAACAATAACGACTTCGGTTGTAGTATGAGAATCATGTCGATGACTACAAACTTGGCCAGCACATGTGGCAATATGACCAACAAATATACTATGAAAATGCAAGCAGTCCATTTAATCATAACTGGTCAGCTGTGAAATCGGAAACAGTAGTGAGGAAATTGACCACCCACACACACCACTTCAACGGAGCCTTGTGAACAACATTCAACTCTCATTTGTCGTTGGTCTCACTTCCTTCAGTCCGTGATCCTCGCAGTATCTTCATAATTTCGGTACACTTTTATCAAATGTTGATGGTAATACACACTTCAATGCCTCTTGGGGAATTTCATGTCCAAGTGAATCTGAGAAGAAATCTACTCCATCTTCACCGATGACTACTAATGACAGGCATTTGTCAAGTCAACAGCAGTTTTGTTTAGGATATACGTCCATTTATTTCGGTTGCGAGAATATTTCCATAGAATCAACCAATCTGAGTATGCGATACTATTTGGTGATGGTTGTGAAAGGAGTTCTTTCATTTCTCCTCATGTTTGCCACCAAATCACTGAAAGTCACTGACTTCGACACACAACAATAACCCTTCTCTAATTGACTACATGAGTTACACGATATCACAGTGTGTCCGTGAGTGTTCTTTGGGATTCTTAAACGATTCTTCATGATGTATTAGACTCCAGCGTTGCCTCGCCCAGTGGAACTGGTGAGCGGATTAGACAGCTAACAAATGAAAATCTGAAATTTTTTCAACGTTTGTGCGAATAATATAGACAGGGTTTCTATGGGCCACCGACCAGTGATGCTGACAAATGTTTTGGATTGACAGCTCGAAATAAGTCAGCAACGAACTTCGGGTGTAACACAATATCAGTGAATAGTTGCGAATTGAGGTGTTTTCGAAGAGAAACAGCGATGACAACCAGTATTCAGTGTATCTAATATTTGATTGTGACTGTGAAACGCTGTTTTTCAACTTTTTCGCAAATCAGCTAGCAACGTTATTCTTAGACGAGTTGGTCAGTGGAATTGTAGATCTCAGAGATACCTAATTTTTGTGTCTTTGGAAGGCCATATATAATCGGAAAACGGAATTTCGGCATTTCAAATCATTGAGAGCGGTGTTGTCAATCAATTTCTTCTTTTGGTGTGGTTGTGTTCTTTGAGCTGGATGGTTTGTTTGCGAAGCTTTCATTACTCTACTGAGCAACATCTTCAGCGCATACTTCGATGTGAAGTGAGCTTTTAGAATTCTCTATGAGTTTATTAGTCATCTCTTCTAGTAACCTTGAACGTGATTGGTTGTTTTCGTGTGACATTTCACCCCCTAGTTTGCTTGTCTCGGAGCTGCCTGCTTCTTTGAT
>OX235272.1:33312719-33371562 GCA_944472155.2 Trichobilharzia szidati
GAAAATTCTATACTGAGTATGAACAATTTGTTCAGAAGAAAGCTATTATAGCGAAAATATTTGTTCAGACATCTGGGAAAAAATAATTGAGCAGAGAATATCCTTTTTGATAATTTCCTCTTCTGGCGCTACAATTATATATATATATATACGTATAATATTCTAGAATAGTAGTCACTAACAATATTGGTGTCTTTTGTGTAAATAATATCGATTTGTTAAGTAAGATCAATGGAATTACAGTTCACTATTATTATTATTATTTCCTTTAGTTCCTAGAGGAACATAGGGCTTCAGCCATGCGTCTCCATTGCGTTCGATTCTCTGCTAGAGTTTTCACCTGGCTCCAGGTCTGCCCACATGCTTTCATCTCCTCTTCACATGATCTCCTCCAGGTCACCCTTGGACGACCAACTCGCCGCTTCCCTTTCGGGTTCCACTCGAGGGCTTGTCTAGTGATGTAACTTGATGGTTTGCTCAGAGTATGGCCAATCCATCTCCATTTCTTCCTGCCTATTTGTTTCACAATCGGTTCCTGGTTGGTTCGCTCCCAGAGATCTTTGTTGCTGATCCTTTCCGGCCATCTGATCTTGAGTATTGAGCGAAGACATCTGTTAATGAAGGTCTGTAGCTTGTTTGAGGTGCTCTTTGTGACACGCCAAGTCTCTGATCCGTATAGTAGTACTGACTTCACATTGGAGTTGAAAATCCCGATCTTATTTTTGACGCTGAATGATGTTGTCCTCCACACAGACTTCAGAGTAATGAAAGCTTGCCTTGCTTTCCCGATCCTTGCTTTGATATCCTCGTCAGTTCCGCCTGTAGTTGAAACAATGCTTCCCAAGTAGGTAAAGGAGGTAGTTTCTTTCAGGTTCCTTCCATTTATGCTGATTGCTGTCTGTTGTTGTTGTTGGTGTTGGCCAGGGATCTTCATCACCTCTGTTTTTTCTATGTTCACCTGGAGTCCTATCTTTGATGCTTCTTCTGCCAACTTGTTACTTTTCACTTGCATATCTTCCAGTTTGTGGGAAATCAGGCATATATCATCGGCGAAGTCCAGATCCTCCAAGTTCTTTGTGTGAGTCCATTTTATGCCTGTTTCCTCATTGCCCGCTGTTTGTCGCATTATCCAGTCTACTGCAATCAGGAAAATCATTGGCGATAGTAGGCAACCCTGTCTTACTCCTGTCTTCACTTCGAAGGATTCCGTGAGCTTCCCGTTGTGGATTACTTGGCATGCAGCGTTGTCATACAACTGTTGGATGAGATGTATAATTGTCGGCGGCACCCCGTAGTAGCGAAGTAGTTGCCAAATCACCTCTCGATCGACGCTGTCGAAGGCCTTTTCAAAGTCGATGAAGTTGAGATAGAGAGGTGACTGCCATTCCAAACTTTGTTCAATGATGATCCGTAGTGTGGCGATTTGATCAATACATGACTTGTTACTCCTGAATCCAGCTTGTTCTGGTCGAAGTTTTTCATCCAAGGCTTGTTTGATCCTTTCCAGGATGATGCGGCTTAGTATTTTGCTTGGGATGGAAAGGAGCATAATTCCGCGCCAGTTCTTGCATTGACTTAAGTCTCCTTTCTTTGGTAGTTTGAATAGGTATCCTTTCTTCCAATCCTCGGGTACTTTGCCTTCTTTCCACACCTTCTCCAGTAGTGGCGTCATCAGGTCTGCTGTTGTCTCTGGGTCGACTTTCAATGCTTCTGCTGGGATTCCATCTGGTCCTGCTGCTTTCCCAGCTTTCAGCATCTTGATTGCCTTCAGGACTTCTGATTTCGTCGGGGGGTTGATGTTCACTGGTAATTCTGCTTCCGTTGTTGGTATTGTTGGGCGCGTTGTAGGTGGCGGTCGGTTTAGTAGTCTTTTGAAGTGTTCAGCCCACTGTTTCCTTTGCTCCACTTCTTTGGTGATTGACTTTCCATTTTCATCCTTCACTGGCTTAATTTGTGACGAATTTTTGCCTGAAAGGTACCTAGTTGTTTGGTGAAGTGTTGCGAGGTCTCCTTTGCCTGCAGCTTGTTCTGCTTCATTGGCCATGGCTTCATAATACTTTCTTTTGTCTTCTCTGGCACTCTTCTTTACTCCTTTGTTCAGTGCATTGTAGCTTACATTCAACTCCTGTTTCTGTTGCTCGTCGGTGCACTGCAGAATTTTTTGTTTCACCATCCTTCTCTCCTCTATTAGCCTCCAAGTGTCCGTAGTGAGCCACGGTTTGTCCTGTCTCTTCTTTCTGCCCAGAACTTCCATGCAGGTTTCGCTCCATACTGTTTTCAGGTTGTTCCAGTGTTTTTCGACGCTGACCTCTTCACCAGTGTTGATTTGTGTCTCGGCTTTGTCCTTTATACTTGCAGTAAAGATATCTTTTGTATCCTGGTCCTTTAGTTTTTGAGTGTTGAACTTGGCTTGTGGTCTATCTGCAGCTCCTGTTTCTCTGAAAGCCTTTAATTTGAGTTGGATTGTTCCTTGTACGAGGTAGTGGTCTGAGCCAACGTCTGCTCCTCTTCTTGCTTTTGTGTCCAGTAGGCTGCGCCGCCACTTCCTCGAGATTGTGACGAAGTCAATTTGGTTTTTGGTTCGCCCATCTGGTGACACCCATGTAGCCTTGTGAATATCCTTGTGTTTGTATACGCTGCCACCAATCACTAGTTCATTGAAGGCGCAGAAGTCGGCGAAGAGTTCTCCATTTTCATTCATCTCTCCCAGAGCTTCTTTACCCATGATGAGTTCCCTTCCTGTGTTGTCTGGTCCCAGTTTGGCGTTCATGTCTCCCATTAGTATTTTGATGTCACCGGCTGGAGTATTGTCTATTGCTGCCTGCAGTTGTCTGTAGAATTCTTCTTTCTTTTCGAGGTCTGCGTTGTTGGTCGGTGCATAGCATTGTATAATTGACACTTTCCTTCCTTTGGAGTTGAATCTGGCGGTTATTATCCTGGGTGAGATCGCCTCCCATTGTATCAGAGCCTTGGTTGCCGTTGGTGACATCATTATAGCCACGCCCTCGGTGTGTGTGTGGTTGTCTTCTGGGTGACCGGAGTAAATCACTGACTCACCTGTTGACAATTTGGTGAGTCCGTATCCGTTCCATCTGCTTTCGCAGATCCCCAATACTTGTAGTCCGTATCTCCTCATTTCGCTTGCGATCTGGGCAGCTTTGCTAGTCTCGTACATGGTGCGGACATTCCATGTCCCCACACAGACTTTTTCTTTTGACGCAAGGAGACTGTTCACGCTGAAGTTTCTGTAGCAGGTTTGTTTACAGGGTGGGGTTGCTGGCCTCACGCCTGAGTTTAGTCTTTGGGTACCTGAAATAGAAGAAAGGTTAGTGTTGCGTGACCGCAGAGCCCAGGGGACATCTGCTTGAGGCCGGTCACACACGACCTGGTGTGTCTCAGTAGCGTACTTATCACTTCTGCCCTGTGACACGGCAGCAGAAAGCGCGGTCGTTGTTAATCCGGGCCACGGCCGATCCGGCATGATATTTCTTGGATTCGTTTGGTTCATCGGGTTGGATTGTTGACGACTAAGTCCAGCCCCCACTGATACCGTCGCCAATGTATCAGTAGGTTGTGAGGTTTGACAAATTTGGTTGATGCCCGTTGTTACTATCAACGGAGCTACGCTAGGAACGGTGTGGCGACCCAAGTTATCTCCTACTGATACCGTCGCCACCATCATATCAGTAGAAGTCCGGTTAAGCTGCCGGTCAGCCTCGGCTTCATTTTCAGCTCCCCGTTGTCGATAACATCGTGGATGAAATGAAAGAGCATGTACATCCTAAGAAACTCTAAAATAGCAGAACACATCCTGAAATTAAAGAAGCATACCTCCGCAAACGTAAGTCCTACAGGGACGAGACAGGTACCAATTGGTTCGTCTCGTCGAGAGGAATCCAACGGTATATAAATCAAAGGGTCAAAGCTATTCCTAAGAAGAATACGAGGGTTTTCCTGCCTAGCAGTCTCTGCCCCCCTGCTGCCCTATGGTTGGTAATGCCCCCTAGCTACATACACAACGGCATACAACCTGAGGTCGCGGAGCTAAAAGATGTCAAGAGAACAGCCAGCGGCATGAACTCTAGGCCTAGAAACAGGTTTCCCCTGTAGCCTTTGAAAAAAATTCCCTATTCGGCTGAGGAGAAGCTATAAGGTGTGAAACCGGTACCAATGGGTAGATTTCGTCGAGAGCTATCCATTGATATATAACTTCCCTAAGTCCTAGCCTCCCTGGAAAAATTTTGGCAGCATAACCCCAGAGGGCGGAAGCCCAGATATCAAAGATCCTGAGGAAGGCTGAGGAGAGGCTACAAGGGTTGAAACCAATGTCAAAGGATAGATCTCGTCGAGAGCTATCGATTGATATATAGCTTTCCTATGCCAGAGCATCCCTAAACAAACTATGACCGTATGGTCCCTAGATGCCCCAACATAGTAAACATGAAGCTAAAACCTAGCCTAAACATGAAAACTACTAATAAAAATAATATAAAAAATAAAAAAATAAAATAAACTTGACCCAGAGAAGATAAGTAATTAAGAAAAAAGCTCGGCAATTGCAATGCATGCATTAACACACAACCACACAATAGGGTGGGAGAGGGTTAAAATTCTAAAAAGTAATCTAGGTAGGTGGAGAGAGAGGTTGATTACTGAATCTTTGTTCATCGAATCTACACCCAACACATGCAATAGGAATGAGTCATCGCTCATACCCGAAATATGGAAAATAATACTACCAATCAAATCAAGTGAAAATCAAGTGAAAAACAATGGAACTATATAAATGAATTTAGAAAGTCGTGTGATTACCTTGATATGATTATGAGCAACAAAATGGTGCTCGAAACGTCATCAGTAAATATTACTGTAAAACACTGTGAGACTCTATCAAAATAAAATTTACCCATTATAGAATTACACTCTACCACACTGCCCAAGTTTTATTCTTATATCAATAAAATTGTGAGGTTTTGATTATGCTGATTAACGGTTTGTATTAAAACTGCAGTAGATAATGAAACGATCAGTGATAGTTGGTTGATGATAGATGGTTTATTGATCATGGTCGTTGTCACACCACCTGTCTCATTTGGTGAACAATAATGGTAGAAGCGGAGAGTCGATTGTCAACAAATGTGAATTGTCATGTGCTGCTTGTCATTTTCACTCGAAATACAAATGACAGAGAGTGCGGGAGGGATTCGCCGCACACATGCAAGCCAGGCAAAACTGATTGAAACTGTAGATGAATAGAGTGATTAATGGCGGGCTTTCATCTTGAGTCAGATGAAAGCAGTCATCATAACGTCATGTTAATTTGAGAAAAAGAAGACATGAGGCAGTTGCACCATCTGTACAGCCAGTCACTCCGATTCTTATCATGATATGACAATTACGATCACGATTACGATTAATCACACTTTCCATGGCCACACACAATGAATACCAGTGACAAGCGGAAATAAGTGTACAACATCACTCGTTAACAGACAGATTGATTGTCTGAGCGGACAACATTGACAAAGACATTCCACAGCGATGATGGATTGAATATACATTTTTAAGGTTGTGAAGCAACGCCACTCAAACATTCGACTAAATTACGAGCATGTGACACAACCAAATCTGATGAATTCTACGCCAATTGACTCGAATAGTCTCTAAGATACAATGCTCGGATTTCGGCCTCACAAACAAGAGGTGAGGCAACACAAGCAGCATTGAAATCCAGGCGCCAATAAGCTATCTGAGATCTGATACCTATCAGTTTTTCTAAAGATGTGATCACAAGCAACATCTCCCTTAGTCTTCGAAAATCATTCGCTTACTTTATTTTGATCAATTCAAGCACAACTTGATGATTTTGCACCATTTGTATGCAACTGAATTTTATTCATTTTCGTTCTTTGCAAATTATTGGGAAATTCCCATGTGATCTTCAGGATTTTATTATCCCATATACATTGTCGAATGATTTTCATAGCTAGTTGTTACTGCTTTTTTGTTGTAATGAGTTTTGAATGTTTGTTTGCTCTTTAATATCATAGCTTCTTTGGTGTCTGAGGATCTTGAAGGTATGTTATAGAACTGCTCGGAATTTGCAAAAGCAGATAGAATGGATGTGGACCACCGAAATTGTCAACTGGTTATTCAGTAATCTACTCCGGGAGCTCGGACAACAACCATCAGCACACTGTGGGAGTGGCTTTCATATTGTCACCAGTGTGAACCTTTTTCACACAGGATTTCGACAACAAAATTCAGCTCAAAGAAGACAGGTTACAATTATCTGATGCTACGCATCTACAAACAACTCGAAGTAGGAGAAGGAGGACGATTTCTACGGCCAACTGTAAACAGTAATGGACAACATTCAAAATGGAGTCATCAAAATCCCCATGCGCTACATGTATTCTAAACTGAGGTATAAAAAAAGGGGAGGACAACTCATCATGGATCGAGAAACTCCCAGAGAAATGACATGGGATAATTCTTCGCAGACTTCTGTTTGTTCAGCGATTTGCTGATTGGAGGCAGCGTGTACAACTACAAGGATATACACAAGGAAACATGGATTTCACCTGATGGATGGACCAAAATCCATACAGATTTCATCTCAACCTCAAGTAAGTGAAGATGCGATAACCTAGACAAAAAGTCGAGTAAGAGAACATATTTGGGCTCAGACCATTATCTAGTTCAAGGAACCATCAAGAGGGAGCTGAAATCCTTCGAAACAACTTGAGAGAAGCCACAACTCAAGTTGAACACTCAGAAACTGAAGACAGAACTACAAGGGATATTTTCACTACAGAACAGATCATAGCGAAGTTGGAGTCACTACGTGGTATCAGTGGGAAAACCTGCGTTAGAGAGCATTGCGACTATCTGAATGTGATGTTCTATGAAACATGTGCCACTGGTTTAGGAAGAAAGAAGAAGCAAGGAAAGGAACGGCTCTCAAAGAATACCTGGAAGCTCATAGACAAGAGGAGGATGGTGAACGAGAAGATGGACCATTGCAAAGATGGATGACAGCAGGAGAAGCTGATGTGAGTGCACATCACACTGAATAAAGAAGTGAAGACGAGTGCTCTGGAGGACTAAAGGCAATTTTACAGCATACTGGCAACTGAAGTGGAGCAGGCAGGCTGCAGGTGAAACAAACCTCAGAAAACTATATCAGATAACCAGATCTCTATCTGGGAAGAAATCAGTGCACAGGAATTCTATTAACGATGATCAGGGGAACCTAATAACCAAAGATGAGTCACAAATAAAAGAGTGGGCTGATCCCTTTCAAGAAATCTTGGGTCAGGCATCACCTGAAAAGCGCCGAGAAATACCACTAACAGCACTCACAGAACTGCCATTGGACACCAATCCAGATATGTTGACGCCAATGTTGTGAAAATTTTGGAAGGAAGGAAAGTTGCCTACTGATTGAAAGAAAGGCTACCTTGTCAAACTAATAAAGAAGGTCAATTTACGCCTCTGCGAGAGCTGGCGTGAAATAATGTTCTAGTCTAATTATGATTCGCGTCATCCTGGAGGGAATGAATGATGCACTGGATGCAGAACTCCTCCCGTAACAGGCTAGACTGAGAAAAGGGCAATCATGTGCTAATCAAATTGCAACCCTAACCACCGTCATCACAGAACAAAGCATAGCATGGCAGTCAATTCTCTGTCTCAACTTCATCGACTTAGAAAAGGCCTTTGGCAGACAACGTTGACCGAGAAGTAATTAGGAAACTACTTCAACACTATGGCGTACCTCAAGTCATTGTCAACCTCATTCAACAGCTATATTACGATGCCACTTTTCAGTTGATCCTCAATCAAAAACTCAGCAAATCTTTTGATGCGAACATAGTTGTAAGACAAGGCTGCCTATTACGACCAATGATATTCCTAACTCTAGTGGACTGGATTTTGCTTCAGAGTGTGCTTTGGGAGTGAAGAGAAAAGAAACACTCGGAATATTTAAGAAGGCTGTAGAAGATCTGGGTTCCGTGGATGATTTTGATCTAATGTCACACACATTCGAAGATTTGTAGGCGAAAATCAATAAACTGGCTGAAGAATCAGCGAAGATACGACGAATTTCAGTTGAACATAGAGAAGACAGACTTGGTGGAGATAACCAACCGACCAACAGCAACAACAAGCAGCACCAATCACCATTTGCTGTGTAAATTTGAAAGAGGTCATTTCTAGGAAGCATCTTTCAGCTACAGGCGGAACGGATGAGGATGTCAAAGCTAGCCAGAATCGGAAAGGCAAGATACAACTTTATCTTTCTGAGATCAGTCTAGAAATCTTCTGCCGTATCTCAATACGAACAACACGATTGGGATTTTCAGTACCATTGCTGAGAGATTCAGTGCTTCTATATGAGTCAGGAACTCGGCTTCTAACGAGAAGCATTTCCAACAGGCTGTGCACTTTTAACAACAGCTGCCTTTGCTGGCTCCATGTTGAAGATTGAACGGCTGGCCAGTTAGAAAGGATTGGCGACAAGAAACTCTGGTGACAAGCCAACCGATAGCCAATGGCTCAACAAATGTGTAGATGAAAATGGAGAAGGATTGGGCATAAGCTGAGGAGACCGTTGAATGAGATCGCGCGCCAGTCCATCAAATGGAATCCGAATCAGAGGCAACGAGTGAGTCGTCAGTGCGATGGCGACATGGAGGAGATGGTGTGAAGAGGTTATGAGAGATTATGCATAATCATGGGTCTAGTTAAAGAGGATATCAGTAAATAGAACAAAGTGGAGATGTGTTGTTGAATCCTCATGTCCCACTAGGAACACAAGAGAACAATAACAGCAATAATGAATATTTAAGGCTAATTATTACTATATTCATTCATCGCGAAGCTTATTTTTGTTTCTATTTATAGCTACTTTTACCTGTCTTTCATTTTTACATTGGAAGGCTTATACATATACTGATTAGGTCCATTTTATATAAGTTATGCAGGTTTATTTCGCAGTGTTTTTGTTAATTTTTTGTCTATCACTTGATTTGATTTACTTCATTTTGAATGATACCAATCCTTCCATTATTGATTTTCATTAGATTCTGAGAAAAAAATGATTTTGCAGGTATTTCACTATTTTCCAAATGACTCAACTATAGAAGTCCACAAATTACATGTCTAGTGATTCATCATCTGGACTTTGCATGACTGAATGGCATTTTCTAATCAGTGAACACACTCTTCCCATACTTCTGAGAGCATTCAGAGGAATTGTTGACTACATCCGTTGAAATTGTAGACTTCAGCAATGAAGAAACTTGTTAATGTCCGACAGCAGTCTGAAGCAATATACTGGTAGGTGAACTTTTCTTTTCTACACAGTTTCCATGTTCATCGACATGGAAGATATTTTCAGCATTAGGGAAGAAAACTAAGATTTCCCATACCAATGGAATAGGAATTGAATTATCGTTGTCGGATTATTAGGAAAGAGAATAACACTGGAGGCAGAAATAGTTAAGACTAATGATAAGAATAAGAATATTCACTTAATTACAAACAGTATTAATTTTACAGATTGGGATTTACCCTCATTTTATCCATGTTGCAGCAATTCAGCTCCTTCTATAAATATGTAGATACCCAAAATCGAAAGGATACTAATAATGAAACCACAAAAATATGAGCGTTGATGGTAACATAATGAATTATAAAAAAGAGATAATATCAGAAAATTATACATGAAAAAATGATCTTTACTCATACTTTCCGATTCAGCAACTAACTTCAAAAGCTTATGATTTATTTCCTGACATCTGACTCTTCACATAAAAGCTTAGCTTATTACTGTTTGGTGGAATTTGCATATTTATGCGTACTGACATTAATTTGTTTGAAGTTTCTTCTGGTTTCATCCGAGGATTTACAAGGAGACAACTGCGAACAATGAGGATGTTCAACATCAGAAAAAATGACGTTATGCAACTGCTTGCAAGCATTTTAGTACCTATTGACAATGATGCCCGTAAGTTGACTTGTCATAGGCACACTACTAATCCCTTTCACAGCCTCCAGTGTTTTACGTAGTATAATATAGTCTCTTTTGAGAAGATCTTGGAAGGATCATAGCGAACACTGAAAGAGAATGGGAAGAATACTTGAATTAACGAATTGTAGGAGAAGAGGTTGGTAGAGGAAAGGTTGGGCATGAGGCTAACAACCCCATCCTGTAAAAAAAAGACTGCTATAGAAACTTCAAGCCTCTAGCTTGAAGCCCTATGTTCCACTGGGAACGTGAAGGAAAAAAGAGGAGAAGAGGTTGAGTTATTACAGAAAGTGTCAACTCCTTTATGTAATAAGTCAGACGAAGTGTGTTCTTCGAAATTAACAGGATATGAGACGACCAACAGAGATTCGAGGAGAAAGTGATGCGGAGATGAGAGATATTCCATTTACTCCCTATCACAGTGCCGTCGATGTTACAGGAATTACGAGACTGAATCAGTTAGTGCACACAATTGCTTTTCGCAAGTGAAACTGAAATCAGCAATATGACATTTAGATGGATTCGGTGGAAGACCATATAGGTGGGATTACTTGTTAACTTCAGATTAACTTCAATTAACTTCAGAATCTGTTCATATAAGAACAACCCGGTGAAGAAACTACTGGGAGAGCAATGGTTAGATCGTCAGCATATTTAATGGAGTCAGGTTTGAAAGAATATGAAGGGCCATGCAAATTGGAAGAAAACAGGAACTGAGAGAGTACAGCACCATTGAGGCTCGCTCGTTTCCATAAGCAATGTAGTGGAGGGCTTTCCATTCATTACATTATGTTGTTTTCTACCCGGAAACTAAGCTGACAGCCACCTAGTGACCCGAGAATCAGTGCTTGCTGAATACAGCTTACTTAATAAAAGTGCTCTGGCAATACAGTCAAAAGCAGCAGTGTAGTCTTCAAAGGAGAATCGAACAAACTTTGAGCCTTTATCGAAACTTAAAAGAATATCCTGGTGGAGTACAATCAGAGCATCTGATATGCGTCTATTGCATTTGTATGCCAACTGCTCCTGATTTCTAAAAGATTTCGAAGAAGGTTTATGGACACCAAAGTGAGGTGTCTCCATAGATTTTTCAAAGATGGAGACGTGCAAGCGATTGCCCCAAACATTAGACCTGATTCACAGGATTATTTTGGTAGAGCCACCACTTTTATTTCTTTCTAGGCAATAGATAATGTATCCCTGTAAAACGATGCATTAAAGATTTGCGTGAGAGGAAAACGCAAAATATCAGCACACCTTTGAAGCGAAATGCTTGGTACACCATCGGGACCTGGACAGTGTGATGTATGTAAGGATTTGAGGAATAACGATACTTCCCTTTGAATAAAATAAGGGAATGGGGATTTATGTGATAAGAAACATCATGTTCAGTCATATTATTTTGTTGCATTACAAGAGATCTATTTCAGTTATTTTCATCAGAATAAGCGTCTGTCAAGGAACTTAGCCCTAAGTTCCTATTGTAACGAAGACGCTTTGAACCGATAATGACTATGTATTTTCTCGACTTTAACTCCAAAACACCAGTATTCTTTGAACGAATTTATATTGTTTGGCAATTAAAGCAATACAAAATACAAGTCTACAAACAAATATCTAGCACAAATGAAGTTATAAAGTACTTTTATTCGTGTTCTTCTGCCGTCTTCAAACTGGCACGCGATCGTACCATTCGCGCCTTCGAGTTGCCCACCAATGACTGCCAGTTGCAATAAACAAACGTTCAATGTTCACGTACAGTGACACGTCAGTCGTGGTTCTCTAGCTTGTATGTTGACATAAAAGTTTCTAGATGTTAGATAAATATCTTTCATTATATACCCCATTCACCATTTGTATTTCATACGCCAGCAGAGTCATTTGATTTATTCAGGTCCTGTTATTCTCTTCTAAGCTTTTCCAGTTGTTGAGAAGAGATCCTATCAATTCTCACAAACGCTATTTTGGTGGAACGGCAAATATTCAGACAGAATGGGAGACAATAACCTCGGAGATTTCGCCAGCGAATAGATCCCAGTCAGTATCATGCGAAACATATCTTAGTGCTAAAATATTGTCACGTGTATAGGATCATTCCTAGATTTTCCCTGTTAGGTGAACAAAAGCCGATCTACGCAACTTGCCATACACAATTTTAGGAAACTGAGAATAATGCAATTACCACAACTCAGCAATGGAGCTCTCCTTCGCACCTCGTATATGTCGTGGTCGTCTATGAAACCACGTCCAGGGTTTTGCCCATATGAATACTGAATTCGACTAGGCTGTCATGACCAAGTGAAATGAGAAAGCTGTGATAGCAAGAAATTATGTCTCATCAGAATATGGACAAGGAATTTTCAAAAACAGGAGCTGCCAATTCAGTAAATTCATCTGCGAAGATGGGTATATATCAGAGGAACCGCAGTCTGCAGTCATGTAAACATTTGTTCTGTATATAAAGGAATATTTAGTTAAGTGCTTTGGACGATACCTGACAGTGATACAGTCTATATGGTCGTTGGAAAAGTGGAAACATACACAATTAGATGTCGTCCACTTTGTATTCGTAAAGATGACTTCTCATCCGCCACGCTGCTTCCTTGAACTATGTCCGTCCTGATGGCAGAATGTGTATCCATTTATCGTCAAGTTGCTAGTGGAGCCAAGTTTCTTGTATAGCTGAAGCACCAGCATTTCGATACAGATTAGAGGTGCATTGGAGATTAGAGTTAACGCACTTTTTTGAGCAGAGCACTAACAACTTCAGGGGCAGTCATGCGACTAGTTTGTGTAGGCTTAAATGCACGCTACCAAACACAGTGACGATCTATCCTCAATTTTCGAGGATGACTCAACGTGATAGGCTGTGGTGTTCTTAGAAACACGCGATTATAAATAATTCGACTTGAAAACATATATTATTGAATAAAACAAAAATATAGGAGTGAATCGAAGCAAAATGTAAGATGATTGAAACTAGAAATTTTCGACAGCATAAAAAACATGCAGGCGGCCATGAAAGTGACAACAAATATAACCAGAAAAGTTAGCACTACAGCGAATAAAATTAAAATATCGTTTCGCGTAGCGTGCAGTTTCATTTATTTCAAGCTTAAAGACAATTCAACATCTCAGGATAAATGAAATGAAAGATATACAGAAACAGTGAGTTTTCATGTTTTGATGTATTTATTGTCTTGATGTCAATGCAATTATTAACTTATAACATTTTTAATCCAGTTATGCTTCTTCAGACTGAATCAATGGGAAGTGGTTTTGTGATGAAACTGGAAGATGAAATGTAGACGAAGTGGTTCAATTGTGAGCATTACCGAAAATGTAAAATATTGTCAGTGAGAATACACGTCAATATCTGAGTGTGAATTGATAACTGTGTTAGAATTAAATTGCATACGAGATTATTTTATTCCAAGTAGCAGACGCCAATCGGGTAGCAACGACAGGATGATTGTTTGAGTTCAGATTGTTGTTCATATTTATATCACTGGATAAGTGGATTATCAGATTTCTTCAGGTGATTCTCTTACTCTCAATGGATTCGAATGCAATCTTCTGTATATATTCGAGAGTGGTAGTGCCTCGTTTCTGCTACATGTACTCAGGGTTGATTCGACCAACAAAAATCATGTCACTCTCGATCCAATCATGTTACTTATTCATACTATGACCATCTAGTATCCTAATATAAGACTGAATATATGTATATGTATGGAGATGAGAAACAGCCAATTCTGGATTATTTACCCAGTGTAGGCTTCGGAAAATTCATTAGCTAGCTAAATGCCCGCATTCCGAAATCCTAACTGGTTGCAATCTCCTGATCTGGTCTCTGAATCCCACTTCACAGTCATTAAGTAGTATTTACAGGACTGAATTGCTTCTCATAAGTGTGTCATTTGCATACAAAACCGAGAATGTTTATTTGTGAGTCAGTTCAGGCGTTCAAATGTCGCACTGACGATAGACCGTACTAAGGATCCTGTCAGGGATTCAAATGTCCTCACATAGTAGTTCTACGTTCATTTCTGGCTTTCGAAATAATAAAGTTATATAAAAGCAAGTTTTGCTGATAACGAGGGACTTTGAAAACTACTTTATGAAAGTCATTGTAAATTGAATATCTTCTTTTCTTTCTCAGTTTGTTTCGCAATCTATAGTTTGACAGTAATTATTCTTACGTAGCTCAAAGCAAGAGGTTGGAAAGCATTCACAGTGACTTCTGAATATAAGGCTTTTGTGCGATATTGCAAATAAACACAAACATTTGGTCACTAATTTTCGACAAATATACAATGGAAGATGAAGAATATCACATTCGTCTTCCACTGACTAAAATTGCAAGTGACTACTGAACTTGGAACTGTCAACTGATTGTCTCATTCATATATTTGCCTGTTCCTAATATTACCATTTCAAATTGATTTACACTCAACAAACTCCCCGAAATAGATGGACGTTACGGTTAAGAATAGGATGACAGTCAATGCTATATAAGTAAATATATATATGCTAAGTAGCTTATTATTTCCTCCCGATTTGGAAGGATTGGATGTCTTCTTGCTTGAAGATGTTTTGAGGTCAGTGAACTAATGAATGAAAGAGGAGTAAAATTTACGAGTGATCTGTTCAGGATATAATATCGGCTGGAGATATTTACTTAAATCCGGTTAAGATACTACTGCTGAAGTATGAAACTAGCACTGCAAGCCAACAGATTAAAACAAAATTTGAGCTTACTATATTTGCATACCAAATATTTGCAAATGATGTGAACTCCGTTTGAAGAGGTGCGCAATTCGACTACAGTATATATATCAGACCAGCGAACAAAAGACATACACCAGCAGCCATAACGATAGTCAAAATGACCTGTAAAATAGAACAATTTATTAGGTGAGATATAGACAATGAAGTGTTATCGCTAGAGGATAAGCGACACGCATATATGAATACAGGGATTTCTGAAACTTCCTGTCTGACCTAAACATCATTTGTTAATCATCTACTGTCACCTTACTGTTTCATTTCATAGAAATACAAAATATTCAAACTCACGTCGACGATTGCTAAGTTGAAAAAAAGAAATATGCAGAATGAAATAGCGGAGACATCTATCGCTATTTCGCCCTCCACGCATATCTCAGATTCTAAGAAACCCTGATAGAGGTGGAGTTCGAAGGTGGGAAGATAATGATCGGAATTACTGTACCAAGGCAGTAAAACATTTGAAACAAAATTGATTCTGAGTACCAGAGGTTGAGAGAAAATAAAAGCAGATATCTATGCATAATTTCAAGTGCCATATTTCGTCACCCACAATATACAAGAACACAGATCTATCTAATATGAAGAAGGAGATAATCAGTGTTCAATATCATCTCGATACTGACGGAAATATAAAGGATACTAGTATGGGCAGGTAAAACCTACAATATTTCGCAAACAAGGTTAATATGAACTCACTAAGGGTGGTGGCTGAAAAGTTGACAATATAAACATTTGTAAAATAGTGTGTTTTCTAGAAGGTATTCCATTGACTTCAGTACATGGAAACGTCAAGTGAGAATTACTAGGCATATTCTTGATACTAGTTTTGTTCTGAAATGAAGATAATCTCGCTTTGGCAATCCGGTAGCGACAAATGTAAACTAGAGGCATTCAAATACTGAATACTAAACATCGGAAACTATGAGGTATAGAACACACCAAAATCTGATGAATTCATCAATATTGAACTCGCCAATTCTCTCATATATCTCAAATCTATCCTCCAGTTCATATCACCACACGATATATTGATATTCGATCATTGAATATCTTCGTCGTATTTTGTGTTCCGAGTTTATCTTACTGTCTTCTGTGATTGATATGATGACTGCATGAACAAGGTAACGGGAAGTAATTTTCGTACTCACTTGATTTATGAGCTAAACAGTAGGTTGCAAAATATTGTGACGTTTGAATTGTCTTGACAACGTATTCTGAAAAATTCATTCGAATTCGAAATAATCGGTGATTCTTGGTGGGGATATACAGACTAATGTTGAGTGTTGTTATAAGAACACTTGTCTCATTACACGATTTAAAATGGAATTTTCTCAGTCTTTTGGGAGGAGATGTGCATTTATTGACTTTTTCTTTCCCGTCGTGCTTTGTATTCCGAGTGAAAATCTCGTTTTGTACAATTTGTCTCCTGAATATTTTTATTTTTCTCTGTGACCTATTCTTCACACTATATGATGACCTTATTTCTTCGGGAATATTGTGTTTAAAAGGTGAATCAAAAAGCCGATGCCTATTCTTTGTATGTTATTAACAGTTCTTTTCCGTGGAATCTGTTTCATTCTATAGCTTAAATTGATTTACGTTCTTTGGATCAATTCATTCCTATGTTTGGTGGAACGGATTTCATCTAAACTCAAGGGAAATATACATTCGCATTTTGGTTTTACTGAAAATATTTGCTATTGTTATTAAGTGAGCTTTGCTAATGCATTCATGTCTTTTTTATTTTGATTAAAATATGTCCATTTATTTATGGTGTGTTGCATTTTGAGCGAGAAACTCTAGGGTTCATCCTTATATGTGAAATTTATGCGTTTGTTTTCGACATAGTTTTAGAGTATTCCTGTCATATCTGAGAGGTTCTTTGGTTACACGTTTTTGAATTGCTGCTGCTTTTTGATATCTCTGAGACTCATTACCAGTAGTTGTTTTTTCTTTGATTTCCCGCACTATATTCTAACAGGATATTTAATGTCTGTATTTTTTAGTTTTGTATTTTATCTCAATATATCTAGATTTCTTCTCTGATATGCATAAGTACAAATTATACAATTGAATGCACCAGTCGGTGAGAAACATTTTCCCTGTACAAGAAACAATATTTGAACGCATCTCTTGTTTTCTCTAGAGATAATTGTGTAATTTGAATTGTGTCGACAATGTGTTTGAAAAATTACATTCGACAACTTCACAGTCACTGATAATTGGTCGAGAATACATGAGTTAATAATCATTATTTGTATGACAGGATAGATATTATTTCATGTTTTATGATATCATTAGTACGGTCTATTATCTACATCTGAGTTTCAGTTTGTTCCAGGTTTGCTTCCCCATCTCTTGTTTCCTATTTTATTACTTTCCATTTGATGCTACGCTTGTCCTTCCAAATACATTTAGAAGCGCTTATAGAAATTTCTTCATCTGAGTCTCTTAAACAGTTGTCTAAAATACACATAGCCTTTACGCAATATTTCCTAAAGTAAATACCTAATTGAAACTATTTTTAAACTGCAATTCACAAGAAAATGCGCTGTTGATTCGTGCAATGATTTTCTTGTGTTGAATCGACAATTATTAATCTGTCTTGGTTTTTTTTATGTCGGTTAACTTCTTCATACACATACTTACCTCTTGGGTTAAATGTCCGAGCGAGCCTGTTAAAGTGAATATGGAATATCTTTCTTTAAGAGGGAATCTATTGATAAAACGACTCAACATGGATTTCATAAGAACATCGTTTTCAACGTTTAAATGAAAGTGACTAATATTTTAAGTGAGTGCCATTCTGCTGTTCATATTGTTTTCATGTCAAAAACATCAAGCGATATAATACAGTTTCCTCGAAAGTGAGTTGACTGAACACTGAAGTCGATTAGAGTCAGAAGTAAATACTGAAGCTCATTTAGACCATTGATGTATTCTTTCATCGCATGACAGTATCACTGAAACAAGGATGTCTCACTCTAATCTTTTCCATTCACATTTTGTACGAACGCATGTTCACGTCAAGCATGGTGACGAAATCTAGCCAACTTACGTTCTCAAAGTTAAGAATCCAGTAACACTTTCGGAAATCGAAACAAGTCTTATCTGGTGGAGAAAAATTATGTGAATCAAATAAACAATATTTCATGAAATGGAACGTTGAGAAAGAGTGTGAGTTCTAGGTCTAGTTAACTGTATTTGAGGTATGATGAAATTTGTAGTGACTTTTTCTGATATCAGATTTTCAGATAACAACAGACTGAAAACATGTTATATTGGGGATAGATTTGAGATTTCACGTTAAAATCTACTATTATTTGTGTACATTGAGCAGTATGATATAATATACTTACGGAAGCAACACTTTGTAAGGAAACTGATTTTTCATGATTTTATTTGGCTAATTTCAGGTTATCTATTTCACACTTGAGCGTACGGAGAGACTCTTAGATGAGTTTAATGTCTTTATAAACATATCTGTATTTTAAATGTTAATCAGATAGTAAAATCAAGACCATGGTCACGAAAGATCTCTTTCGTTACTATATATATGTATATATTTATTATGGAAATGGAGTAAAAAGTAGTATCTATCTTGTGAAAAGAGAATGTACATTAAACAAAATTAAATAATTAGAAATTTACTCTGATCCACATTTTGCTTTGCATTCCTTCCGAGAAGTAAATTCATTTGGATTTAAGCCACATTGTCGAATTTCATACCTTTTACATTGATCGCTTTTCGCATCATAGTACCAGCGAAAGACATCATTCTCGCATGGTTCCGATTTAGCCTCCATAAAGCAGATATCTGAAATTATTCATAGATCTATCAAGTACTCAAGATTATACTAATATAATATATTTTAAACGAATGAATCGTTAGAAGGTCCACACATCGAAAGGTGAGTTATTATTGTGAAGCAAAGTTCGTTAGACACAACCTGTGCTTGTAAATATTCGTGTCAAAGAAGCACAACCAGTGAATTAGTAAAATCATTCATGTTCTAGCCACATTCATAACAACATGATGTTTTCAATTCGCGCAAGTTATTTGAGTGGGCGGTTGAATTCGAATTTGAATAAAATTACATATATTCCAGTTTTGAAGTTATTCAACGTACATAGTTTGACGAACATACAAACTGACGAAGACATCGGTAGGTGTTTCAATAAAGATTACTGGGGAATCATCAGCAAATGAAAGTGGAAAGCAGACTGTAATACTTGAAGGAGTTGAGTTCTACTCAAAAGACTTTTAGAAATGATCAGAAGTGTGTAAGAATGGGTTGAAACAGATTGCCACTCTACTCATAAGATTTTGTGACATGCCTAAAAACTAGGCATTTGGACACAGGAATTCTGTATGAATATCTTTATACTCAAACTGGAGACCTAGTTTCATCCTCTCGTCTCGAAGGACAAGGGTTTAAATTTGGCCAGGCTGTTCGTCAGTACAAAAGAGAAACGAGAAATTATCCAGCCAAACAGTGAATGAGAAGTGGTTATGATCACATTACTGAATAAAGGAATAGGAATTAACTTCACCGACAGGAATCATGACACTGCGAACACGAATGATATATGGGATGTTAGTAGAACTTTAGGACACGATAGTTAGAAAGGATTGCAACAGTGAAATGGGAACTGAACTGATCCATTGTTTGTAGAGACTAAAGTAACAAAAACTGAATCCTCCGTTTAAACACAACATAATAAAGTAAATGGTTGTGATGTCACTTTTTCACAAATGTTTCATTAAAAGAAATTGTCAACTAACTGTTTTAAGACATTATTATGACGGCAGTGAACGTCGAGATTTCAATAGCAGTCTTTAAACAGTTGTAACTTACATATGGCATGGGTCTGAACTTGAAATGTTATGATAAGATCTGAAGGCAGTGGATTGGAGTGGCAGCTGGTAGTTGAAATTACTGCATTTGTCACTTATGAATGCGACAAGGACAAAACTGTGATGATTAATCATTTCGACGAAGTAATTATCAGTTAAAGAAGATGAATCCTGAAGTTAAATTACCGAATGGATGCTCACCATAATCTGAGAAACAACATGGTAACATTAGAAGTAATTTGCATTGGAAAAATACCTTAGCTGGACAATATACACATCTCCGCATTTTCGTTTCTTCCCAGTATAAAACGAATTTAATAAACAGACTTAAAAGTCGATTGACTGAGGAGAATGGACTTATTGTTTAATATTTATTCAAATTATCACATACAAATTCAGTGTGGTATTCAAGTTACAATATGTTCACATAGAACATTTTGGTATAGGACTGACATATTTATTGACAGTAATGCTTCAGTGTTATGGGTAGCATTATTGGTTTGAACGCCATTTGTGTCTTAATTATTACAGAGACAGAAATGTTACTTTGGCAGAAGGAGAATTTTTCGGAAACAGTGGTCATCGTTCAATAGTCCCGGTTTAAATTTACGACAGGAATATTTATGTACTCAAACTGTACTTTTTACGAGTTAAATTTTCCTCATCAATACTATGCTGAACATTGAAAATGATTAACAAGCCTTATGAGAAATGTAAAAAAGCTAAAACTTTTGATGAATAAGTCAGAACAAATGTGCATAAAATACTGGTAACTAATATCATATCTGGCTTCAAATCATAACGAAGATTCTATTGGCAATAACTTACTTCTATCAAAATGATAACTGAAACAAGAGAGTATGTAGATTACGAATGAGCTTTGTGTGATTCCTTTTAAAAGAAACCATAACAGATTATAGGTAAATCACGACTAGGTAATTTGAATGTAGTTAAAGACCATTCACAGGTTGAATCTTGTGTAGGTATTAGAATAGTCAGATGTTAGACAGATTATATCTTGTTTCCAAAGACTTGTTGAAGCATAATCAATCATATATTTGCACTAGTCGTATTCCCAAATGAATGCTTACATTGGCTAAAGAAATGAAATCTACGCATTACTGCCCTTGACAGTATTCAAGAGTAATTGGCGAGTATGAGGCTGGATAGTTCATTTGAGTCTAAGCAGCTTTTTGGGCTGGACGTTTTGATTGTAACAAAAACTATTTCCTTGACACTAGGAGGATAAACAAATACTTTAACGATTCCTGGAAAAATTGTAAGACAACTGCAACTATATTAACTATTTACTGTGTTCGTAAACCATGATGCTTATTTATTTTATTTTTATTTTATTTTTACAGATATATTTCTATAAAAGCAAATTACTTTTTCCGGCAAGTTGAATAACATTCGTCCTCAGTCTCGAATCTATTATCGTTACCATGACAGCCACCATATATAAATTTGGCACATTCTCCGAGCGTCGCATTATAATAGTATCGCTCGACGTACTGTTCACATGGGCCTTCATCCTCATGATAGAAGCAAATATCTGAAATAACACACCAGAAGTATTTAAATTACAGTCAATCCAAACACATTGTACAAAGTTAGTATAAATCAACCACTGCCACAGAATTTCATTATTTTCTAAATAATGTATTTTATACTAAAGAAACATAGTTCATCAAGTACTTACTGTTCCACGGCAACGTGTCTACATATACAGACAAGATGAGTAACAGTACTCCTGAAATCGTGCAGGACATTTTGACTGAAATGAATGTTTTTCGCTGTTTATGTATATATATATATGCTTCAGGAATAAGCAACACTTATCAACATTTTCTTAATGTGAAATTAGACGTAATTTATTGGTAAGAGTGTACTTTTGTTAACACTTTACACTGCGTTGTCACGTGTACGTGTTTACCTATGTGTAACGAATCATAAAGTAGTTTATCATTAAACTGAGAAATTTGGCTGATTGACGTACATTGTTTAACGCTCAATAACCTGCAGGTGTAACTTGTAGAATTTGTGGAAATGAATTTTAATTGTCAAATTTTTGTATCGCTTCTGTAAATCGGCTAACTGAATTCAACGTTTTACTCTACCGGGAATTACCGAAGTGTGATATAGAAATAGTTCACTTTATACGCTGACAAAATGACGCATGCAGTGCAGTTAACTGCGCTACAAAATATTTCTCAAACTGTAAATGGTTTTGATCGTGTCTTTTATAGCACTTGAATCTGTTGTTCTGAGTAGTATTGTATCGCGTATTGAATAAATTATTAAAGGCCTGTAGACATCAATCGTTCCAAACAGCAGAGGTCACTGCAACTCGCCTACATCAACCGGAGATCTGCATGTAAAAGAAATAGGTCCAGACACTATTGTTACCTGTGCTTATAATTCCAAAAGTTCTGTATTACTTCCTTAACTTTTCTGGTACTCATTTTGGCGTTGTATTCGTGCAGATTATGTCTTCCTGACGCTTTTTCCAAATATAATCTGTCGATACTACAGTCCAGTGTAATTTAATGTAGTGCTATTAAAAACACTATTTCTTGAATTATTAAGGTCATGTGGGTGTAGAACCTACTGACTGTGTTTTTTTATGTGCCAGAGCATTCCGAGCATATAAATATTTATATGATTGTAGAGCAGGGAGAGGAAATGATTGAAAAGTGAATATTTTGCTGGAATTTTCCTTGGTCTTCTAAATGTCCGAATGAGAATTTTCTCTGTATTCTGAATGAGTTCCGCATTCCAGAGGAATGTTGAAGTTGTTTGTGAGACTTCTCGATGAAAGTGGTCATCATTTATTGCACTGCGAATATGCCTGAATGAAATAGTGTGCTTACATCTCGCAGTGTTATTGCGGATTGTAAGAGACTGAAGAAGCGTTGTAACATGAACATAATCATGCATTTTAATAGATTCACACGAGATTAAGTCGGACAGATTCGGCTATGACTGAAATAGTCGAATTTTGTTTGTTAGGTTACAAAATATTTAATCAGGTTATATGATTTATCTTTAACTGGATCGAAAATTTACCCTATTTACAGATCTAATGGGTAGATGCAAACCGTAGGTGAATGGACGCAGTGACAAAGATCGATATGAAAACACATTCTCACAGAGAGGATTCTTGCTAAAACAATAATCACATTGTACCTAAGACACAAATAGACTCTGTAATTTATCACCACTTTTAAAATTACACCGCTGTGCAGTTTGTATACACATCGCAGCAGTGATTCAGAATTCTTTGTAGTAATATTCGTTGAAATAAAACAAATAAATCTGGTGATGAAACAATGCGGTGATGCTGAATCGATGATGACAATCACCTATTATCAAGTGAAAAATGCCCCAAGAATAGATGTAGGAATCCTGAAAATATGAGCGTCAAGTGAATTCATACTGCGTTTCTACACCTCGAGTTCTGTTTTGTTCTCTATATCAACTGACACCTTAAGCGAACAGTAAATGCAAAAACTCTTATGCACTCAATGATGTGGCTGGCTGGAACAGTTGACACCTGACAGTAAGCGAATGCACCTCAGGTACATTTCAAGAACATTGACATTGAGATTTCTAATTTGAAAAGCAACAACAGACGAGTGAATAGTTTGGTTTTGAGAACACATAAATAATCACTGCTTTTAGAGCAGCACCTACTCATTGGGTGGCATAGAACCTCATTATTTTCGATACTTGTTGAAAAACATAGACGCCTCAGGTAAACCTTGCTAATAGATTAGGAAAAGAAGTCACTGGAAAGCCTGAACGGTTAGTTGACCTACGACAACTGATACTGTGCTATTATTATTGACACAAAATAAAGGTAATAATCGATTAAAATGAACTAGATGAAAAGGAATAATAAGGCATAATATGACATGAAAACACGGATGATTACGTCTCTGCTGACCTTATAGCAAACCAGGGTAAACAAAGAGGATGAATGTGCTTCTTTCGCACATATTGGTCAGGTTTTTTCTTATTGATCTCTATAGCTTCCGCTATGGCTAAGGGACGTAATCGTGTGCCTGTAGGCCAATTATTTGATACTCGAAACACAACTGTAAATGACTCATCTATTTTGACGTGGTGTCAACTATCTACTAGATGAGACAATTTGGCACTATTAATTGATTTGGTTACACTTTCTTCAAGCCAAACAGGAGCATGTTCACGAGATAGAGATAAATTCCTTTGATTTCGAACTACATAACTAGCTGCACATGAGTAGATGGATTCGTATGCATACACTGATGTGGCCATCTTCGGTAATTTATCTTTGGTCTACTGTATCAGTAATGGCCTGGTCGAGAAACTGATGCGTAGTTCTGCGGTACTGGTAGTTCCTCAAACTGATCTGATCAGTTTACGCCTAATGTGTCACTGCCTATATCATCTTTTCACTGTACTCTCAAATAAAGCTTTTTCATGTTCACTCACCGTATCACACTTAATTTCATCACTTCTTTCGAAAATACGCTTCTTTACAAAATTGTCGGCATAATCACCTTGTAGCATGGTATTTTTGAGATTTTCGATTTCATTGTCAATACAATCCTAAGTATATATGAGCCTTATTCTGTGACTCAGACGGTAAGTCAAGTTCCACTTATATAGTATGGGTATATAACTATGGAAATGGATATATTGTCCATTCCATGTGGCTTTTCTGTAGTTGTTTCGTGGCATCTGGTCTTTTGGGTAAAAAGAACATCAAAAAATGAATTGGTTCCCCGGTGTTCACATTTTCAAGTGAATTATCAGTAACCTGCATCAGATGTTGTTGATGCAAGCGTTCATATAATTCACATATGTAGTGGCCTTCTGATATGTTCCTCGCAAAAGAGGGTTCATACAATATCATTAGTAGCAGCCTACACAAACACATAACTCAGCTAGACAATATACACATTTCTATAATTTCAGTTCTTCACACTATAAAAGAGATTCAGAAAAGAGTCTGAATAGTTGGATGAGAGTTCAGAGAAAATAAATATTTAATAACTGAACGGAAATGTTCGTCCGACAAGTTCATAACGGTGTATGTGGCTGCAAAATGAGGAGACAAATATATTGTATCTGCGAAGAAGCCACTCTCCATGGTAGAACTGTTTGTTGTGGGTAGCAGGGAAAATTATTGGGAGAGCTTTCAGAGCCAAAAGTTGTAATCCGGAATTTCTCGACGCCCTCTATTGGCACTGAATCGATAGTCTTAAGTGCCATTTCCACTCAGCTCTTGATATATTTTATCAGTTTGACTGCTTCAGTGACGGTGAATACAAGGGTCGTTGCTTGAAAATCTTCCCATTCTAACAAACTATTATTATTGCCCATTTGGGTTCCGTGTAGGAAATAGGGCTTCATCAACACATATTCACTTTGTTACATTTGCTGCTCTCCTCTCTAAGCTGGGTCCAAAATAGCTCATTATCTCTCATCGCCTATTCGAACAATCTGCTCCGTGTCACTCTCACACCGATGACTTACTCGTCGCTTCCCATTGGGATTCCACTCCAGAGTCTGTCTCAAGAAGTCGTTCGGAGGCCTCCTCAACATTTGGTCGACCAATATTCATTTTCTCCTAAATATTTGTCGCGTGAACGGCTATTGATTGGTTTGTTGCCAGAGTTTCTTGTCATGACCAATCTTTATGGCCATTCGATCTTCGGCAAGAAGACGGTGGACGTAGCCGTTGATAAAAGTCTGCAACTTGTGAGAAATGCCTTTCGTGACACTCACTGCTGGATTCCCACTCATGTAGAAGAACCGACTGACTTGAAGTTTGTTGTTCAGGCTAAGTCAGCGCCCAAGATTTCCAAACTGATTTCGGATCGACGAAGATGTGTGTTGCCTTTCCAATTCTAGCTTTGACATCTTCATCAACTCTGCCGTTGGTTACAACGATGTATCCCAATCAAGTGAATGAAGTAACCTCTTTCAAATTTCTCCCGTTGATGATGGTTGGTGCTGTTTGTCATCGCTGTCGCTGGGTTATTTTCATCAGGCCTGTCTTCTCTATCTTCAGCTGGAATCTGTCGTGTCTTCACTGCCTATCCGTTCAGCCGGTTTGTTGGTTTTCGCAGGTAGAAATTTGATATTGTCTGACATTTAGGAAGTCACTTTCGAAATCCAGATCTTCTAGAGACTACTTATCCATACGTTTTGATCCTGACTTCTCACAGCAAAAGTGATCTGCCTGACGTCGCTTGACTTGATTGGTAGTAGTATTTTCCATATTTCCGGTATGAGTGATGAGTCATTCATATTGCACGTGGTGGGTGCAGACTCGATGAACCAGGCGGGATTCAGTAATCAAACTGTCTCAAGAACAAAGATCAAACCACAACATTCACAAGGCCATAAGCAACTTTCAACAATCAAGGAAAGTGATTTCCATCTCAGTCTGTACTGACACTGACACGCTGAATTGTCCTGACAGCGGAAGCGATTTTCATTTATCTGAATATTTAACTACCAAGCAACTTATGTATCACATTACAAGCTATGTGCAGAGCTTTATCGAAGATATCCCCACACACCACACCACAATTGGAAATCTCGATCTTGTCCTCCCTGAAAAAAGACGGCTTTTACTCACCAACATTTATGGAAGAACAATTTAAATAACCTGCAGTCCATGTTTCATATTAATCACCGTAATATGATGCACCTCACAGACTAAAGATAGAAGTAGTTCCACTGACAACTGTAATTAATGCTCTCGTGCTAGCTGCTTTGTTAAAGTGTGTGTATGATTATCGAATTTATTCTGTGTCATATATACTGACTGCAGAGCGAATATAATCATACCGCATTTAGCGCAATTCACTGCTTTTCGCTTGATCAGACACGATTGCTTTCGCAGCAATAATCTGTGAGTGATATATCAGATATTCGGTCTGTCTCATTTGTAGAAATATTGCATATTTGACACAGTATTCCAGCTTGTGTACCGCAGTGACCCAAAATCCCCTACTGATTAGTGACATCTCCCTGCACGTCTCACCATCCTGGGAACAATAATTAGAAACATTTATTTCGTGATACCTATTTGAAACAACGAACAGGGCTTAGTAAGGCAGGATTTAATGAATTCACCAATATTTCCGTGGAACGCTTAGGCTGAATACTCCACATACAGGTATATACATAGATCATTGGAAGTACATTGGGGGATGAAGAACTGATTAGCCAATAAACAATATTTAATTAATCATGGGAAACGATGCGTGTGAATTCTATACATGTCATGTTTAAATTGATAAGGGTAAGCGAGTATGAGAGATTGAAATTTGTCTAAAATGCATTACGCTTCGATTACATCACTCAGATTAGTCGTTAGGGTAATAACTTAAATTTATCAAGAGTTGAAAACTAAGTAATATTAATAGGAATATTTATAACAATAATGGCAAGACGAGTTAAGATAATGCTACTGATAAAATATACTTTCAAGTGAATCAGGAATAATAATAAGAGATAGAATAAAGTGTTAATAAGAATAATTTTAAAACTAAAGCAGTAAAACGTAGTATCAGATTCATGAGCATTATCGAGTCTTTGATTGACCACTTCTTGTAAAACATCTCCTTTGAATAGCAAACTGATATAGACAGATTTATTGGATCTGTTTGGATAGTTCAGCAAGGGCTCGTTTGCTGAGAGTATTTATAAAAATAAATTCTCAGAATATCAATCCCTAGATAAAATATCCTTCAGAGCTTTTACCTCATGTTCGGTTGTACTGTCAGATCACAATTTTGTGCTCTAGTGAACAGTGTTCTGACTGGGTTCTTTTCATAGTGGATTGGACTGTCCTGTCCATGAAGACTCTCTAAATGTAGATCTTTCGATTGTGCCATCAGTTTTTTCTACCAGCAAAATGTCTTGGAATTTAAGAGTACCATTTAGATCGTGTTCCGTTACGAAGTTGAGATTCAGATGGCATGATTTGAAATTTATCAACATTTCTTCAGCTTTCTATCTGCTTCCACACACAGTGAAACTCCAATCGAAATATCATAGCTATTATTCCATATTTTGTATGTGTTGTTAAGAAACACGGGCTTCTAGGCTTGTCGAGATTGAATCTGCAATATGTGGTGCCAGCGGGCTTCCCTTTGCGACACCAACAGCTTGACTGAAGTGACCCGTATTGAAATCGAATAGAACATTTATAGTTTGTGAAAGCCTTACAAATTAGAGAGTTTAAACCACGTTCATGCGTTCAAAAACAATTCGTCATCACACTAAACCTACCTTGGTAAACCTTGTTTTGATACCTTAGCAGATGTACTATTAACTCTGCTATTTGGTTTAGTGATCTACATTGTTATTTTAACCTTCAATATGTCCGTAAACTTAACCGAAATTTCTTTGATCACCTCTTAACTATTTATTAATTTCATAAATATTCCTATGACAAGTCCGTGTGTGATCAGATTGTTCGAAATGTGTTGCGTAAATACATTACAGGATTCAGACAAATTTCGTCTTCTTACTGCTTTATCTAAATTCATAAAGGGAACTAATTGGTTTAAAGTATTTTATGTGCTTTGGTGCTGGCAGAAAAGAGGAGAGTGGGCGTGTGCAGTGATCAATTACAGCCCTGATGCAATTAAGTGTGAGCTGTCATATTAAGTGTGCGATGATTTGATGCAGACGCGTCAGATTGATTTCGTAGTTCTCACTGGAGAGTTCAATGTTAGTGTCAGGCATCCAGACTCAGAGAAGAGTCATATGGATGGTCAGTGGGTACTACATGGTCACATGTCAGATAATGGCGACCGTCTTCTGCACCTTTGTGGAGGTCACATTCCTATTCAAGCCAGCACCTACTTGTGGAACTGTCATGGGCTCTGTTTTCACGATACAGTCATATTTGTTCATCAATACCAATATTTGGCGAGTCATCTCTCTAATAGAAACCACCGTATCCAGCGTTCTAAATAATGATCTACATTTGGAATCTTTGTAATCGAATTTTGATAATTTTATAATTCAATAAAGACTTATTTATGTTATTTGCAAGTGAACACATAGAAAACATGTACTTACTTGTCGAAGTGGCTGCGCAGTCGTTATATCGATATACTAACTTTATTAATGTATTCATACACAGGTGATATTTTTTTATTCCTTTACGTTGCCAGTCTTACTACTGGATTAGCGAGGTACATGAGTGCGTTGGCCGATGATCGAATCCCAGACCAAATAGGACGTGGTTGGCAAGCACTCTTCCGCTGTGCTATCAACGCACAAATGATGTGCAATTCTCATCTTATATATAGACTAGTTTTATAAACCTTTGAACCCTTTCTTTTTTGCGACTGCTTTTTTATAAATGAAATTAGTGTCTTCAATGGTCATTTCAATCATATATAGATACTCAACTACACTCAACCGTCCTTGCTGATGATTCAAAACATGACTAGCTCTCTTCATCAATGTCTTTCTTCTTCCACCACGGATTTGATGGTATTGTATCAAGTTGCTATTGCTCCTGGAAACGCATAGGAGAGGAGGCTCGCAAATTGCAAACTTCCAAGTTCATTAACGGTCCTATCATTGTGCGAAACCGCTGAGAATTAAGTGAACTTTTGTCAAAACACTTGACACATACACTCCTGGTGTCCAAACAGAAACAAGGGATATGCGACCCCACATGTGATAGTAGCTGTGGCGGAGGTAAAGTAAACACGTGCAAATGACTATGTCACTCAGATTTCAACTGGTGGGCAGTTGGTATTGCACGGATGACGATGTATTCTGATGTCTCAAAACAAAGTTTAAATAGAACTAAGGTGAAATTTTTTCAGCACATGTTACACATTTCCTGTGGCATTTGAAACAAAAACACACGAAACATGGAGTAAATTGTGATGTTGACAAAATCGCAATTAATACGTGTGTACAAACTGTGACATTTCTTCGTCATCAATGATACGAAATATTCATTCGTATTCGGATGCCATTTTGAAAGACATGACAAGTGTGAATAAGGATTTATGTAGCAATGTATATGTAATAACGTCATCTTCCAGAATAAGATTTATGGAAATTGATAGGTGGGTGCGTGTTGATGAACAGTCCCAAACTAGGACTAAACGACTGTCGAGTACTCCCAGGTCCTCAAACGATTGTCTAACTGACGTCAGCTCATGACGAAATTCTCCAGATAATCAAACATAATGCCCTGCAAAACCAATACTTGAAAATTATTCTGCTGCTCACTATCGACTGGCACTACTCAAACAGTTAGCCTGGGGTTCGAGTGAGAAGCCGTGACCAGTAGGGGACAACAGGTTGAAAGCTGAGCAGTGGTTGATTATCTCATGATTTAGGAGAAGTGAGAATGCATGGTCCAATGGATAGGATCCCAGTGGCTAAATGATATACAAACTAGCCTTGTAACCAGGAGGTCCTGATTTCGGACACTATAGTTGGGTGCGTACTCATTAAGAAACATACACCAAAACAAAACAGCTGTCAAGTAGTCCCTGCAGCTTTTCCAATGGTTGCCTGACTGATTACATCTCATTATGAGGTCTTCCAGACGACTTTTGATGAGACCAACAAAAATAACATTCGCTTAGTGGTCAATGTATTCTCTCACTGGCTACATCAAAGCGTTGAAAACTGTTAATTTATCCTTATTTTTCTTTGTTATATTTTTCCCAGATACTAGTGGATGCGCGAAAAAATAATCAGGATGGCAGTTTAGAAAGAAAAAGATATCATCAAATACGTAAGCCTACACACGAAGCTTTGAAAGAACAAGAGCTAAATACCCAAACTAAAAGGAGGGATTCTGTAAAATTTCAAAGTGTACAAGAAGGATCGTAATAACATGAAATGAAATAGACAACAAAAACTGTGACTCAGTGCAATTGAAGCTGTAGGGGAGACACAAGCAGAGTAAAAGCCGATTGAAAGAAGTAGAAACAGAGATGAAGGGTTTTCGATGTGACGCCCATTTCACTTCGTCGAAAATTCGCATGTTATTAAATGCATTGAGCCTTGTCAGTCCTAAGAGAAGTAGTCTGTTTTGCTTAGTATACCACAGACTAATTATCAAATCTGTCCGACATGGTGCCAGTTACTCTCCTCATAGAAAATTTTATAGTCTCAATTGTGTCCTGGATATCCCAATACTTACAGTGTAAGTGCATGTCACTCAAAGCCGTGAAGTTGGGTAGCATTTCATTTTGGGTACAGTAAACAAAGATGTCGTACTAGTTTGACAGGAAACTCAATAATTACATGAACTCACGTTAGGGTGCAGCTAAATGGTGGTTATCAACATTTTTTCTGATTTATATTTATCCCACATTCATCACATAATTCATCACCGTGCAGTTACTTCATAATTTTGATGATATTCAAGTCTGTTGTGAATAGACCTGTCATTTGTTAGTAGAAATTCATAGGTGAGAATATATAACGGTGATGTATCTGAAAATTAAATTTCACGCATTTTGGCTTGTATTGCATGGTGGCCCTTAAAAACGACTTGAAAAGTTTTCTGTCTTAACTGCGTTCCTCAATTTTCTATATAATCTGTCATCTCGTCATATTATGTCCGCTGTATCACCCTCGGAAGCCTCACTGGTTGTTTCTTTTTCGGGTTGCACAAGCTCTCGCTTTATGGTCTTCTGACTGAGTGCCCAATCTATCTCTACTCACTGCCAAATATTTGTCGAGCAATCTGTTTTTGGTTAGTTCTTTCCCATTATTTCTTGTTGATAATTCTCTCTGGTCATTTTTTCTGTATTATGGGGTGAAAGCAGTTGTTTGTGGACTTGACAGCAACCTGTTACACATGCTATACCTGATGCTCACTGCTAGTTTCTGACCCATGTTGCATAACCAACTGACTTCACATTTGTGTTGGAAATCCGAATCTTCTTCTTTATATTGAGCCAGTGGGGAAGATTTCCAAATTGATTTCAGGTCGACGAAGGTCTGTTTTGCCTTTGGATTCTGGCTTTGATATCATCACCACTTCCGCCTTCAGTTAGGATGATGTATCCTAATCAAGTGAATGAAGTAACCTCTTTCAAATTTCTCCCGTTGATGGTGATTGGCGCTGTGACTGTTGGTTGGTCATCTTTATCACCTCTGTCTTCTCTAACTTCAGCTGAAATCTGTTGCCTTTGTTGTTTTACTCTTCAGCCTGTTTGTCGATCTTCACAGGTGAATCTTTGTGTCTGTGTGACATTGGATAAGTCACTCGCGAAATCTAAATCTCCTGCAGTCTTCGTTTCCATGTGATGTGATCCTGTGTTCTCGTTCCCAAAGTGAGCTTTGCCACATAATCCACTCCATCACAATTAGGAATATCTTCGTAATTAAAGACAGTCTTCTCTTTCTCATGAATTCACTTTAAAGTCTGCACTGAGTTTTGTGTTGTGGATCATCTAACACCTGTCATTGTCATATAGCTGTTAAACGAGGTCGACAAAGACTTGAGCATCACACGCCACAATGTAGAAGCAGTTTCGTAATTACTTCGTGGCCAACGTTGTCTGTCGAAGGCATTCTGTAAGTCAATTAGGCTATTGACGTAGATGGGTGACTGTCATTCTATGTCTTAGGCGACGACAATGCGTATAGCTGCTTTTTTATCAGCACATTATTGGCTTTTCCTGAATCCAGATTGTCCCTGGTGGAGGAGTTCTGCAATCAGTGCTTCTCTTATTCTCTCCAGGAGGGCAAAACTTAGTATTTCAATTCGCGTGGATACAGTATTATTCCACACCAGTTCTGCACAGGCAGGCGTAAGTCGCTCATTTCCGTAGCTTGATAAGGTGACAGGCATTTCTTCCAATATAGAGGCAACTTTTCTTCTTTCAAAACCTTTTGCAATAATGGCGTGAACATTTCGCTGCTGTTTTTGGCTCTGATTTCATTGCTTCAAGAGCAGTGCTAACTGCCCTCACTGCTCTCAGACTTAAGTTGCTTTATTGCACTCAAGATTTCCGCCCTCGTTGGGAGAATAATGTCCACTGACAGTTCTGTGCCTGCTCTTGTTGATGGTGGTATTTCTGAACGACTTGATGGTGATGGAAGATTCAAGCGTCCTTTGAAGTGAGCAGCCGGTAGTTTTATCTTCACCTCATCCTCGGTAATTATGTTCTCTCCACCAGATTTTGTAGGCATCATCAAGTGTGATTGAGACTAACAATTTCGTCATTTAACGGTGTTGATTTCCACTTTTTCTGTTCAGCACCCGATGATTCGGGTGTGACACATAAGTATCTAACCAATACTTTGACCAGTGAGGCTCATGTTACTACAAAACCCAAATTGCACTAAAAGAGAGTGGACAGTGAGATAAGTTATGACCTCACAGACGTAAAATTAGTGCAATCACTGCATAAGAAGTGCATACTTTGGAAAGAAAAGAAGACTGTATATGACTAAGACTCCAAAGTTAACGCGTAACCTAGTGATGAATAAAACCGTGTAATTTTCTTGTAAAATAAATGTTTCAATGATGAAAACATACAACAAGAAATATACGCTGATTCGCATTTCACTTTGCATTCCTCGTAACTCTTGAAGTCATTTGAATTTTCCCCACATTCGAGTTATACAAAGCCGTCACACCTCCTCAAGTTTTGATCGTAGTAAGTGGTTCGTATTATCATAGCAAACACTTGGGCTGTAAGGTATTTGGCGGTTGCCTAAAATTATTCAAACATTCATCAAACATTGACAATCGTGTAACTGTGATATAATAATAATAGATTTATTCCGAAGAGTATTTGAATATGCCATTAACATTATTATTATTATTCAATGAGAAATGAACATATAAAATTATTTCAAGCGAAAATATTCACGGCAATGTAGAATTAACACTTACTGAGAGTTCTTCAGTGAGTTGCCAATTTCTTGTCACACACCTTTGTCATCACAAAATGTGTGCTAAATAAGTCATTGCGGAATCCCTGTACTTTGTCGTCCAAGCACACAGTGCTCCATTGTTTCTTCTACTTCTACTGAATGAGATGAAAGTGTAGAGTTGTGTATGGAGAGGATGTTCAGAGTCTGACATGATAATATTCGATAATTTCTTCCAGAAGTGCATGCGTCAATCGACTACAGCATTAATGAGTGGGTTAAGCAACACCTCACATTCCATGATCACAGCTTTCGATGCCTTTCATATTATAGCGGATTCTTTCCTAAGTAAATTAGACAATGAACGATTAGAAGTTTCCCACATAGGAAGGCAAATTTAAGTGGGACAGATTTCGTTTCATATAACGAGAACAGAACCACAACCAATCTATGAGCAGAATGAGCGATCTGGCTGAATACATTCACCACAACCATTCTGTTTATGCAAATTACCTGATAAATCAACTGGATGTCGATGAAAATGAAGTGGTGAGCTCCATTTCTCTAACGTGTCAAATGAATAGCTGATCTAAGTGCATTGCTTCAAACATATGTACAATGTTTGAATAAAGACATCAGAATATACATCACTGATTGAAAATGGAATACAAAGTTGAAATATAGTCAGCAGTCCTAAATGGTCTCTTCTGGTATATTAGAATATGTTAGAGTATTCATTGAAAGTTAAGTTTAACTTCACCTCAGGAAGTTTGTGGTGTGCGAAAAATGCGTCTAATAGACACTGGGATTCAATCGAAACATCTTTATATTCATACGGAAGACTTATTTCAAATCTCACTCCAGTCAAAAGAACCACCTTGACCACAGTCTACTTATTTGTAGTTATTGAAATGCAGTAGGAACCATTACATTTGCGACTATATTCTCACAAAGAAAAGCAGGATGGTAATAAATAACCTGATGAATAACAAATGGTTTTATTAACATTGTCAAATAAAAGCAACTGAAGTAATGATACTCGACAGAAGTTATGCTGCATCTGCAGCCAATAAGCCTATCTTTGTGTCAAAACTGTATGTCCATGGGACACTTATTATATATCGAAAAAAATCTCTTGAGAGAACTGTCAATCTTCACTGATTGTATTTTTATTGCTAGGCGATTACCAGTGTCACTACATCTGAAATATCAGCTGCCTAGGTTAGTCGGACATTTATTCGCCTATTCATTCAACTATGTATTTGGATTAGGTAACATATCCCTTCGATCTACAGATTTCCAGAGGACAATTTTCGCCGGATGTTACAGAGAGTGGAAGCCAGTCATCGGTTATTATGTACACAAACGAGACAGGAGGCGTCAGTCATCAATGAAACCTGGCGATCTACACAGTATTTAAACTCTGAAATTCCAAAGCTTGAACGGAGGACTGTAATAATCAACGGTGAGCAGAGTGAAATATCCGATGATAAATTATCATAAGGTTTCTACCAACAACAAAAATAACAACTTACGTCTATCAAATGTGCCACTGAAACAAGGAAAGAAATGAATCATGAAACGGTATTAGGTGCTGCAAATTCATTGTAAACTATGACAGAATATCAGTAAATGTAGATGACATCATTTTCAAGTAGTTTAGAATCAGTCTCACAGTTGAAACTGTATGCCACTTTCAGTTTACATAAGTAATGAAAGTCTCAGTTTCAGAGACATCAACTCACTGCATATACATATTTTCGGAGCATCGTTTAAGAATAATGAATTATCGTTCTCGCTAGCCCTATGCAATGACCAGAGGTTTTTAAATAAGCAATAAAGGTTAATAAAGCCGGATTTAATGAATTCATCAAATTTCGGTGGAACTAACCCTCAGCTGAATACTCTGCATACACGGATACATATACTTTTGACATGACATTGGGAAATATAAGACTGATAAGCAAATAAAGTACATTGAATTTGTCATGCAGAAAGAGAGGTGCGAATGCTTTCCAGGTCATGTTCGAATAGATGAGAGGAGAGGGGTATGAGAGATTGTAATTAAGAGAAAATGCATCACGCTTCAATTACATCACATACATAAACAATCAGTCATTGGTGAATATATCAAGAATTGCAAATGGAGTACTACCAATAGTGACAGTTATAATAATAATAACAATAATAATTACGTTGAAGTGAGTTAAGATAATGCTACTGATAAATCTCATCCACTGAACTAGTTAGCTTCAAAATAACTCATATTCTACAAACACACATCCTTACATCACGGAAGTGTAATTAGGAACATTCGAAAAACTTTTGTCAGATCTATTGTCAATTATTCCAATAGTTTCACATTATCACAACACATTATTTTTTCTGATGGAACACTTCATCACCTATTTCCTAGAGTTGAAGTAACCCTTCTATTATCTTCAATGACAACATCAATCACTCGTCGGATTGAGAAAACTCTCTATGATTTCACAGCTAGAATACAGATATTTTTTTTCTTGTAAGTGTTTTCCACGTCATTTAATCGTGATTGATTGGTGTTTGAAACCAATACAGACTTTCAGTTTACTCTTTTCTTAAACAATGAAATGTCAGCAATTTAGTGTAACATATGCTGAACTGAAATGGTAAGAAATATTGAAATGAAACAACAACCAGTGAAGTAATAGACAGAGATAAAGATGGATGCATGTGATCGAATTGTCAAGTTCATCTGATGGTATATAATCTTGGCAATCACATTCGTAAGACATGCAGTTGTACTACTTAGGAGGTTTCATACCTCCTTCATTTCGACACGTTCTTTAAAAAGTACAACATTATTTGCAGTCTACCTAAAACGCTTCGAGTCCTCGTGGGTGCTAGATGAACTGGACCTTTTGATCACATGCATCCATCTTTATCTCTGTCTATTACTTCACTGGTTGTTGTTTCATTTCAATATTTCTTACCAATTCAGTTCAGCATATGTTACACTAAATTGCTGACATTTCATTGTTTAAGAAAAGAGTAAACTGAAAGTCTGTATTGGTTTCAAACACAAATCAATCACGATTAAATGACGTGGAAAACACTTACAAGACAAAAAATATCTCTATTCTAGTTGTGAAATCATAGAAAATTTTCTCAATCCGACGAGTGATTGATGTTGTCATTGAAGATAATAGAAGGGTTACTTCAACTCTAGGAAATAAGTGATGAAGTGTTCCATCAGAAAAAATAATGTGTTGTGATAATGTGAAACTATTGGAATAATTGACAATAGATCTGACAAAAGTTTTTCGAATGTTCCTAATTACACTTCCGTGATGTAGGGATGTGTGTTTGTAGAATATGAGTTATTTTGAAGCTAACTAGTTTAGTGGATGAAATTTGTATGCTCATTTCTTCTTGAATAAAAACAATAATAATGTAAATGGCATATTTAAATACCCTTCAGAATAAATCTATTATTATTATATCACAGTTACACGATTGTCAATGTTTGATGAATGTTTGAATAATTTTAGGCAACCGCCAAATACCTTACAGCCCAAGTGTTTGCTATGATAATACGAACCACTTACTATGATCAAAACTTGAGGAGGTGTGACGGCTTTGTATGACTCGAATGTGGGGAAAATGCAAATGACTTCAAGAGTTACGAGGAATGCAAAGTGAAATGCGAATCAGCGTATATTTCTTGTTCTATGTTTTCATCATTGAAACATTTATTTTACAAGAAAATTACACGGTTTTATTCATCACTAGGTTACGCGTTAACTTTGGAGTCTTAGTCATATACAGTCTTCTTTTCTTTCCAAAGTATGCACTTCTTATGCAGTGATTGCACTAATTTTACGTCTGTGAGGTCATAACTAATCTCACTGTCCACTCTCTTTTAGTGCAATTTGGGTTTTGTAGTAACATGAGCGTCACTGGTCAAAGTATTGGTTAGATACTTATGTGTCACACCCGAATCATCGGGTGCTGAACAGAAAAAGTGGAAAACAACACCGTTAAATGCCGAAATTGATAGTCTCAATCAAAGTGTTTTATTCCTGAGAGCATTATTACACAAATCCATACTTCTACTAGAAACATGCTGCTGAATTCACTTTAGGAATTTACCGATAATAGTAGGACATTGAAGATGTTTTTCTCGCCATAATCAGTTTGGAATCCGATTCATTTAGCGTAAGATCTGAAAATATGGCGTAAAACAATTGAACTACTATTTTCATCATTCCTTTTTATCCTCAAAATAATATAGAACTGACAAGATACTACCAAAATATACCACATCCTAAAAGGATAATTCGATTGATTTAGATTCCATTTTGCCAGATCCAGTGATTCATTTATCTGAGTCAAACTGTCTATAGAAGCATAATTACAGATGTGTTGGTTTCCTAGTTAGGACGACCAAGCTTCCCGGCTAATCCAAGCAAACACGAAACATGGAGAATGGTACACTGCATACTTCAACCAGCTTTCTTGAACATCCCTGTCACCTGAATAAAGCCAACGAGAAACAAAGTCAAATACCGTAGGTTTAGTAGTTCAGGAGGAAAGACTGGACAAGTACGAATATTCGTATGAGGTAATAATTAAGCGAATAAAAGCAAGACCAATCTGTTCAAATATCACTATCCTTCAATTAAATAATACGTCATAGTCTCACTTGATTTAAACTTCAAATTTCTGGTTACCATCCGTTTAACTAATTTTTGACTATCATCGAACATGCATTCAACAAAAAATGATTAGTCTGTTCGATTAGTCAATGAAATGGTAGTGTCGACTATAAAATGGCGTTGATTTTGTTAATTTGTCACTGTCATTTTTGTGGTAGGAAACAAAGTTATATGCAAAACAGTGCTAACTATTGTTCAATTTTATTAATTGATTCAATAAAGTTATTTTCGAAGGATTTATGAAACAAAGATATTTCCAGTTTTATTTGTCAGGGACGGTCGATATTTTGCCAATAAACGTAAGTTCTTTCAAGACGAAATTTACTCTGATGTCGAATTGTCGAAATAATCATTTATTGTTGATACTAACCTCAGGAGATTCACAAAAGCGTGTTAACCGATGTATTTGCCTCACAAATGGAGATTCATTTATTTATTTCGAACGATAAATAATTCTGGAATCTCATTTCATAAATATTCATAACCTAAAGCATACAGATTTTATGAGAACATTTTGGAATATACATATACATATATATCTTTGGTCAGAGGAGATAACCGAATTGGTATTGTCGGTTCCGATAACATGTGAAGAAGGAGTTGAAACACTCAGATAGACCAAATATAATACACCTGGTTAGATATCAAATGTCGAAAGTGACCGCACAAAACAAATGCGTTATCTTGAATGAGGAAATAAGACTTTATGAAAATCCACTCATTTCCAGAAAAAGAAGCAGTAGAAATAGTGTACAATTCTCGTAAGCTGATAACAATAAGCTATACAAGTGTAATTTCTATTCACAAAATCAAGATCGTTGTTGTCATAAAAAGAGAATAAATACGCTCAATGCATTCAACAATCACCATCAATTGCTTCAGTATGTAATGCTTTATTAATCGAAATTCTTTCTCATCAACTTCAAGTGTTCCAACTAATGAGCGAATGATTTTCGTAAATTTATATTAACAAATTTAAAATTAGTAAAACAAATGAGATTAAACTAACCTTGTTTAGAGCAGAAAACTAACTGAAGCGAAGCAGTAATTATTCCGCCATTTGTATGTATCGACTGATTCCATATTATGACCAATTATATACATCTAATTACTTACGGACTCATCAGGAATCATCAGCTTCCATGAAATTTAAACTGGAATCATACCACGATTACATGTGAACCACAGCACTAATTCCCCTCTAAAGTAGAATGCTAACAGCAAACGGATTAAAGCAAATATGCAACGATATGGCACAAATATGTGTAAATATTTTAAACCCTTGATAAATCACAATCAGAAAACAGGCATAAATTGAAATTTAGCGGTTATACACGTGCGCTCTCCAGTTCTTAGCGCCTGAATGTACGGCAACTGGAAATATATTATATATGAGCCAAAGGTGCGCTGACAATCTACCTAATGCATTTTGTCGTGATGAAATATATGCAAAATTGAAATACCGAATTATCATTAACTGCAGGAGAATGCACGAAAGATTTCCGCAAAAAATTTTCAAACCTTACACAGATTTACGAATGTATAAAGCTGAGATACATCAGCAGAAACACTGCATTTAGCGTTACAAAAAATATTATCAAAAGTATAAAACAAAATGTCAACGGTTTAGAAGAGTGATAAATAGTAAGACAGACGGAAGCAAACGTAATGGAACGCACAGATTTAGGTAGAACTCTAAAAGAAACAATGATAATTTGCAGCAAATCTCTGTGTGGGTATGTCGAAAATATAAAAACTACTCTGTTAAGCATCAACAAGATATCATAAATCGTGAGGAACTAAACTGTGCGCGGTATATCCGATACTTTGTGAGTCAGACATCCTGAACTGCATCCAATTTAAGTGTGTTACTAACTCTCAAAATGCCTATTGTTTGCTCGGTGTTAGGTCATGAAGTAAAAATGTCTGGAGCATCGCTATCAGGTGCGTTTTTCACTATCGCTCACTTGAACAGTGAATCTGTCTGTCAACAGCTCATCTTATCTTCCCATTTTCACGCGTCACTGGTGTTCTTCCATTGTTTGAAGAAGCTGTGACTAGTAGCTGTGCAGTTTCAAATAACGAGCTCTGCCATACCGCAGCAATTTACCCAACCTCACCCAAATTCCACACATCAATGACAATCGGAGCTTAAGACAATTGTAATATGCTGACAACAGTCTGCGACTTCGTGACAGTTGCGAGGAAAAACATTGTGACACAATACTATTATTAAAGAATACAAACTCATAGAAAATAGACTAACAAATACCAAATATGAGCTCACCTCTGTTAAAGAATCACTGGAAAACCCAAAAGTAATGGACAGGTGTGTTGTTCGAGTTTTGGGACACTTCACAGTACGGACCCACCGAGTTTTGAACCCAGGACCTTCTGATTAATAGGTGATCTCGTAGAAAACTGAGCCACTGGGACCCGATCCAATGACCAGCTCATGAAATCAAATTTCTGCCAATTCACGATATAGCGCGACCATTTCCCAATGTCTTCTTCGACGAGTTACTGCCTCACCTTCCACTTGCTGTACTCTACTGTTCACAGCTTCACACTAGAAACTCAGGTCACTGCTTGAATGAAGCCAGTCGCTAGTGAGCATCCGATTGATTTTTGAGTATTAGTTCAGCGTAGAGCTGAAGAGTCCCAAAATAGAAAGAAACAGCCATTCAGTAGTCCCAGGATTTCCTGTGATTCTGTAAATCATTTCAGCTCATGATGAAATCCTACATCCAATCAAACAAAATCCCTACAGAATCCAATAATTGAAAATACCAAATAACTGTGAAAAGAAAGAAACCAACAAAATCAACACAAATACAAAATCAGTTCACTCATGCACGTCAACAGTCTCTAAAAAGAAATCCAGCGATCACAACATGTAAGTTCATGTTCTCCTTGTGTTTAATGGCAATTGATTCGACTCTATTTGTGCATGCACTGATTTGCGAATAGTCATCGAAACATCCTGTCAACGACTTGAAACATTGAAAGTAATTCATTACTATTGATCTTGTGTCGTATTTCTGTCAGCAGAAGTGCATTCGCTGGTTTGTTCTCTGGCATATTCTAGTCTGTCATTTCTGTATATGGAATCAAGTTTTATCGAACTACTTCTCTTATAATTTTCTTAAATATATGGTTGTTCTATCTTTTGCTTTTCCATACTTGCCTTAGTCTAATTTTTGATATTTGCGCTGCCTAATGTTTCCATAGATTTTTCTATTCATTTTATTCCCTTTCATAGTGTATTCAATGTCTTCCATGAAATTAAGTTTCGGTAGATGTCAATATTTCATTTAGACACGTGCTGAAATTTATATCGACTAATGTTATCATCCATGAATACAAACGTATCTGTGTTTACACAAATGGCGACGTATTACATGTAAATATTGTACAACATTAATAGGAGCCTATTTCCATGGTTTCTATACATGTTGTCATCTCGACAAAGACACAATCACAACTTAGTTCATGTTTCCTTCGCGTTTGCTTCAAATCCAATTCTAAATTTATGATTTATGTTTTGAAACTATCTCCTAATTCTGTATAACAAATGTAATGAATGTCAAATTTTATAACACCAGCTACTCATGAATTTGAACTGAGTGCATTTCTAACGTCATATTTATATTACGAATTGTTCAGCCACGTCACCAAGTGAGCTCTTTTCAATATGTGATTGATGGTTGACGTTTCATTTTCTGTTGACCTCGAGTTATAGGACACACGTTACTCCACATCATACTGACCAAGTTCCTCCAGTAATTAAACTGGAGCACAACTACTGAATCATGGTGCATCTGCCTTAATCGGACCAGGACATTTCCACCGACAATGACTATTCACTCATGATTGATGGATATTGCGGTGAAAAACAAACAGGTGATAACAATATCGGACATGTAGAGTCACAACGTATTTTCCACAACTAAGGACAGTTGCCTACTCACTGTGAACTATTATAATGTTCCCCCGACACACTCACCATTTCATTAGTTGGATTAAATAACTGACTCACTCATCCGTGGATTACAACATCAGTCTAGCTGACATGGTCATCGTTGTCCACTGATTAATTCATGAGGCGCATCTGTGAGACCGTCCGAATCATCAGACAAGACAGCATTATATTCTCCAAATAAGAAACACTGAGTTAAAGGAACAAAATATCCGTACATTGATATGATAAATATGAACTTTGATCCTGCAACTCAAGAGGTGCTTCCTCGGGAAATCGAAGTATCCATCAAAACATTACATACATTTCCAGGTGTAGCATCTTTTCGAATATTCCTTCTTCCTTGAAAGCCGACAGAAATCTATATAATTGACCTGTTCAATCACGAATTCACAGGCTTTCTGTAATAATGGTATAATTTGTATTGCTATTAAGGCTGAAAGAGTGGAACTATTTGAAAATGGGGATCACCCGAGGTCCTCTGAAAAGCTTATCCCCAGATAACAGTAATTCAAAGAACGGCCTGCGTATATGATCCAAAATTGTAGGGCAGTCAATCAGGTTATCAGCCAAGGTATTTACGAACACCTTTCGCTATGATGCTGAATATTACTAAGGCTTTGTGTTTTACACTGATCTCTTATGGCGGCAGAATGCTTGCTGTGAAGTGGATCATAATCCCGAAACAATAAATATTTTTACTAAACTAACACTAGCATCATTATTTACGATTTCGCTAAACGTTTCATAAACTAGTTGAAGTTAGCAAATATTGTAAGGGTAATTCCCCTTTCTTGGGACCATTATCTGTTGTGAAAATCGTTGCTGATATAAATGCAGCTATGCAGTCAAAGAAACTGAACCCACCTCATCGAAAAATTATCTATTTCTTTTTCACTAAAATTTCAATAGACATGTCTCATTTAATTTGTAAATATTCATATTTGTTCATATTCAGGAAAACCTATATCTTTGATTACAGTCAAAAGAATACACCCAAATTGAAGACTGACTGTTTTTTGAAATGCTAATCCCAAACGATATGGAATTTTCTGTGACTGTAATATGAAATGAATCTACAAATAAACCAAGTAATTTTCGCACTTCCCATTGACTTTTTATTATTCATGTTCGTGACTGTATTCATAATCATCCATCCAGGCTGTTGAAAAGAGTAATAATACCCTACTGGTTAATACAGTTCGCTTGTTTTCTGTGTTCCTTGTTCACAGCCAATACATTTCGTTTCACAAGCTATAAATTCTTTTAATATTCTCCATTATCCTGCCACTAGCATTTCATGTCTCTTTACTTTTACACTACTTACTAGTACTAAGCAATATAGGTAAATGCATAATGTATTATTTTATTTCACCGACACTGCAAATGCGATTCTAGTTGGCACTGATATCCTCATCCGTTCAACTGGGGTTGAAACAATGCCTGCGACAGCACTAATTCCCCTCTAAAGTAGAATGCTAACAGCAAACGGATTAAAGCAAATATGCAACGATATGGCACAAATATGTGTAAATATTGTAAACCCTTGATAAATCACAATCAGAAAACAGGCATAAATTGAAATTTAGCGGTTATACACGTGCGCTCTCGAGTTCTTAGCGCCTGAATGTACGGCAACTGGAAATGTATGACATGTGAGCCAAAAGTGCGCTGACAATCTACCTAATGCATTTTGTCGTGATGAAATATATTTCGAAATTGAAATACCGAATTATCATTAACTGCAGGAGAATGCACGAAAGATTTCCGCAAAAAATTTTCAAACCTTACACAGATTTACGAATGTATAAAGCTGAGATACATCAGCAGAAACACTGCATTTAGCGTTACAAAAAATATTATCAAAAGTATAAAACAAAATGTCAACGGTTTAGAAGAGTGATAAATAGTAAGACGGACGGAAGCAAACGTAATGGAACGCACAGATTTAGGTAGAACTCTAAAAGAAACAATGATAATTTGCAGCAAATCTCTGTGTAGGTATGTCGAAAATATAGAAACTACTCTGTTAAGCATCAACGAGATATCATAAATCGTGAGGAACTAAACTGTGCGCGGTATATCCGATACTTTGTGAGTCAGACATCCTGAACTGCATCCAATTTAGGTGTGTTACTAACTCTCAAAATGCCTATTGTTTGCTCGGTGTTAGGTCATGAAGTAAAAATGTCTGGAGCATCGCTATCAGGTGCGTTTTTCACTATCGCTCACTTGAACAGTGAATCTGTCTGTCAACAGCTCATCTTATCTTCCCATTTTCACGCGTCACTGGTGTTCTTCCATTGTTTGAAGAAGCTGTGACTAGTAGCTGTGCAGTTTCAAATAACGAGCTCTGCCATACCGCAGCAATTTGCCCAACCTCACCCAAATTCCACACATCAATGACAATCGGAGCTTAAGACAACTGTCATATGCTGACAACAGTCTGCGACTTCGTGACAGTTGCGAGGAAAAACATTGTGACACAATACTATTATTAAAGAATACAAACTCATAGAAAATAGACTAACAAATACCAAATATGAGCTCACCTCTGTTAAAGAATCACTGGAAAACCCAAAAGTAATGGACAGGTGTGTTGTTCGAGTTTTGGGACACTTCACAGTACGGACCCACCGAGTTTCGAACCCAGGACCTTCTGATTAATAGGTGATCTCGTAGAAAACTGAGCCACTGGGACCCGATCCAATGACCAGCTCATGAAATCAAATTTCTGCCAATTCACGATATAGCGCGACCATTTCCCAATGTCTTCTTCGACGAGTTACTGCCTCACCTTCCACTTGCTGTACTCTACTGTTCACAGCTTCACACTAGAAACTCAGGTCACTGCTTGAATGAAGCCAGTCGCTAGTGAGCATCCGATTGATTTTTGAGTATTAGTTCAGCGTAGAGCTGAAGAGTCCCAAAATAGAAAGAAACAGCCATTCAGTAGTCCCAGGATTTCCTGTGATTCTGTAAATCATTTCAGCTCATGATGAAATCCTACATCCAATCAAACAAAATCCCTACAGAATCCAATAATTGAAAATACCAAATAACTGTGAAAAGAAAGAAACCAACAAAATCAACACAAATACAAAATCAGTTCACTCATGCACGTCAACAGTCTCTAAAAAAATCCAGCGATCACAACATGTAAGTTCATGTTCTCCTTGTGTTTAATGGCAATTGGTTCGACTCTATTTGTGCATGCACTGATTTGCGAATAGTCATCGAAACATCCTGTCAACGACTTGAAACATTGAAAGTAATTCATTACTATTGATCTTGTGTCGTATTTCTGTCAGCAGAAGTGCATTCGCTGGTTTGTTCTCTGGCATATTCTAGTCTGTCATTTCTGTATATGGAATCAAGTTTTATCGAACTACTTCTCTTATAATTTTCTTAAATATATGGTTGTTCTATCTTTTGCTTTTCCATACTTGCCTTAGTCTAATTTTTGATATTTGCGCTGCCTAATGTTTCCATAGATTTTTCTATTCATTTTATTCCCTTTCATAGTGTATTCAATGTCTTCCATGAAATTAAGTTTCGGTAGATGTCAATATTTCATTTAGACACGTGCTGAAATTTATATCGACTAATGTTATCATCCATGAATACAAACGTATCTGTGTTTACACAAATGGCGACGTATTACATGTAAATATTGTACAACATTAATAGGAGCCTATTTCCATGGTTTCTATACATGTTGTCATCTCGACAAAGACACAATCACAACTTAGTTCATGTTTCCTTCGCGTTTGCTTCAAATCCAATTCTAAATTTATGATTTATGTTTTGAAACTATCTCCTAATTCTGTATAACAAATGTAATGAATGTCAAATTTTATAACACCAGCTACTCATGAATTTGAACTGAGTGCATTTCTAACGTCATATTTATATTACGAATTGTTCAGCCACGTCACCAAGTGAGCTCTTTTCAATATGTGATTGATGGTTGACGTTTCATTTTCTGTTGACCTCGAGTTATAGGACACACGTTACTCCACATCATACTGACCAAGTTCCTCCAGTAATTAAACTGGAGCACAATTACTGAATCATGGTGCATCTGCCTTAATCGGACCAGGACATTTCCACCGACAATGACTATTCACTCATGATTGATGGATATTGCGGTGAAAAACAAACAGGTGATAACAATATCGGACATGTAGAGTCACAACGTATTTTCCACAACTAAGGACAGTTGCCTACTCACTGTGAACTATTATAATGTTCCCCCGACACACTCACCATTTCATTAGTTGGATTAAATAACTGACTCACTCATCCGTGGATTACAACATCAGTCTAGCTGACATGGTCATCGTTGTCCACTGATTAATTCATGAGGCGCATCTGTGAGACCGTCCGAATCATCAGACAAGACAGCATTATATTCTCCAAATAAGAAACACTGAGTTAAAGGAACAAAATATCCGTACATTGATATGATAAATATGAACTTTGATCCTGCAACTCTAGAGGTGCTTCCCCGGGAAATCGAAGTATCCATCAAAACATTACATACATTTCCAGGTGTAGCATCTTTTCGAATATTCCTTCTTCCTTGAAAGCCGACAGAAATCTATATAATTGACCTGTTCAATCACGAATTCACAGGCTTTCTGTAATAATGGTATAATTTGTATTGCTATTAAGGCTGAAAGAGTGGAACTATTTGAAAATGGGGATCACCCGAGGTCCTCTGAAAAGCTTATCCCCAGATAACAGTAATTCAAAGAACGGCCTGCGTATATGATCCAAAATTGTAGGGCAGTCAATCAGGTTATCAGCCAAGGTATTTACGAACACCTTTCGCTATGATGCTGAATATTACTAAGGCTTTGTGTTTTACACTGATCTCTTATGGCGGCAGAATGCTTGCTGTGAAGTGGATCATAATCCCGAAACAATAAATATTTTTACTAAACTAACACTAGCATCATTATTTACGATTTCGCTAAACGTTTCATAAACTAGTTGAAGTTAGCAAATATTGTAAGGGTAATTCCCCTTTCTTGGGACCATTATCTGTTGTGAAAATCGTTGCTGATATAAATGCAGCTATGCAGTCAAAGAAACTGAACCCACCTCATCGAAAAATTATCTATTTCTTTTTCACTAAAATTTCAATAGACATGTCTCATTTAATTTGTAAATATTCATATTTGTTCATATTCAGGAAAACCTATATCTTTGATTACAGTCAAAAGAATACACCCAAATTGAAGACTGACTGTTTTTTGAAATGCTAATCCCAAACGATATGGAATTTTCTGTGACTGTAATATGAAATGAATCTACAAATAAACCAAGTAATTTTCGCACTTCCCATTGACTTTTTATTATTCATGTTCGTGACTGTATTCATAATCATCCATCCAGGCTGTTGAAAAGAGTAATAATACCCTACTGGTTAATACAGTTCGCTTGTTTTCTGTGTTCCTTGTTCACAGCCAATACATTTCGTTTCACAAGCTATAAATTCTTTTAATATTCTCCATTATCCTGCCACTAGCATTTCATGTCTCTTTACTTTTACACTACTTACTAGTACTAAGCAATATAGGTAAATGCATAATGTATTATTTTATTTCACCGACACTGCAAATGCGATTCTAGTTGGCACTGATATCCTCATCCGTTCAACTGGGGTTGAAACAATGCCTCTTATTTAAGTGAAGGAAGTAACTTCTGTCAAACCTCTGACGTTGATCGGTTTTCGTCATCACCTCTGTTTATTTATATCTTCAGTTGAAATCTATCCTGGATTCACTGCCTACAACCTCAAGCAGTTTAATAGTTTTCGCCTACAAGTCTTCGAGTGTGTGTGATATCTCACATGAATCATCCTCGGAAAATATCCATCCAGACATTCATATAGGAACAATAAGCTCAGAGAATAGTCTCTTCTCGCCGAATTCATTCACGCAGCTATACCATTGCATTTATGTAATTATTTCGTTAGTGTACATTAGGATTGTCAAACAAAAATTAAAAATAGTTACGGTTACTGTCTACGTCATCGAAATGTATCTAAAATGTGACAAGAGTTTCATAATATGAAATAGGATGTTAGCGAAAGAGCATGCAGACACGTATCCAAAAAATAAATTATGTAATAGGCAGACAGAATAAATAAATGGTTGGTTAAGAAGATGTTACTGAGATGCCATACAGAAATTCAAAAATCAGAAATAGAAAAGAAATTATTTTCACCAAAGTCATAGAACTTGGAATTATACCCAGGGTAGAAGAAGGCGGCGTAGAAATTTCTTCTATGTGCGTAAATCTACGTTTTCTATCTGGATCGCTAGGGCCTTGGCTATGCAAAGTATACAGAAGCTAACCGATTTCGGAAGGCTTCTTTTGCCTTTGTAGACGACTTTGAATTAGTTCTCCATGCATACTGAGTGGAAAGTGTTGACTGTGTGTTTAAATATAACACTCTTTATTGATCCACTGTCACCTTTTGATAGCCGAGTACGATCATGTTGATATAAGAATGTTCCTTGACTCTTTTGGATAAAACACGCATCGAACGACCCATATATCTGACTTCAAATGGGCAAATAAATTGGTAGATACACGTGAAAGTGGTCAAATGCGATAGCGTAACTTCTCAGATTTTGAAGAACAATGAGTGACTTGAGAATATCAATAGTAATGTAGCAGCTGGGAATGTTGTTTTCAGGACGTCATATAATCTTGTCTTTAAGATGTCATTTAGAATGTTGCTCTTGAACGCCGCATTCACGTATAGCATCTTCTTCAGCACAGATATGGGTTGTTTTCTGATGATTTTCAGCTTTATACATTTATTTTTGAAGCATTGTGGATAGTCCATCTCAAGTAGTGCCTTCCTCAAAAGAGTTATCTCTTCTTCAGCCGATTCAGGGCTGCATATTTTGCGGATTCTAGACGCAAGATATATTGTCAGTCTCCGCTTTCGATTGATAGGTACTCAACTGTAAATGTTTGTCAGCTGGTGGCAAAATAAAGACTTGTCTTAATCTGGTATTCACCGCAAAGTCTTCCAGGTGTCTATTGAGAGTCATTCTTTGTCTTTCTTCTTCTTTCTCCTCAAAACGATGGCATATGTTTTACTTGAACATCGCTTATGGAGATTTCCGGACAAGTTTCGACAGTGATACCGCGTTTTGACTCCGACTTTGCTTCGATTTGTTTGTAATGTGTAGCATCAGATGATTGTAAGCTTCCTTTCATTTGAGGTGAACCTTTCCGTCATTATCCTAAAAGAAGAAATAGATTCCCACTGCATCAGATCTCTTTCTACTTTTTGCAACATCATGATAGCCCCTTCCACTGCATGCTCGTGCATTTTATAGGGGGGAATGGAGTAGATTACTGACTCGTTATCTGAAAATTTTGGTGGTCCGCATACATTACAGTTGCCCTCTCAGATACGTAGCACATCTATAAAATATCTCCTTATTTCCTTGGCTACCTGAGTAGCCTTCCCAGAATCGTATATTTTAAGTACATCACACGTCTGCAGTCTTATTTTTGCATTCATCGTGAGAGGACACACTGGCTGGCTGACTGAATTCTTGAAGGCTCTCACTAGTGCGCGTCATTTTGTCTCCCTAATACGAGCAAAACTAAATTTGTTTTTAATATTTTTGAATTCAAATTGATTTTTCTGTGCTCTAAAGTCTCTTCACCATTTTGATTGATTTTCTAGAGAAGACTCGCCAGCTACGCTTCAGACTCCTCCTCTTTTCTTGGTATGGATAAGTGGAGAGCTAGTAAATTAGGCGAGGTTTGGAAATAATATATTGTTACTATGATCTGTACAGTTTGAATCCTGGCGCTTACTGGTGCGTGAACAATGTAAATAAAGTTTGCTGCTGTCAGTGATAATTGTAAGCTGAAATTCAAACTGCCTGTACACACAACTGACGTGGTATAAGTAACCGAAACTATGCGTCACTGAAATTTGAAGACGCGGAATTGCTGATTCTGTAGTAGTTTTATTATGATAATTGTTAATTTTACAACTGTTATTATTCTCTTGAGATATAAGTGCAATAACACGCTTCACTAGATAATTTGCACCTCATACAGATCTCCATAGTTCAGCCTAGCTGACTGAACACTTTCTCAGGAGCTCTGATCATCTCTATGGGTAATCAGTATCATTCCGCTAAATAGGTAGCAGAATGTTTCGTTTGCAACATCTTTTCTGAAGTCAAATAAATTGAAAGACGCAGGTGCTTTGGTGACATCAATTTTAAATACATATAATCAGTGCTATCATTAATAAGAATCAGAAGTTGCGATAAAGTGGAATACAAACATTTTAATGAGTATCTCACAATTTACTTCATTAAGCTTCTGCATGAATTATGCTCATAATATAACAAAATGTTTAATTACTCTTTGTGCACTCATAAGGACCTCATGAGTCAGGTGCATATATCAATAATCATAAGTAATATCACACAATGGAATTCCTTTGATACATCTGGACAAAGTAAGAACAACAGAGTGCTCAGGATAACATAAAGTTGTTACAAGTTGTTGAATCTAATCAACTGCAAACAACGTGGAACATTTAGAATCTCAACGTACAAAATCATTGGACTCTAATGAAATAATAAGACAAATATTTTGTTGATGTATCAGTGCACTTTCTAGTATTGACAGACTAAATATCGTAAGTTGAACAGAAGGGTTTTATGTTTTAATCTAAGACTTTGAATCTAAAAGTAGGAAGACTGGTTTCTTACCGGTTGCATCAAATGTCGCCTTTAAAATTGGTGTTCTTCGAAGGTTATCTGATAAATTTCGATGAAAGCAATTGTCCTGTTAGCATTTTCAGTAATGGTGAGTCTATCATTCTGTCTTTCTTGCGAATAGACTTTGTTTCAATGCAGTAATATATTGTTCTCACTAGACCATTTAAATTCAGATACGGTCCATTCCTAAAACCTTGACGATGAATATGTCACTTCATTTTGACTGTATCCTGTAGCGCGATTAATGTTCTTATATAACATTTCCAATGTGCATTCCTAATGCATGTGAATTCGTATTCTCATAATGGAAGTTTGTTGGTGATCTGACATAATAGCCCCACAGTTTCTTCTCGTATTTGCTACATATACGTATTCTGACTTTGACACTTAAAAAATAAAATGGGAAACCATTGTTATTCTAGAACTTGAGCACATTTGAGAGGGATGTTTAAACTCACCGAGTAAACCAGTGAAAACTATCACTGTATGCGTATTAGCAACTTATCGGAAAATCTTCAAATCATTAAATCGTCATTAAAAGTTTGATTCTAGTATGTCATTTTGTATATTTAAGTAAAGTGTACATCAATTTCTTCAAAACTGTCAGTTGGACCTTCATCCAACATACGATTCATCCACTGATAATTTTCCAATTATCTGATTTCAAACACTTACTTCCTCTGAGTACGTAATTCTCACGTGATTTCATCTTATATTTTGAAACCACTACATTAATTTCACACATACAACCAAAACTTCAGTGATAAACAGAATACTGTACTCTCTACATTCTGAATTTGTGGGCATTATCGGTGCTTCAGAACTTGTATCTCTCCAAAATTAAAATGTTTTCTGATCGTGAAATACCGAACTCCATTTCAGAGAGGATAGTTTGTACGATTCTAATCCTATTAGTGAACGGACTGCTATTAGAAGTAATTTGAGATTGTTAACATGTTTGGAGACCTAATTAACTATGAAGCAGATGAATGAATTATGAAATCGAATATTTGTCTTTAAGGCAAGAACTTATCACAATCGATATCTGGTATATCTTTCACGAACCGGGAATATCTAAACAATAATTTACTGAATTAAAGTTGTCCATTATACATTTCAGAGGACTAACGAGTGAAGAAAAGATGTTCTTTCCGATTACCTACTTATCCAGCTCTACAGTGATTAATTCGTAATAAATAAATTGCTGCTAATATTGACAGCAAGATCACAATTTCCTGCGGTATATGCTCGTGATCTGTTGGCAGTTTATAGGCATACTTCAAATTTCAAAAGCAAATTATCACCAGTAATCAAGAATACGTAATAATGAGCGCTAGTGATTAGTGAGTACAATGAATCACATTCAGCTGTCATATGAATGGATGACATCATGCAATGCAGTGTTCATAAGTGTGTAGACTCCAATGCAGACCAGGGTAGGGAGAGTGGCTGAATTTAATCCTTTTAATACACACATTTCTGGCCGTTTCAAGCTAACTTTTATGGCAGTCACTGTTGTTATCCCTATCAGACTTCTTGCTGTTATTAAGATTTTATCACTGTTTGCTACGTCATAACTGTTTCTTAAATTCACTGTTGTATTTGTTAATAATCTCAGGAAAATACCACTTGACACACAGCCTGTTTGATTATTTGGTAGGACCTTCACCATTATGACTGCATAAACCACCAGATGTTAGAAATATACACCACTGAGAGGCATAGCATATTTCAATCTCTGTTGGTTATCACATTCAGTGGAATCTGATTGTCATCTTATTTCCCTAACGATACAATGACAGTGTTAAACGCTGTTTTCACACCAAACACTCTGGTATAAATCTCATCCACCTTAATCAGTTAGCTTCAAAATATCTCATATCGCACATACGCATGTTTCTTCATCATGAAAGTGAAATTATGGACATTAGATATAATGAGTTACGATGCCAATTATTTCCGTATCTTAATATTATCATAACAATTTTAGTTTTTGATGACAAACTTCATCACTTATTATTCTAGATAGAGCAACATTTACATTATCTCTATTAACAGATTTAGTCAGTAGACATAAAAGATTCCTGCGATATGATTGAGGATGTCACATTGGTTGCATTTGCTGACGTTTTGAGGTATACTGACAACATTCCGAATTCGGCCCTGAAAAAAGTACTAACAGACATTCGCATATATTCCCTTATGCAAATTTTAGACAGAGGAAACTCCTAAATTCCCAGAAGCAACTCGATGACTGATGCCCAGACAAATTTTGAAGTACCAGCTTGTGAGATCAAACGTATCACTAATTAGGTTTAACACAATTACTTTCTTTGATAAATTTGAATTAGGCATTTAGAAGACAAATTTCGCGAGATGGTATCATTTCGTTTTTTCTGCACAATCGCTTTAAAACTAGTATTGTGCACAATAATAAAATGAAATTCGTGACAATTACTGTTATACAAAATAAAATTACATACTAATGACGAATCATATTTAAATAGGTCGAGTACGCCATAGTAGGCGAAGGTAACTGTCACATTCACTGGGTTTATAAGAAAAATAGGCATGGTAATATTGTCTCAGAAGAACTACGCTGTTGATCTAATATGTTCTGTGAAACTTGAGCTTTCCGTCTAGCGTTAACGTTGATAGATGAATAAAACGGGAGTTTTAGTTGTGGACTATGGTTGCATGTATGCTTAATCAAACTCTTATTACCTCTTGGAGATTCTAGAAAATCATGTTACATTGGCCGTTTTACAAGTATTGTATTAGTTCAATATGTATTTAGTGTAAGGTACGTTCATGTCACTTTCTCTCTCCATGAAATTATTGTGGATTTTTGAAGAGTCATGGCAAAGATGTTAGATGTCAGTTAATATCGATGTTATTTGTATGCGTTGTGGAGCATATTCACAAAAGTAACCATCTGCTACTAGAATACTTCGTGGCACAATTTTCTTATGATTTTATCTTCATGTTTCTGTATAATCATCTGCAGGTTTGCTGTGACCAGGTTGATAATATATATGCAGCTAATGTGTATCTTGCATATCCTTATATTTGTATGACGGCGCAGCTGATATGCTTAAAAATGCCAAAAATGGACCTGTCCACAGATTTATGTAGTCATTCTGAAATATCTAAAATCTCCAAAACCTTCCTAATGCCTTGGTCCTGATGGTATACTTACTGTCGCGCTGATATTTAATGTTACCTCCTTATCAACACATGCAGTGCTTTGTTTCCAATAATAATGTAGCATGGAAATACATTCGAATTATCCCGGTATCCACATTACCTACTGATATTAATGTTACCACTAAATTTATTGCAGCTACTTCCGCTTTTTGAAATTCATGGAGAAACTGCTTTTGCTCGACCCTGAACCTTCCTCGGAAAGTTGTAATGACTTCAGATAGTTTGCCGGGCAGATGTGCTTTGGATGCTGCTGCTGTCTTTAATCACAATAATGTTTCCTGCTTCGACGAAAGAGACAAATATGTCCACTGTACTCGGTCTAAATGGTCTTATCATGAGTATCTGTAAATGTCAGACAGTTAATTTCACCTTATAGCATAAACGTGATCTAATCAATGTGATCAGTTGACAAGGTGATTGTAGCAGAGAGGACAATGAAATAGAAGCTAAGTATAAAATACCATGTAATAGTTCTATTCTCTCACCTTTCTTGGCCATTCCATATCTTGTCGATTCCATGGAAATGTTTCTTCAACATCTCTACATTAGGAAGTGAAGACTCACTTAACCCCTTATCTATTGTTCTTTACTGCACTAATCATAAAGTATTATGTTATATTGCGAAGGGCATGAAAGTTTGTCAGTAGAGCAATTAGTGTGCTACTAGTCGGCTCGTTACCATTGTAACCGACGAACACCGGAACTCATGCAAGAAATGAGCTGAGCCCAAGTCGTCTGACTTTCATCACCCCTCTTATTCTCAGCTGTCTCCTTGCATCTCATCAAGTAGGACAAGTAGTTATTATTAAAGATTATATGTTAACACAACTATCTACAAGAACTCAACGATACTCCGTTTGGCCAGCATCCTGTATGATAGGAAAATTGGTAAGGGTGGAATTTATAACTCACTCTGTAATTTGCAGAATGAATAGCTGTTTAATCTTCTCTCATTTGTCCTTTTGAGAACCCAATTTCCATAATCTTATCATTTTAGTTATTAACATCATTATTATCACTTTACATCTTTTGCAAATTTCCGACTTTAATGTCACCGCTAGTACCAAAAAGCAGCTATTGTCAATTCAGCGTATGTATACCCTGTAATATTAGCTTTCGTTTCGATTTTGCTGTTATCGAGTAGACTGGATGCAGCACACTACCAAATGCTTGAAATTCCACACTATATCATAAGTACTATTTCAGAGTAAAAAATAATTATTATTATTATTATTCATCTAAGATAGAATAAGCATTGTTCATTTCATTTGCACTTATTTTTCCAATTCACGCACAGCATGGTTATTCCATTTTCATCAAGGAAATGCGTCAGACATGGAATCTGACTGTTTCTTTATTTGATAGTCCCAAATAAATGCAACAGTGTGACATTTTCAATGACCATAAAACGGAATGAGTCTTCAAATTACCCGAAAAACTTTCGTAGTCCCCTTTCACTTGTGTTTTAATAATGGTCGTCATCATACCCGTTGTCATCTTCCTAAATGATGATATCTTTCCATGTTCATGTAGAATACATTTCGTTATACAAGCTATTCATCCTTTTCTAAACAACCGCCATACGTCTTTTATTACTGTTTTGTCTCTGTTCACCGTTATACTACGAATTTGTATTAAGTAGTACAGATATTATAATGTTTATTTATCTGTACTACTTAATACAAATTCGTAGTATAACGGTGAACAGAGACAAAACAGTAATAAAAGACGTATGGCGGTTGTTTAGAAAAGGATGAATAGCTTGTATAACGAAATGTATTCTACATGAACATGGAATGATATCATCATTTAGGAAGATGACAACGGGTATGATGACGACCATTATTAAAACACAAGTGAAAGGGGACTACGAAAGTTTTTCGGGTAATTTGAAGACTCATTCCGTTTTATGGTCATTGAAAATGTCACACTGTTGCATTTATTTGGGACTATCAGATAAAGAATCAGTGAGGTTACATGTCTGACGCATTTCCTTGATGAAAATGGAATAACCATTCTGTGCGTGAATTGGAAAAATATGTGCAAATGAAATGAACAATGCCTATTCTATCTTAGATGAATAATAATATTTTTTTACTCTGAAATAGTACTTATAATATAGTGTGGAATTTCAAGCATTTGGTAGTGTGCTGCCTCGAGTCTACTCGATAACAGCAAAAACAAAACGAAAGCTAATATTCCATGGTATACATACGCTGAATCGATAATAGCAGCTTTTTGGTACTAGCAGTGACATTAAAGTCGGAAATTTGCAAAAGATGTAAAGTGATAATAATGATGTTAATAACTAAAATGATAAGATTATGGAAATTGGGTTCTCAAAAGGACAAATGAGAGAAGATTAAACAGCTATTCATTCTGAAAATTACAGAGTGAGTTATAAATTCCACCCTTACCAATTTTCCTATCATACAGGATGCTGGCAAACGGAGTATCGTTGAGTTCTTGTAGATAGTTGTGTTAACATATAATCTTTAATAATAACTACTTGTCCTACTTGATGAGATGCAAGGAGACAGCTGAGAATAAGAGGGGTGATGAAAGTCAGACGACTTGGGCTCAGCCCATTTCTTGCATGAGTTCCGGTGTTCGTCGGTTACAATGGTAACGAGCCGACTAGTAGCACACTAATTGCTCTACTGACAAACTTTCATGCCCTTCGCAATATAACATAATACTTTATGATTAGTGCAGTAAAGAACAATAGATAAGGGGTTAAGTGAGTCTTCACTTCCTAATGAGGAGATGTTGAAGAAACATTTCCATGGAATCGACAAGGTACGGAATATCCAAGAAAGGTGAGAGAATAGAACTATTACATGGTATTTCCTACTTAGATTCTATTTCATTGTCCTCTCTGCTACAATCACCTTGTCAACTAATCACATTGATTAGATCACGTTTATGCTATAAGGTGAAATTAACTGTCTGACATTTACAGATACTCATGATAAGACCATTTAGACCGAGTACAGTGGACATATTTGTCTCTTTCGTCGAAGCGGGAAACATTATTGTGATTAAAGACAGCAGCAGCATCCAAAGCACATCTGCCCGGCAAACTATCTGAAGTCATTACAACTTTCCGAGGAAGGTTCAGGGTCGAGTAAAAGCAGTTTCTCCATGAATTTCAGAAAGCGGAAGTAGCTGCAATAAATTTAGTGGTAACATTAATATCAGTAGGTAATGTGGATAACGGGATAATTCAAATGTATTTCCATGCTACATTATTATTGGAAACAAAGCACTGCATGTGTTGATAAGGAGGTAACATTAAATATCAGCGCAACAGTAAGTATACCATCAGGACCAAGGCATTAGGAAGGTTTTGGAGATTTTAGATATTTCAGAATGACTACATAAATCTGTGGACAGGTCCATTTTTGGCATTTTTAAGCATATCAGCTGCGCCGTCATACAAATATGAGGATATGCAAGATACACATTAGCTGCATATATATTATTAACCTGGTCACAGCAAACCTGCAGATGATTATACAGAAACATGAAGATAAAATCATAAGAAAATTGTGCAACGAAGTATTCTAGTAGCAGACGGTTACTTTTGTGAATATGCTCCACAACGCATACAAATAACAACGATATTAACTGACATCTAACATCTTTGCCATGACTCTTCAAAAATCCACAATAATTGCATGGGGAGAGAGAGTGACATGAACATGCCCTACAATAAATACATATTGAACTAATACAATACTTGTAAAACGGCCAATGTAACATGATTTTCTAGAATCTCCAAGAGGTAATAAGAGTTTGATTAAGCATACATGCAACCATAGTCCACAACTAAAACTCTCGTTTTATTCATCTATCAACGTTAACGCTAGACGGAAAGCTCAAGTTTCACAGAATATATTAGATCAACAGCGTAGTTCTTCTGAGACAATATTACCATGCCTATTTTTCTTATAAACCCAGTGAATGTGACAGTTACCTTCGCCTACTATGGCGTACTCGACCTATTTAAATATGATTCGTCATTAGTATGTAATTTTATTTTGTATAACAGTAATTGTCACGAATTTCATTTTATTATTGTGCACAATACTAGTTTTAAAGCGATTGTGCAGAAAAAACGAAATGATACCATCTCGCGAAATTTGTCTTCTAAATGCCTAATTCAAATTTATCAAAGAAAGTAATTGTGTTAAACCTAATTAGTGATACGTTTGATCTCACAAGCTGGTACTTCAAAATTTGTCTGGGCATCAGTCATCGAGTTGCTTCTGGGAATTTAGGAGTTTCCTCTGTCTAAAATTTGCATAAGGGAATATATGCGAATGTCTGTTAGTACTTTTTTCAGGGCCGAATTCGGAATGTTGTCAGTATACCTCAAAACGTCAGCAAATGCAACCAATGTGACATCCTCAATCATATCGCAGGAATCTTTTATGTCTACTGACTAAATCTGTTAATAGAGATAATGTAAATGTTGCTCTATCTAGAATAATAAGTGATGAAGTTTGTCATCAAAAACTAAAATTGTTATGATAATATTAAGATACGGAAATAATTGGCGTCGTAACTCATTATATCTAATGTCCATAATTTCACTTTTATGAA